>CM055121.1:776737253-777290291 GCA_029206835.1 Rana muscosa | reverse complement strand
TATCCAGCTGCTTCTCCTCAGCATCTTCCCAGCTGCTTCTCCCACCAGCCACTTCTCCTTCCGGCCAATCGGGTCTCAAGACCCACTTCCTGATTGGCCGGGACAAGAAGCAGGAAGACCATAGCGAATATTAATTTTGCCAATATCACGTAGGTGGGCTAGGGGCCTCAGATCATGTGCTTCCAAAAAACAAATCCCATAGAAATGCATGCGTCCGGCGTCCTGCATGGAGATTAGGGGTCGGGCACATGGAGATTAGGGGGGAGGGGTGGCGCCCGTGCGCCCCGTATGAGCGGCCACCACTGTAGCTTAACCTGACCATGTCAGTAGAACAGTACCCATTGGCAGTGGTGTGAAACACTGCCTTTGCTCCAAGTCGCAACAAAAACACCTCTGTGGGTGTCAGCATCAGGTCAATCGCAATTTAAAAGCGGAGTTCCGGCCACAGTTTTTTTTTTTTTTTTCAATTCTTTTAGGCATCCTATCATAAGGCTTTAATTACTCAAATAAAGTTTATAGATGTTTGCTAGTGGGTCTGAATTTAAAAATGCTGTAGCGCCAATTGTTAAAAAAGTTGCCATAACAATGGGCGGCGACGGAGGAACGTCCCGTCCCCTTGTTATGGCAACCGCCTTAAATCACGTAATTTTATGTCGGGCAAAAAAGCAATTTTTGCTCACAGTACTGCCCACTGACTCCTGGGAAATTATGACTCACATTTCCCAGGAGCACAGGCAAGGGAGGAAATGACGAGGAGCACCACGGACAGGAAGTGTCAGATTAGGAGCCACTACATAGCAACTGGGTGATTCTGGCAAGTAAAAAAAAAATGGTCTGTGAACGCAAAAAAAATATTTCAGGGTGGAACTCCAATTTAATCATCAACTGCTGTCATGTGACTGATAAATCGTGACCAGATTTTGCTGCCTCTACTAGCCCCCCGGGGTCGCCAACTTTATTTGTACAAATCGGCATGTTTTGCTCCCATCCATATGGGTCCATGGACTGGAGTCTGCATTTGCAAAAAAAAGTCCCTTACTGGCTGCATGTTGGTCATGCGATAGAATTTCTTACTGCACGGAAGGCAGGAACATGGTGGGATGCTGGGTTAGGTTTACGCTCAACACAAAGGATGCTAAAATATGTTAATCGCTCCACCCAGCACCCTCTTTAACCCTAGTCTTAGAGGATACCAGAATGAAGCTTAAAGTGGATGTAAACCCTGCATACACCAAATCTTCCCTGGTGTTTTCTGCACCAGGGAAAGAATTCTTCGGTCATTCACTACAGTTTTCCGTGGTCTTCCAGGTCTTTTGGTGTTGCTGAGCTCACCGGTGCGTTCTCTCTTTTTAAGGATGTTCCACACGGTTGATTTGGCCACACCAATGTTTTTGCTCTCTCTCTGATGGGTTTTGTTTTGTTTTTTCAGCCTATGAAGGCTTGCTTCACTGATAGTGACAGCTCTTTGGATCTCATATTGAGAGTCGACAGCAACCGATTCCAAATGCAAATAGCACACTTGAAATTAATTCTGGACCTTTTATCTGCTCCTTGTAAATGGGATAATGAGGGAAACACACACACACACACACACACACACACACACACACACACACACAACAGCTGAGCAGCGAATTGTCCCATTACTTTTGGTCCCTTAAAAAAGTGGGAGGGACATATGCAAACTGTTGTAATTCCTACACCGTTCATCTGATTTGGATGTAAATACCCTTCAATAAAAGCTGACAATCTGCATTTAAAGCACATCTTGTTTGTTTCATTTCAAATCCATTGTGGTGGTGTATAGGGCCAAAAAGATTAGAATTGTGTCGATGTCCCAATATTTATGAACCTGACTGTATATACTGTTTAGAAAGTTCAGATCGTGTTAGGAAATTTTCTCTTCCTGTTTAACAGAGTGTGATGTCTGGGCATACAGCCAAGATAGCTAAAATTGCTGATTGTGGAGAGGGGGGTGGTGTGTGCCTTTCCTCCAAAGGCAGAGGACTCTCAGAGGTGTTTTGTAACAGGGCCGGCTGCCTGCTAATTTATAGCAACCTCCCCGGACAGAAATTTCAGGCTGCTTTTATCTGATGCGTCCGAGAATTTGTCAGGAGTTATCAGGTTTATAACAGAGGAACGGGTCAGAAAAGAGCTATGGGACTTAGCTCTTTGAAGAGAGATAACAAAATACTGCAGATATATGTGCCCAGCTTAAAATTCTTGAATTGGGTTTACATTTACTGTTAAAGTGGAAGACAAGACAAAACCTAACGCTAAACCTACGCCCACCCCCATTCTAGGCCTAATCTATCTAGCCATGTAAGGAAAAGATCACTATACTTACCTATTCTGAAGCCTCTTGGGTCCTGTCCCAGGCTGAATGGTCAGCGGCAGCTTCAGTGTGTAGGAGAGGCAGCTGAAAATGGAAGCTCCATAGTAAGTCATGGGTGACGTCACTTGCCAGCCACTGTTGGCTTTCTCCTGCACACAGAATGTGTCACCGGAGAGCGGACCGGAGCGGCTCCAGAATAGGCAATTACAGCGATCTTTTCTTTACAGGGTTAGATAGATTAGGCTTTAAATGAAAGTTGGAGTAGGTTTAGCTTTTACCTCCACTTTAAGGGTGTCAAGCCTCTTTTTGATTTTTATAGGACTATGAGAGGAAAGAGCGGGGAGGGTGAACCTGGTTTGAGAAAGAGTGCCGTGCATACAGCCTCTGAAGGAATGCAGCGGTTTACTAAGGCTGGTAAAGGGGTCAGCTTGACAGCTCCCCTTTATAGGCAGCGAGTGAGCTAAAGTGCTGTCCTGGTTTGGATGAATGAACTTCATGTATGCTGGAGCATCATCCACCGAAGGATGGCAAGAATTCTACCAACACCCTGCTTTGTTTACTCTGGTGGTTTTTATTACTTGAAGTGCTGGAGATCAGACCTTAAAATTTATTTAAACCCATTAATGTGTTTATCACTGACATAGCTTGGTTGAACCCTGTGGGGAACGACTTATGTGTAATTTAGAACACATTTTAACATTCTTTTGAATGCCTCCAACTTTCCTACATAGAACATCAGTTGGCATATTGTACAGAAGACATGTTGCACATTTGTACAGCCAATGTGACACAAAAGGCAACAGTAACACTCTTATGTAGGAAGAAAAAAAAAAAATTGATATTTAAAGTTCTAAATTATGCAAGTGGATAATCTATGCAACATTTAATTGTGTAAAAACAGAATTGTATGTAAAGCAGTAACAGGTGAATCAAGGCAGGGTTGTGCAAGGTTTGTCCTCGCAGGAATCGGATCTCTAGCGAAATAGGCAAGTAGCAGTTGGTGGTGTGTTATCAGAGAACATCATCTCGTTTTATCAGCAAAAATAATACAGGTACACAACAGATGTCTGGGACACATACATTTCAGCAGAAGAATTACTAACATTAGGGGCGCAAGATGATTTGGGACATTCTGTAAAGACATTTTACTACTCCAACTACACTGGTAGTATTTAAAATTAATGCAATGATCTTTTAATAAATACACTGACTATAAGGTTTTTCATACGCTTCCAAAGCCCTGCATTATTTGCAGTGCTGCAATTCAGTAACACATACAGGTCCCCTGACCATCCCCCACCTGGTGTCTCCATAGTAAATGCAGACTAAAGACCGCATTTGTCACTCTGCTCACTCCAGTATACTCTCAAGTCCTGTACACACGGCCGAGAATCCAGTCAGGAAAAAAAACATCGGTTTTCCGACGAGATTCCTGGCAAGCTTTTTTTGCCAAGCCGTTCATACAGACAGCCATTCAAAAGAACCGCCGTTCTTTTGAATGTCAAGAATGCTGTGTCGTCGCCGCCGCCATCTTGCTTCACCCTACACTACCCTTATAAGCTACCGCGCATGCGTCGAAGACTCATTGAGCATGCGTGAGCTTACCGGAGGACAGGTAAGCTTGTAGCCACACACACACACACACACACCACACACACACACACACACACACACACACACACACACACACACACACACACACACACACACACACAACGATTTTCTCGTTGGGAAACAGGCCGACGAGAATCCAGACGAGAAAAATGAGAATCCGGACGAAAAAATAGAGCGCAGGTTCTCTATTTTTCTCGTCGACATTCCCGGCAGTTTTCTCGACAAGAAAACATACACACGAACGGTTTTCTCTGCAAAAAGCTCTCCCAGCAGTTATCTTGCTGAGAAAACCGGTCGTGTGTACGAGGCTTAAGGGAAAGGTAGGTAAAAGGTCCTCTTCCCTGGTGCCATGGGTAAAAACAAGCATTTAACCCTTGCGGGGGGGGGGGGGGAGCCCTGCTGCAAGAGTAAATGTTTTACTTTTTCCTGGAGTTTTAATGCTATAATAAAATGACATTATTGCATGCAATTCTGTATTCATTATGTGCATGCAGTTCACCTTTAAAGTGATCCTTTCATGAGAAAAGTATGAGAGCTGCCATTCATAACCTGCTTTTTTGAGAATGCTAGTTGCCTGGCTGTCATGCCGAGGCTGAGGCTTCAATGCTTTCCAAGTGACCACATGTCTAGAGATAAGGAATTCCAACACCTGCTTGTTCCAGATCTGTGACTTAAATGTGCTGAACCTATACAGTAATCAACTAGCATTTTCAAAAGAGTGTCAATTTAACCACTTCAACACCGGGCTTTTTATACCACCTCAATACCGGGCCAATTCTGGCACTTCTCTCCTACATGTACAAATCATTCTTTTGCTAGAAAATTACTCAGAGCCCCCAAACATTATATATGTTTTTTTTAGCAGACACCCTAGGGAATAAAATGACGGTCATTGCAACTTTTTATCTTGCACGGTATTTGCGCAATATTTTTTAATTCCCGAAGCCATTTTTTTCCCAAAAAAAAAAAAAAGGCAATTGAAAAATTAACAAAAAACAGTAAAGTTAGGCCAATTTTTTTGTAAAATATGAAAGATTATGTTACGCCGAGTAAATAGATACCCAACATGTCATGTTTTAAAATTGCGCACACTCATGGAATGGCGCCAAACTTCGGTTCTTAAAAATCTCCATAGGCAACGCTTTGAATTTTTTTTCAGGTTACCAGATTAGAGTTACAGAGGAGGTCTAGTGCTAGAATTGTTGCACACGCTCTAACGCACGCGGCGATACCTCACATGTGTGGTTTGAATGGCGTTTACATATGTGGGCGGGACTTACGTGTGCGTTCGCTTCTGAGCGTGAGCTACTGGGGACAGGGGCGTTTAAATTTTTTTTTTATTATTATTTCTTTCTTTTTTTTTACTTAATTTTTTTTATTTTGACATATTTTTTTTTTGATCACTTTTATTCCTATTACAAGGAATGTAAACAGCCCAGTGCGACAGGTCCTCTTTATGGAGAGATGCGGGGTCAATAAGACCCCACATCTCTCCTCCAGGCTGGAAAGCATGAGATTGTGAAAAAAAAAATTCACCGCTCTCATGCTTACTAGCCGCAATGGCGGCTTTGTTTACTTCTGAGGACCCGGGCGTGACGTCATCACATCGCGCCCGGGCCTCCGATGGTCATAGAGATGACTGTCATGTGACAAGACAGCGGCGCCGGACGATTCATTCTCCGGGCCCTCGATGGCACGGGAGAGCCCGGAGAAGCACCGGATGGCGGGTATTGGGGGGGATATGTCCCCTCCCGCCGCCTATAAGAACGATCAAGCGGCGGAACCGCCGCTATGATCATTCTTATCGTGCGTAGAATCGCCGGCTGAAGAGAAGGATATCTGAATGATGCCTCTAGCTGCAGGCATCATTCAGATATCCCCCCACAAATCCCAGGACGTCATATGACGTCCACCCAGGATAGGAGATCCCATCTGTGGACATCATTTGACTATGGGTGGGTAAGGAAGTGGTTAAAAGTAGGACAGAGGGACAAAAGGATCAGTTCACAACACTGCACAAATATTTTCATACCCAAGTTCTTTTGCCTATTTATTATAGGTACTTATACAGCGCCAACAATTTACGTGGCACTTTACATATATATTGTACACTCACATCAGTCCCTGCCCTCAAGTAGTTTACAATCTAAGGTCCCTAAATCACATGCATATATACACATACTAGGACTAATTTGGACAGGAGCCAATTAACCTACCAGCATGTCTTTGGAGTGTGGGAGGAACCCTACGCAGGTACAGGGAGAACATGCAAACTCCAGGCAGGTAGTGTTGTGGTTGGCATGCAAACCAATGACCCTAGAGCGGCTAGGTGGAAGTTGCTAACCACTTAGCTGCCCTATTTGAGCCTAGTATGCATCATTCATGCTAGAAAAAAGTAAATAAAAAAAATAAAAATAAAAAATAAAAAAAACATTCAAAACCACGCAGTCAGGTTTGCTTTTCACCAGCGTCTTTTATCACTGAAGTGTTTGTTTATAGCTTTTAAAAATATTGAATTGCAATACATCTTGGTTAATAAGATTATACTTAACAATACAAGTTTTATAGGCGGACACTGACCTGGTAAGCTCATGCTTCCATTGCTTCTTCAACCTGGTACCCAACTCTGTGACGACGTCTGCTTAGCACCTGTGAAATTTCCCACTGCTAGACTGACATTCTGAGCAGAGATGAGGGAATCAAAGTTAAAATCCAGCCCATCTGCATCCATCAATTCATTGCGAATGATGGTCTCCATGTCACATTCCAAGCTCCCACTGAAAATTTCCAGGTCCAAATCAGTTGGGAACTTTTCATGCACCGGAAGGTTCATGCCCGTGGAGTACAAGGGTCCTGAGAGTGTGTCTGAAAGGGCTTGCATAGAATGAGTGACTGAGGACTGCTGCTGGTGTTTGGACGAGTCTAAATTGTTGCTGTCATTTAAACCAATATTATTTATGCTGTTTGACAAGGCACGACTGCCACCAAGAAATGAGTTATGGGACTGGTGCTGGAGCAAGTTCTGATTAACCAGGCTTCCCCCTTGATTGGGCTGGGCTGCAAACGACATCATGGGGTCACTCCTCAGAATAATTCTACGAGAATTCTGAGCAGTTATTGCAGTACTGGCTTGGGACATGAGGGGGTCAGATTTAGTCATTAATATGTCACTATGGCTAAGTGAATCAGTGGTCAGCAGGTCCTGAAGAGACTGGTTGCTATAATGGTTTATGGAAGAAAATGTTGCTTGTTTGTTCTCTTGAATGGTTTGCATTGGAGACTGACGAAGAGACGTCAATGGAAAATTGAAGCTACTAGTGTTGTTGAAGCTACTGGATGGAGAGCCAATGCTTGAGCCCTTAGTGCCATAAGTAAAGCTGGAACTTCTCTGCATGCCAACACTAGGAGATGACTGCTGTGATGGAGTGAGGGAAATGTCATCCAGCAAATCATCGATAAGATTCTCTGTTAGACCATCGTTTAAATTCATGGTTCCAGTCATATCCGTTATCCTTGGCAACTCCACTGTGGGTGGTTTTGTTATGGATGGAGACATACTGCCAGGGCTATACAACATAGGAGAAATGGGGGAATCATCATCCTGAACGTCATCAAGCTCAGTCGTTGCTGGAATTGGAGACAAACGACCACTTATTGTGCTGGCGTTGGAATTTGTACGGGAACGGAAATCTGTCCAAGTATCCAACTCATCACTGCTACGCGATGTTGGGCTTCCTGGCCATTTCAGCTGTGATGGGCTATCATCTGCAGCATCCTGGGACACCTGCATTGATGCTTTTTTCTTTGCCGCTCTTCCTCGGCTCTTAGTGTATTTGTTGCTGTTGTCCATTGACACCGCACGCCTCCTAGGTGCCTTCCCACCTTTCCCTCCTTCTGGATTGATCATCCACCAAGAGCTTTTTCCTGTGCCCTCGTTTTGTACTCGAATAAATCTGCTGTGCAGAGACAAATTATGTCGTATTGAATTCTGAGGAAATAAAAAGAAATGGGACACATTAATCATATAGCAACGAAGCCAGCGGATACATTAAAATGTATGTAAAGACAACTCATTTTTTTAATGCTTTGGATAGAGTCAGGAACATTTTAGAAGGGTTGTCAGGTTATTATTGCTGTCTGCGTCCCCACTGGTAAAAATTCACCATTTTTTGGGGGGACCAGTGATAATGGTGTCAATGTGAGGTGAAATGGGGACACTCATGGGATGCTGGTTCTGAGCACAACAAAGAAGAGATTTTCCCTTTGGCTTCCTTTCCACTTCTTGCAACATCCCAGAATAAAATAAATAAAAGGAAAAAAACAAACACATTTGGGTGGCTGTGCTATTTAAAGTGGAGTTCCGCTCAAAAGTTGAACTTCCGCTTATCCGCAACCCCCCGCCACCCCCTCCGGTGCCACATTTGGCACCTTTCAGGGGGGAGGAATGGGTACCCGTTTTTGACAGGTACCGCTTCCGCAGACAGCAACGCAGTCTCTCTGAAGTAAGGCCCCATCCTCCTTACTCCGCCAAATAGAAAGTGCAGCAGGGAACCTGCTGTGAAGCCAAAAAGGCTTCACTGCCGGCTGGGCTCCTTTACCAGGAATGGAGGCGGCTGCACCCGACAGACGATCCGAAGATCTGCTGGGGTGCCGACATAGGTCCTAGGTGACCTATGCCCAGGAGTGGGAGCAAATACCTGGATTACACAATCAGCAAATGTACAAAATCAGCAAGGGATTAAATACTTTTTTCCCCCTCACTGTAGGAGAAGGCTTGCTTGGCCCTGCCCATTGTGCCTTCTTTATTCCAATTGTGTGCCAGGTAACCTTGTAAATAAAAAAATAAAGAAGGGGGACAAGTTTGACTTCTATAGGAAAAGCAAAAACGGTAATGTGAACATCAGCTGCCTTTTAGGTACAAGTTGATAGAGAAGTCTACTGTATCCTGGTTATTACTCTGCTTAACAGCTGTAAATTCTGTAAGATATGTATACTTTTTCCACTAGACATGAACAAGACTCTGGTCCGGCCTCTCTTGGAGTATGCGGTCCAGTTCTGGGCACCAGTCCTCGGGAAGGATGTACTGGAAATGGAGCGAGTACAAAGAAGGGCAACAAAGCCAATAAAAAAAAAAGGGACTGGAGGATATTAGTTATGAAAAAAGGTTGCGAGAACTGAACTTATTCTCTCTGAAGAAGAGACGCTTGAGAGGGGATAGGATTTCAATCTACAAATACCATACTGGTGACCCCACAATAGGGATAGAACTTTTTTGCGGAAGGGAGTTTAATAAGACACGTGGCCACTCATTAAATTTAGAAGAAAAAAAGGTTTAACCTTAAACTGCATAGTGGGTTCCTTACTGTAAGAGTGGCAAGGATGTGGAATTCTCTTCCACAGGCGGTGGTATCAGTGGGGAGCATCGATAGTTTCAAAAAACTATTATACAAGCACCTGGATGACCACAACATAGAGATATACAATGTAATACTGACATATAATCACACACATAGGTTGGACTTGTGTCTTTTTTCAACCTTGCCTACTATGTAACTATGTGGAGGCAATCATTCTAAAACAATGGTAATGTAAAAAAAAAAAAAAAAAAAAAAAAAATGGACCTTAAAAATGAGGTATATTTGTGTAGTTTAAATCCTCGTACCCACAGAAGGGGGAAGAAAAAAACCTAACTGGTTTTGGCACAATAATGTGTTCTAGCCGTTTGTGAAGTCTTCACTTACTCCAATGCCTACCTCTGATATACATAAAAAAGATGCTCATTTATAAATTGGGAAAATGAAGCCTTGTAGAACGTTTAAAAGACCCCAAGAACGGTTTTGTGGGTTAATATTTAAAGGCGCACAGTGCAAACATTAATATCTTGACAAGCTGCTGCCAAATAAAAGAAACCAGCCTAATTTAAACAATTACTATCATTATGCCAGCAGGTCAGGATGCTTGAAAACACAACCTAGAGCTAACCGAGACCATTCATGAGTTGCAACCATTACACAACTTGTCTATACCAGGTACCTACATAAAACACATGGCAAAACCTAGCACACATAAGGAAGCTGGATGAGTGCTAGGTAAACGCGTCAGTCACTGGGGTTGATTTACTAAAACTAGAGAGCACAAAATCTGGTGCAGCTCTGCATAGAAAGCAATCGGCTTTCAGTTTTTTTTTCGTCAAAGCTTAACCACTTGCCAACTGTCCTATAGCAGTTTTACTGCTACAGGGCAGCAGCCGTGTGCAGGATCACACATCATAAATACACACGCACACACGTGATCCTGCACTTCCAGGTGTGAATGCGTGCCGCCGGCTCGCTCCTGCTGTGATTGTACACAGCAGGAGCCAATCAGCGGGTACCGCGGACTCCATGACCCCCAGCACCAGCCGGTGATCCTGCAGACAGACAGAACGGTGGTTTGCCTCTGTAAACAAGGCAGATCGCCGTTCTGACAGGAGGGAAGGCATTGCTCCTGTGTCTCTTCAATGCAGGGACATGGACTAATGTCTTCCCCTAGTAAAAGAACCTCCCACACTGTAGTAAAAAAAAAAAACAAAAAAAAAAAACACACGCTAGGCAGTTAACCCTTTGATTGCCCATGATGTTAACCCCTTCCCAGCCAATGTCATTAGTACAGGGACGTGCATTTTTTAACCCCCGATCACTGTATTAGTGTCACTGGTCCCCAAGCATCAGTTAGTGTTCGAATGTCCGCCACAATATCCCCGCTATAAGTCGCTGATGGCAGCAATTACTAATTAAAAATATCAAAAAATAAAAATATCCCATAGTTTGTAGACGTTATAACTTTTGCGCAAACCAATCAATATATGCTTTTTTACCAACAGGTAAACATGTTTTTTTATGCTTGGGATTTGTTTTCCGGCCTGCTATATTTTGCAGATTCTATGGCGCTTATGGTTAGTATATTTACGGCTTTATTCTATGGAATTACAGTTATTGGAATTGTCAAACTAGTATTCAGTCTGGGATACTAAAACCTAACTATTCTTGAATCACAAGGGCAAATAAGCTTTTAAAATATAAAAGGCTAGGTAATTCTTAATCTGTGGCAACATGCAGTGACTTCCAGTCACGTTCATGGTTTCCAGTGGCTTTACAGGGAATATGAGCTAACCACAATTTCAATGCTAACCACGGTCTAGCCCACAGCAGTCCTTTCATCCTCCAATTTTTTTTTTATTCTTCTCATAAAGGTAATATTAATAAACTCAAGCCTTAATGACAATTTTGTTTCCAACAGTCATATGATTTATAATTGCTTTTGACAAGTACACATTTGTATAAGCTTTCACCTTCAGAATAGATGGTTTTCAAGATCAGAAAAACACACACACACACACACACACACACACACACACACACACACACACACACACACTAAAACGGAGAAGCACCAAAGAAAACATTGTGCGTCTATCTGCTTTCCAGGACCTCCATTGGAAATATTGTAAACATATGAAGCTGGTAAGGAGAGCACATTTCAGGACCTAAACAGCTGTTTGCAGTCTGTGCCCGCTGGACAGCTTTTCAGAACATTCCATTCTGCAAACAGTCGCACATTCAATTCTGGCATATACTGAAGGCCATTTATAGTTTAGCCTGAGACTTCTATATATATATATATATATATTTTTAAAGTCCTAGAATGCCTTTGCGGTGTGTAAAGAGCATCCTATCTGCAAACACATTTATACTCCAACAGCCCCTATTGTAGATTACATCACCATTAAAGCCCTACTCAATCCAAAACTTTTTTTTTTTTTTTTTTTTTTGTTTTAGATACCATGAAATGGTTAGAACCTCTGTCAATATTTTATTGCCATCTATGAGACAGTTTAGGAAGTGAAGGAAAATCTCGACTTCCTGTTTTTGTGATACGTGTTGGGCAGAACAGGAAATTAGGGAAAATCCCCCAGTAGGGATACAGAGCAAAGTAAAAACTATTTTATTTTACTGATCCGACCACAGAAATTCTAAATTTGTTTCTATGAAAATTATCCAGCCTGCTGCAGTGTGGGCAACATATTTGAATAGAATTTAATACACTTCAAAAAAGGCATGGTTTTGAAACAGCACTTCACAGAAAAAAAAAACCACACACACACACACACTTAAATCTACTTGTTAAAATAAAATGCGCATCAACGCAATATTGTTTCCCTTACAAGTACCCATATAAAAATCTAAATGCACAAAAAATGCATGTCAATGGGCATTAAAAACGTGTCAATGCACATAATGTGCATGAAAATGGATGCGCACTTTTATGTGTGAACAGGCCCCAAGCGCATTTTCAAGTATCCTTGTTTGGTACCACTATACATTAAAGCTAAACTTCAGGAAACAAGAAGTAAACAAACATTCACCATAAGTGCCGCTAATAAAATATATATATATATATATATATATATATATATATATTACACACACACATACATATACACACATATATATATATATATACATACATATATATATATATATATATATATATATATATATATATATATATATACACATATACACACACACTTCTAATGTTTTAGAATGAAACTCCGATTTACCACAAATCTATCTTTGTAATCACTGACAAAAAAAAAATCCACTAAGGTTGGGCACACAACTGTGGTATCCTGAAGGTAGATGCGTCACATCTGCTCTCTGTGCTGCTCCGCTAAGAGAAACTACAATTCCCATCATGCAAGGGGAACTGCAGTTGAATAGGCAGAATGTGGGCACGATTGTGGTGGGTATATGGTAGTGTAAACCTGTACTCGTCTGCATAGCCTACCAATCACAGGCGTGACAGACCTGGAGTCACAATTAAGTCGCTGCTCACTGCAAATATACTTCAAATAGGGATGTTAAAAGATGGGTGGCCAGGGGAATCGCAGGTATAACGGCCAAGGATTTTGAAAATAGAACATGAATTTAGCACATACTGCACCACTTTTAGAATGCACGAGAGACACTTTTGTAAAAATCTGTCTGGTCCAGTCTATAAATTCCAGGGCGTGTTGTCAGCTCAAAAAATAACGTTTTTTTTCTTGCAGCATGGTAATAGGGGGTAAAAATGAGCAAATACACCAGCATTGCAGATTATTATTATTTTTTTTTTCTATTGTATTCTGACAGTTTTATTTGTCCAATGCAGACAGATTTTTGGGTCTTCAAACAGCATGAAAAACTAGATCTTGAAAATCCAGTTTGATGGGATTTTGGTTGTCGGCTATAAAACTTGTTGGTGTAAAACTATAATTTTATCTCTATAAAAGATGTGTCATCTTAGCCATTTCAAAATGTCATCACAGTGTTTACAGTTGCAACCACCCAGCATACCATTGACTAATCAATAATACATGAAGCTAATTAACTAAATTAAGTGAGCAGGTGGTGAAATGTAACAAATGCACGGATTGGTCATCATGCCGGAAGGTTCGAGATCTTTTTCTCTCTCACTTTGAAGAACAGGAGAAATTATTCATTTTTATTGCATATGGTTTATGTGTATACATCCTAATGTTAAACAGTTTTTTTCTAAAGCCCCATACACACGGTCTGACTTTTTGCCAACAAACTTCAAAATGAGCAAGTTTAAAAAAATAAAAAATCTGACCGTGTGTACGCTCCATCGGACAAACTTTTTCGGTTTTCATCGGACAAAAGTTCGCTCTGCAAACGGACAAACTTTTCGGCAACAAAAGTCCGATGGTGCAAAGTCCTATCGTGTGTACAGAAATCCATCTGACTTTTGTCCGAAGTACAAATATGCATGCCCAGAACCAATGTTAAAATAAACCATCAATAGCAGAAGTTGACCAAAGGGAGGTGGTAAAGAGCAGAAAAACCATGTGATGTTGGGAAAGTTTGCAGAAAAGTCCTGCCGTGTGTATGCTATGGGTGTGCCCGGCCAACTCCCTTTGGACAAAAATCCATGGAAAAGTTTGTTTGAAGTCCGACCGTGTGTACGAGGCTTTAGAATTTGTGTCACCTGTCCTGTCTAAGCACAAGGCGACGTTCACACTAGCCTGCATTGAAGATTGCAGTGTTTTACCATGCAGGATAGTGTAGCATTGGCTCTGGCAGGGAGCAGCGTGATGCACAGTTTAGTACATACCGCATTGAATGTTTTATTGTTTTGTAACCATAGTGACACTTCATGTCACTGTATGGCCGCACAGTGTGTTGCGCTGCTGTGCAGCGACATGTGGTGCTGCAATGCACATCACACCAGCGCTGCGGTGTGAACGAGGCACAGAGAAGACCGGTAAGTGCCCTAGCGGTGACTTGTGTCATTCAAATGTTAATTAGGTAGAAGTAGAAGATTCCGATTTTTTTGGCAAGGAACCCTGATCACGGATGTTGCAATAACACTGGTCAGAATTACTTCTGCCACGCTGTTCACATTTTGTTTCACATCTTAAAGAACATTTGTGCATAAATAAAAAATATATTGTAAATAAATGTGAAAATTTACACATTTTAGCTCATCAATTGCTGCATATGTAAAATTCTAAATGGTGAAGCTACAATTTCAGAATCCTCTCCAATAAGCTCTGCACATAAAATAAAACATTGCCGTTAACTGCACAAAAATAGCTCTGCCACCAGATTCCCAAGTGTTCTCTCTCGTCTGGGTTGGGAAGCCAAACAAGCTGTAAAAGTGAATGTGTCTGGTATCTTTTATTGATTTTACATTTTATTATTTCTAAGAACACCAAGGATAGGCCTAGTACCCCCACCTTTATTTGCGAAAATGCACTATCCTATAAAATATGGTGTATATTTATGGTAACCCTTAACTGCTGCAAAAGCAGCATTACACATCACTTGGGAGAGACAAAAAGGATTCTCGCTCTACTTGCAATAACAGAAGAAAGTGAGTCGACTCTTTAAATCCTAAATACAGAGAGACATTCCTGAGGCTAAAAGGCCCCCCCACTGGCTTTTTACCCCTCTTCTGCCTTTTTTGGCTGGAAAATCTACCCAAAGGCTTTCTTGGATCTGGAGTTGGGCTTTAACATCTGATCATAAAATGTTCCTTTCAATACAATGGTCGATGACCAAATAATTAAAAGCCCTCTCTTGCCCAGTGTGCACTAATCCAAAAGGAACAACTTCTGGTTACATTACAATTCAAACACAAGGAGTCAGAGGGCTTACAATCTAAAAAGTAAATACTTTGAGCTTCTCATTAACGGATGCAATTTCCAAGGACATAACAGTCCAATCTAAAGAATAATTGATGCGATTTTGAGCACCACAGTCCTAGAATAAGGTTCTAAATAACCATGTTCATAGCTAATCTGGGATCTAAAAATAAAAAAATAAACACAATATGGGTTTGGTGAATGCCGATAACCCAATCGAGGAGGGGAGACATCAAGTCCAAATCAACATCTATAATACCATTTGTTATTTATTCCACAAAAGAATTGCCTAATTTGTCCATACCTTCAGATTTCAAATGTATTTCTCACTTTGACCCCTTTCACACTCAGCTGAGTTAGCGGTAAAAGCACCGCTAGTTTTAGTGGCGCTTCTCGGCCACTAGCGGGGCGCTTTTAACCCCCGCTAGCGGTCGAATAAAGGGTTAGGAGCACCCGTGTTTCGGCGCTGCCAAATCGCTTTGCCAGCGCTGCCCATTGATTTCAATGGGCAGGCCGTTTTTGGAGCGGTGTGTACAGCGACATCACTCCCGGAACCGCTGGCAACGACAGTGTCTAACTGAAGCAATGGCATGAAGTGCCATTGCGTTAGCGCGCATGTGCCGATTACGTCGGCACATGCAGACAGAGGGCATATCTCCTAAATCGTGCAGGTTTAGGAGATATCCAGGGTAGCTACAGGTAAGCCTTACTATTGGCTTACCTGTAGCAAAAAGCGCTACATAATAGAGCTTTATTTTAGTGATATATTATATATAAAAAATAAAGAAGGTGATCAAAAAGAAAGACCAGAATTTGGGGGGAAAAAATTAAAATAAAAAAAAAGTACTTTCTGCTATAAAACATATCAAAATCAGATTTCATAAAGTTTAGGCCAAAATGTATTCTGCTACAGGTCTTTGGTTAAAAAAAAATAAAAAATCCCAAGAAGTGTATATTGCTTTAACTTTCATGCAAACCAAACAAAGGTATATAGAATTGTGCTAAAAACTCAGCATAATCATAGCTCAGCAGTTCATAAATGATAAAGTTCACCAGTGATCATAACAAAGGGCTTAATCATAGGGTCTATCCACCATTTCCGCACGTGAACTCCACCACCACATGAAAATAGATGTCTCCTTACCAGATGCAGATGGAATATCTACTGTAATACAAAAGACAAACAATGGTATATCTACTGCAATTTTTATGCTAGTAATGGCAGTGATCAGTGACTTCTAGTGGGACTGTGACACAGACACTGGGTGGGAACTGACTAACTGCCACTAATACAACAGTCCGTGCAAATACCATACACGGTCACTGTACCAAGGACACTGACTGGGGAAGGAGTTAACCTCTAGGGGCAATCAAAGAGTTAACCGTTTGCCTAAATAGTGTAATGTGAGTAATGCGTCACATCTCTGCTCCATGTACAGAGCCCTGTGTTGTTAGTAAACACATGGCTCTGTACTGTCATTCGCTAAGCAGATCAGCAGGTTCCCTCCACAAATCACTGGCCAGGACCTGCTAACCGACTGTAATGAATGACAGCAGCTGACCTGCCTCAGTATGAAGGCGGTAGGCAGTCCGCTAGTGGTTGGATTAATGTCCTCTTCAGGGAGCAGAGAGGATGGCTGCTTTTGCAGTTCCGCAGCTCTTCCTTACCATCAAAAACATGATGGAATGCCAAGAATCAATCATGAGAGACGATGACAATACAATGATTGCACAGAGTGGCCCTGAACCTCCTCTTCTCGGGTCCCCCCGGCGCTTGCTATTACAAGAAAGCCAAACAACTTTTTTTTTTTAAAGCAGAAGGGGGGTTGACGCGGGGTGATATGTGCGGCTGCAGGCATCACCCCGGTACAACCCCTTGAAGCCGAGACCGCATATTTGCATTACATCGGTGGGAAGGGGTTAAGCTGTCTCCGCTATCATGTAAGGCCCCATGCACACGAGACGCTGTTATTTGCTGTTGAACGCGCGTTCAGAGGCAGTTGGACGCTTTTTTCAACTGCTCCTGAACCCATTCAATGTTATCCTATGTGTCCATGCACACACTCTCGTTTTTTGGCGTTTACAAGCAGTTGCGTTTAACCTAGTTTTTCCAGAAGCAAAAAAATGGGTTCAGACGCAAAAGTTTTCCACGTTTCAGACGCTAAACGCTGCTTAACGCGGCTAAACGCGGTACCGGCGTTTTGCCGCGTTTGCGTTTATAAGCGTTTTTAAAAGGTGACCTATTTTTTAACATTAGAAATCTCAAAAATGATGGCAAATGATGAAAAACTATTCAAAAATATAAAAGAAAACTGTAATTGCTTGCATTGCATTGTGGACAATCCACAACTTGTGGCAGGTGATGTGGCCAGGTGACGTGGCCAGGTGACGTGGCAAGTGGACAATCCACAGCTTGTGGCAGGTGACGTGGCCAGGTGACGTGGCAGGTGACGTGGCCAGGTGACGTGGCCAGGTGACGTGGCCAGGTGACGTGGCCAGGTGACGTGGCAGGTAACGTGGCCAGGTGACGTGGTAGGTGATGTGGCAAGTGGACAATTCACAACTTGTGGCAGGTGACGTGGCACGTGATGTGGCCAGGTGACGTGGAAAGTGGACAATCCACAACTTGTGGCAGGTGACGTGGCAGGTAATGTGGGCAGGTAACATGGCTAGGTGACGTGGCAGGTGACATGGCAAGTGGACAATCCACAACTTGTGGCAGGTGACGTGGCAAGTGGACAATCCACAACTTGTGGCAGGTGACGTGGCCAGCTAACGTGGCCAGGTGACGTGGCAGGTAACATGGCCAGGTAACGTGGCAAGTGGACAATCCACAACTTGTGGCAGGTGACGTGGCCAGCTGACGTGGCAGGTAACGTGGCCAGGTGACGTGGCAGGTAACATGGCCAGGTGACGTGGCCAGGTAACGTGGCAAGTGGACAATCCACAACTTGTGGCAGGTGACGTGGCAAGTGGACAATCCACAACTTGTGGCAGGTGACGTGGCCAGCTAACGTGGCCAGGTGACGTGGCAGGTAACATGGCCAGGTAACGTGGCAAGTGGACAATCCACAACTTGTGGCAGGTGACGTGGCCAGCTGACGTGGCAGGTAACGTGGCCAGGTGACGTGGCAGGTAACATGGCCAGGTGACGTGGCCAGGTAACGTGGCAAGTGGACAATCCACAACTTGTGGCAGGTGACGTGGCACGTGATGTGGCCAGGTGACGTGGCAAGTGGACAATCCACAACTTGTGGCAGGTGACGTGGCCAGGTGACGTGGCCAGGTGATGTGGCCAGGTGACGTGGCAGGTGACGTGGCAAGTGGACAATCCACAGCTTGTGGCAGATGATGTGGCAAGTGATACGCTAAATACAAGTACACTGCTGCTCTCTCAGCTGCTGCTACTCACTCTGGTCTCACAAACTGGCTGAAATGGTTAAAATTTACTGTTTTTTGAGCTTAGGGAGGGTCTATGATGAAACGCTTATAAACGCAAACGCGGTTAAACGCCGCTAAACGCGGCCGCAAACGCGGCAAAACGCGCGTTTATAAACGCCGGTTTCAGCATTTAAAAATGTGTGTTCAGCAGAGTTTGCACCTGCGTCTCGTGTGCATGGGGCCTAAGACGCACAATTTGAAAAGATGCCTTCGCTTCAAGATACAGCAACATATACAGCAGGTCTCATCAACATTTGTTTCACAGCAGTTCTCAATGCCAAAAGCACAATCCTTACTGGGTTAATGTTCAACCTCTGCCTGACTTCCATACCACATCGGTCTGTGAAAGCTTATGAACTTGTCAGAAATTCACATGCCAAGAAAAGGCAAGAGTACTTTAGCAGGAAACCCTTATTATTACAAAATCAGCAAAAACTTGGAAAGCTGTCTTTTCTGACAAGACAGGGAAAAAAAAATTTCCAGTTCTGAAACATATATTAATAAAAAGAAGGTTGAGCGAATCCTTAGAAATTTAATTTTTGCCTGGAAAAACATAATAAAAAAAAGAACATGCGTAGGTCGTTAACCTTGAGACTGGTGTGCGTGACACTTCATTTCTTTCCTGCATTATATAAGTTGACATGCAAAGCAAAATGAGATTTTTAGGATATTAGAAGTCACTGCCTCCATGGTAACCACATTCCTTGGTCAAAACCAAAATATCAAAAACACAAAAGTGCTCTTTTCAGCTTAATACAAAGATTTCATCTCAAGTGTTTGAAATAAGGAATGGAAAAAATAAATACAAATATAAGATATACATAAAACTAAAGTAATTTCTGCATGGTTTTCAAGGGCATACACAAAAGCAACAGAAAAAAAAAAAAAACCCTTCACATTTTTCCCTTAAACAGTTAAAAATTAAAGGTCCATGGTAAAACCAAAATCTCTGCATCTATAGACAGACACCCACGATTTAACACTAACCCAGTAAAGAAGAAAAAAAACAACAGTAAACATACCTTTTCTGAAGCCAACCCGATCTCCAGCGGCGGAACCTCTGCAGAAGACACGGCCGACAAAGGCTGTGAAATGAATGGGAAGTGATGTCACCCATAGAGTTACGATGGGGCTTCCGTTGTCGGACATGTCCTCTGAACCCACTTCCACAGCGAAACCACAGCTGACAGCTCAGCATTGGGTCGGGTCAGCTTCAAAAAAGGTATGTATACTGATTTTTTTCTTTACAGGGCTAGCATTGACTTCCACTTTAAACAGTTGTCATCAGGAGAGCTGCAGCCTGCAATCTTCAACAAATTGTGGGCAAGACCTAATTGATGACGGCTGAACCAGCCGTTTTTTTTTTGGAAACAAACTTACGATTAGGAACCAATCAGCACACAAACTCCTAGTGCGAGACCAACTCTGCCACTGGAAGAGCTAATACGTAGTAGTAGTAGTAGTATTAGAAAAATAATTATAGGAACTTTTTTTTTTTTATTATTAAATTTAGTCAGATTGCCTGACATTTGCAGGTTGAAGCTCAGCCTTTTTATTTGACACCCGGGAACTGCAGGAAAAAATAGGATTTTTATAACAGCTTACCTGTAAAATCCTTTTCTTGGAGTACATCACGGGACACAGAGCGACATAGTCATTACTAATGGGTTATATAGATACCTTCAGGTGCTGGCACTGGCAACTTCCAAAACCGGAAGTACCCTCCCCTATATAAGCCCCTCCCATCCGGGAGCACCTCAGTTTTGTAGCAAAGCAATAAGTGTCCCCAAAGAGGGGTGGGAGCTCTGTGTCCCGTGATGTACTCCAAGAAAAGGATTTTACAGGTAAGCTGTTATAAAAATCCTATTTTCTTTCTCGTACATCACGGGACACAGAGCGACAGTCATTACTAATGGGATGTCCTAAAGCAATGCCCAACGAGGGGGGGGATACACCATACATAAGCTGAGCGCTATCAGACATGAGGATCTTTTGCGGCCTGCAACACACTGCGCCCAAAGGCGACATCCTCCTGACTTCTAACGTCCACCTGGTAGAACCTAGTAAACGTGTGTACTGAAGACCATGTTGCGGCCTTACAGATTTGAGCCAGGGAGGCCTGGTGATGCACTGCCCATGAAGTTCCAACTGCTCTCGTGGAGTGCGCCCTAACTTTGAACGGAGGCGGTCTCCTTCTCAAGCCATAGGCTTACATTATGACCTGTCGAATCCACTTGGCTAAAGTAGATTTTGACGCTGCCTGACCCCTTCTGGGGCCTTCCGGCAGAATAAACAAAGTATCCGTTCTGCGAATCTGAGCAGTGGCTTTTAGATAAGCTTTAACTGCTCTTACTACATCCAAAGAATGCAATAACTTTTCCTCTACCGAAGTAGGTTTGGGGAAAAAAGAAGGAAGAACCACATCTTGGTTCAAATGAAACCTTGATACCACCTTAGGAAGAAAGGCTGGATGAGGACGTAACACTACTCTGTCCTTATGGATAACCAGATATGGCTCCCTACAGGACATAGCTGCTAATTCCGACACTCTTTTAGCCGAACAAATGGCTACTAGAAAAATCAATTTCCTGGTGAGAAGAACCAAAGAAATATGCTGTAATGGTTCAAATGGTTGTTTCTGTAGAACCGACAGAACCAAGTTTAGATCCCATGGACATATGGGAATATTAACCGGAGGACTAATACGCATCACTCCTTGTATAAAGGCTTTGACTAGTGAATGCGAAGCCAAGGGCCTTTGAAAAAATATTGACAAGGCCGAAATCTGACCCTTGATAGTACTCAAGGCAAGCTTCCTATCTACAGCCCATTGTAGGAAGTCCAGAATCCTACCTATTACGTATTTACGTGGATGCCATTTCTTGGCCTCACACCAGGCGATGTACGCCTTCCAGATTCTATAGTAGATCTGCCTGGATACCGGCTTCCTGGCATTGATCATGGTAGATACCACAGCATTAGAGAGCCCTCTCTTTTTTAGAATGTGGGCTTCAATAGCCAGGCCGTCAAACCTAGGGCTGGTAAGGAAGGGTGGTATATCGGTCCTTGCGAAAGCAGGTCCGGACGATGTGGGAGGGTCCAAGGACTCCCCACAGACATCTTTACAATCTCCGCGTACCATGCTCTTCGGGGCCACGCTGGAGCCACCAGAATCACTGGTTTCTTTTCTACCCTGATTCTGCGGAGTAATCGAGGTAACAATTGTGGCGGTGGGAATGCATATATCAGCTTGAACTGATCCCAAGGGAACACTAGGGCATCCGAGCCGCAAGCTAGGGGATCCCTTGTCCAAGAGACAAACCTGTCCACTTTTGCGTTGAATCTGGATGCTAGCAGATCTACATCCGGTGTTCCCCACCGCTGACATATTGTCCGGAAAACCTCGGGATGAAGGGACCATTCCCCTGGGCATAATTGTTGGCGACTTAGAAAGTCCGCCTTCCAATTCTCCACTCCTGGAATGAATACCGCAGATATGGCTGGGACATATCTTTCTGCCCATCTCAGGATGTAATTTACTTCCCTCTGGGCTGCACGACTCCTGGTGCCCCCCTGATGATTGATATATGCCACTGCTGTGGCATTGTCTGATTGAATTCTGACAGGGGACCCTTGGAGTTTGGATGTCCATGCTACTAGGGCATACCGGGCTGCTCGTATCTCTAAGAGATTGATGGGCAGGGCCTTTTCCGCATCCGACCATCTGCCCTGGAGAGACCATTGCTCCAGTACTGCTCCCCAGCCTATAAGGCTGGCATCTGTAGTGACCACCTTCCAAGAAATCGGACTGAAGGATTTCCCTCTTTCCAGATTCTGGGGAACCAACCACCAGCGGAGGCTCTTGTGAACGGAAGGGGACAAGGACATTGGTAAGTCCAGAGCCTGAACTTTTTTGTTCCAGGCTGACAGTATGGCCCTTTGCAAATTCCTTGAATGGAATTGACCGTAGGGTACTGCTTCGAATGATGCCACCATTTTTCCCAGCAGCCTCATGCACAGGCGTATGGATGGCTGTCTTTTTGAACCCACTAAGTGGATCAAATCTCTCAAAGACGACCCCTTTTCTTGAGGCAAGAAAATTTTTCTCTGGTCTGAATCCAGCCTTAGCCCCAAGTATTCCAGACTTTTGACTGGTTTTAGGGCTGACTTGTCTCGGTTGATAATCCAACCGTGATATTCCAGATACTTGATTGTCTCGTGAACAACCACTTCTAGTTTTTCCACTGAGTGGTCTATCAGCAACAAGTCGTCTAGATATGCCATTATCGTTACACCTCGTGTTCTTAGATTGGCCAATAATGGGGCCAGAACTTTTGTGAACACTCGTGGTGCTGTGGCCAGACCGAAGGGTAAGGCTCTGAACTGAAAATGGTGCCCTTCTACCGCAAAGCGTAGAAATTTTTGGTGGGCTGGAAAGATGGGAATGTGCAAATAAGCATCTTTGATGTCGATCGAGGCTAACCATTCCTCCCCTTGTAGGGCAGTGGCCACCGACCGGATCGACTCCATCCGGAAAGTCCTGATATGTAGGAATTTGTTTAGCCCTTTTAGATTTAATATGGGCCTCACGTCCCCGTTTGGCTTCGGGACTGTAAAGAGGTTTGAGTAAAACCTGAACCCCCATTCTTCCAGGGGAACCTCTATAATTACTGCTTGGAGCAATAATTGTTCTAGTGCCAACAGGAGGGATCCTCTCTTCTGGGGATCCCTTGGCACGTTTGACCTTATAAAGTGGGAAGGAGGGGAGTCTTTTAACTCCAATTTGTATCCCAGATTTAGTGCGGAGAGCACCCATCTGTCTCTGATCATGTCCCGCCAGGTCTCTGTGAACAACTGAAGTCTTCCCCCCACCCAATTGAGTGGGGGCAACCCTTCATGCATTTGACTTTGGGGGAGGTTTTGTACCTCTCCTGCTCCAGGGCTTCTTGTTACCCTGCAATTGTCCCTGATTTTTACCTCCGGGATTTGACCGAGGAGGCCGTCGGAACTGTTTCACAGCCGATGTCCTAGGGACTGGAGAAGCAGGCCTCTTAAAAGAGGGACCTCTAACTCTGTTTTTAACCGGCAAAAGTGTACTTTTACCGCTGGAAATTCTCTGGATATATTTGTCCAGGTCTTCCCCGAATAAGCGTTCACCATGAAATGGGAAGCTGACCAGCAATTTTTTACAGGGAGCTTCAGCAGACCAGTTTTTGAGCCATAAAAGCCTGCGCATATGTACTACAGACAGCGTAAGGCGGGAGGCCTGATGGATTGAATCCTTTATAGCGTCCACCGCAAAGCATAAGGCTCTAGGTAGATCAGCTAGGGCAAGAGCCTGCTGATCTGGCAAGTCCCTTAAGACCTGTTTCAACTGATCCTTCACTGCTTGGCAGACCCCAATAGCTGCCACTGCTGGTTGTGTCACCAATCCTGCTGTAGAAAAAGCAGATTTTAATAAGGACTCTAATTTTTTATCTATTGGGTCCTTGAACATTTGGACATTATCCACTGGACATGTCAGTGATTTATTCACACAAGAGATGGCTGCGTCCACTGTAGGGACCCTCCATTTTTTGATGAACTTATCCTCCATGGGATAGACCACTTGAAATCTCTTGGGAGGAGTAAATATTTTATCAGGATGCTCCCAATCCTGGTAAATGAGCCCTTCCAGTAAAGGATGGATCGGAGAGGAACAAACAGTCTGGGGAGCTTTTAGCGACCCCAACGAGGAGACAGAAGTGGATGATGGCTCCGCAAGGGGCATTTTAAATGCTGATCGGACCATATTAGTCAGGGACTGAACCCATAACCTTTCAGCATGTGATGCTGAGAATGGCTCTTCCACTGTTGATTCCTCTACAACAGAATCGACCTCATCCTGATCCCCTTCAGGCAGGTCGATCCCTGTATGGGACTGTTGCTCTGCTAACAGGCACTCTGAGGGAGGAGACGGAGATCGAGCGCTTTTTTCCTGTGACAGGGAAGCAGCGATCAATGCTGACAATCTCTTCCAGCCCTCCCAGAGCTGAGGAAAAAACCTCCTCTGTTACATACACAGGAGCAGGTGAACTGAGGTCAGCCACAGTACCAGGTACTCCTGAGGGTGCTCTACGGTCACTAACCTCTGATTCTTCAGGGGAGACTGGTGCAGCCGAAGCATGCCCAAGATCCTCAGAGCCCGATGGAGACCCCCTATGCTTCCTGGAATTTTTAGTCCCGGAGTTTTTAGACGGCATTATTCCTAAGCCCAAAGCTGAGGTATTCCAGCCGAAATACACCACTTACTGACAATAGTCTAGCACAAATGCTGCTATAAAAACAGTTGGTGTCTACTAATGTGCCTTTCTATGGGGATGCCTGCATCAACCGCTTGCTGTATGCCTTTTTTTTAAAAATCTTGCCAGCTCTGTCTCTGCACTCCATAGCCAGCTCACAACACATAATTGTGGTTTTTAACATGCTGGGACGCCCGCACATGCGCAGAAGCGCTGTGGCGCGCACAGAGCGTCATCCCCCAAGCTCCGCCCCCTTTCCCGGCTCACCTCTATATATAGAGGCGCGTGCACGCGGCCACGTGCGCCTTCGGCGCTAATTTTGAAAAGGAAACCAGGGACAAGAGCCAGGGCCCCTTTTGCCGCAGGCCGGGGGATGGACGAGCATTGCAACATGGCAGAGGAAGCAGTTTCCCACAAGAGAACTCACCATCTGCCTGGACTTGCTCTGATAAAAATAACTAGTCCACATGACAAGAAACGTTCCACAGCGGCCTCTAGTGGATTAACACAGGTACCGCAGTCTAATATATTAAATATATATATATATATATTATTTTTTTTTTTTTCTTGACCACTATTAAAATTATTACATTTTTTAGTAGTTACAGGCATGCACAGATATTAGCGGGAATACCGTTAGGTAACAGACAGAAAGACAAATTAGGCTTGGGGGTCCCCCAATAGAACCAAGTTCCTGGGGGCCCCCACTTACCTGTTCCCCGCCGCAGGACTTTGTTTGGTCCACAGAAGCCCAAACTTCACCTATCACGGCAGGCATTGTAATTAAACCTTCAGGGACCGGGTTCCCAAGGATTCCACTCCCCTGGACCTGTATAGCACCCTGCACAGAAAACATCTTGGTCATGGGTATGACCAGAGCTCTGGATCCCAGGGTCCAGCTCTCCTAAGAGAAGCATTACAGGCAAAACCTTGCTCTTCTCTGCAAGGCCCGGGTACCGACCGTTTAGCTATGAAGCTTTTTTGGTCGGATCCGGAATAGCTTACTGAGGCCCAAAAGAACCTGTACGCAAGCTCAGTGAAAAACACATGTTTCTTCTTGGCCAACACCTTAGACACTGGCAAAAAACTGAGGTGCTCCCGGATGGGAGGGGCTTATATTAGGGGAGGGTACTTCCAGTTTTGGAAGTTGCCAGTGCCAGCACCTGAAGGTATCTATATAACCCATTAGTAATGACTATGTCGCTCTGTGTCCCGTGATCTATGAGAAAGAAATAGGAGGCAGAAGGACAGAGCAAACTAAACACCCGGATACCTTAATTCAGTTCCCCCCCAACCACTTGTGCTTGTTCTTTCATACTTTTACTACATAAAGTAGGGGGTGCCCAACCACATATGGCCCGCGGCGCCCTCCGAAGTGGCCCGCCATGTCTTGCTCTGAGGTTCCCGACCTGCCATCTCCGAGCATTAGTGCGAAGAATGGGGTCATGTGCGGCGGCTGCGGCCAGGCTGGCCTATCCGTGAGTGCAGTGACGTGGACAGTGCAGTGACGTGGACAGTGCAGGAATCAGGTAGTGTAGTGGTCAGGATAGTGGACAAAAAAAAAACCCTTCACATTTTTCCCTTAAACAGTTAAAGTAAAGGTCCATGACAAGTGTAGTGGCAAGTATAAGAAGCAGGTAGTTCAGTGTAGGGGTCAGTGTAGAAATCAGGTAGGTTAGTGCAGTGGTCAGTGTAGGAATCAGGTAGGTAGGTTAGTGTAGTGTGGGAATTAGGCTGGTCAGTACTATTGTAGGAAGGGAAGGGACTCAGGGAGTGCTAAAAGTCCACAGGTTAGGGGGGCGCAAATTACTTGCCTTGCCGCGGGCGCCGACAACCCACGCTACGCCACTGATGCTCATTGTGGCCCGCGACCGGTTAACAAATCGATAAAGTGGCCCTCGCTCCTCAAAAGGTTGGGGACCCCTGACATAAAGGTTTGCAAATTAACTATTAGAAGGAACTTTACGTTGACTTGACACCTTCTCATTCAACTGACATGCTTGCAAATGGTTCAGATAAGATATCAGCCACATAAGGAGTACATTGGTTTCAGTGGGTGAGTGGACTCACTTTGAACAGGAACAGAAGCTCAACCATTGTGTTGTATTAAGCAATGTTTGTTCTCTCTATAAACACAAGCAATAATTGCATGTAAAATCCTGACAGGCTGGTTGTACCCAAGTTGATCGATCAACTTGGTTACATTCAACCTGCCCATACAGGGTTCGAGTCTTGGCCGGTCCCTGTTGAAGCAGCCAATATTCCAACCATCTATGGCCTGCATAAGTTGCCTGAGCGAAAACAAAACAAAAAAGAAAAAGAAAAAGAAAAAAAAAAAAAAAAAAAAAAAAAGCTAGTTCTAAAGTCTGATCCACACTGGCAGGTTATTTTTTTTTTCGTTTAACCCAGCAGGGCTGAAAGAAAACAAAACAAAAACACCAGTCCAGGAGGAGCCGCTGTGCGGCCATTGGCAGAGAGCGGTGATCGTGAGCAGATCGGTCAACCCCTTCGACCGACTCCAGTACACACGGGCCGAATGTCGATATAAAAATATTTATATTTTTTTTATATCACACACACACACACACACACACACACGTGTGGGTCAACCAGTTAAACCACCATGTCTGTTGTGTAAACAGGATTACCGTATATACTTGAGTATAAGCCGACCCAAATAGAAGCTGGGGTACCTAATTTTACCACAAAAAAACTGGGAAAACTTATTGACTCGAGTATAAGCCTAGGGTGAGAATGCAGCAGCTACTGTAAGCAGAAAAAAAGAGGGTCAACAATGCCCATTTGCAGCTTCACTGTGTCCATTTGTGTGCCTCACTGTGCCCAACCTCACTGTGCCAGAGTCAGTGTACCTGAAATTCTTGACAGGCTGCGGGCGTCTATTCATTGTCTAAAAGTCACGGTCTACTCCTGGTCCCGTTCCATGATAGGCTGCGGGCGTCCGTTGTTTAAAAGTCGCAGTCTCCTCCTGGTCCCTTCCGTGATGGGCGTTTCCCAGCAGACACGTGTTCAGTGTTCTGCCAATCACGGAGGTCTTTTCATCCTCGGACAAGCGGACGTCCGTGATTGGCGGAACACTGAACACAGTGTCGGCTGGGAAACGCCCATCACGGAAGGGACCAGGAGGAGACTGCGACTTTTAAACAACGGACGCCCGCAGCCTATCATGGAACGGGACCAGGAGGAGACTGTGACTTTTAAACAATGGACGCCCGCAGCCTGTCAAGAATTTCAGGTACACTGACTCGAGTATAAGCCGGAGGAGGGTATTTTCAGCCTAAAAAAAAAAAAAAAAAAAAAAAAAAAAAGGGCTGAAAAACTCTGCTTATATACAGTATTTCACAGCAGTCGTGTAACTGTACCCAGAATTCGCTTTGGGTGTACAAGGATTTTTTTTTAAAGAAAAAAGTTATACCGCAGAGATTACAATATTTAAACATTATAAAATGTGTACAAGAGGCATCCTTTATACATAACATTTCAAAAAAAGTTTCACCCTTTATTACTAAAGCTGTGATCTGCATGCTTAACTGAAGTGCTAGTTAAAAATTCTCTTGTAAATCAATTCACCACACATTCTGCATTATTAACAAGTGGCATTTATCAAGAAATGAATGCTTCAACAACCACCAAGTCTAGGATTAAAAAGCATTGCCTCCCCCACAGCAAGAATTCCTGGAAGCTGAATATTTCATTTTTATCTGGAGCTACTGTATGTATAGAGAATTGTGAGCAGTTTGCACAAGAATCCTAGGAAGTTTTTTTCCTGGCACTGGCAATGGTTATTGGGGGGTACTTGCTTACCTGACCCTTCTTGCACAGGCTATTTAAACAGATAAGTGCCTTTGTAGGACAAACATTTATAAATGGGATGACTTTCCATTAGTCAAGAGCAAGAAGCTGTGCACTAAATACCATACAGAGGTTATAAAAAAAAAAAAAAAAAAAAAAAGTGCTGGCCTTGGCCTGATATGCTGGAGCATGAATCTCTATCAATTTGCCCTGGTGACATGTACTTTTTACTATCTACAAGTATCAGACACAAAGCTGGGAGGAATCCCTTCTGCTTATCTCACCCATACATAGAATGAGAGCCAAATGCATAAACAGAGCAGTTACATAAAGTTGTGTTATAAATATTAGGAAGCCCCAGGGCTGCAAAAAAAACTACTATGCATCCTAGTCAAAGTGGGGTTTGCCATATTTGGAAAAAGCGCGTTAATGCCAAACTGCAAAAGGTGACCTGCACAGGCCGCTTTGACTTTGTCTGTGAAAGCAGCTTTGAGACTGCAAAGATACTCCTTGGCTTTTCTTGTGGTACTTCAGGATTCAACAAGGCTTATTTCAAATTGCCATACATTTTGCAACATTTTCAAGCATATACAAAATAAATGAAGCAAACCGTAAAAAAAAAAAAAAAAAAAAAAAAAGCCAAGACATTTTTAATAAAATACACCAATCTTGTTGGTTGTGGCGAGTCTGCACAGGAAAGCCCCAGAAAGGAGGCAATTATAGCAGCAAAAAGTCTCATTTTTAAATTTTAACTCTTGCAGAGCTATTAAAAAAATAAATAAATATGATATATTTTTTTAATGGAGTTGGGCTTTAACCATTTAGCCCCAGAAGGAAGGATTTGCCCCCTTCCTGACCAGACCATTTTTTGCGATACGGCACTGTGTCGCTTTAACCGACAGACAATTGCGCGGTTGTGCGACATTGTGCCCAAACAAAATGTCCTTTTTTTTCCCCACAAATAGAGCTTTCTTTTGGTGGTTTTTGATTACCTATGCAGTTTTTATTTTTTGCACTATAAACTAAAAAAGACCAACAATTAAAAAAATAAAAAAAACACACAATATTTGTACTTTTTGCTATAATAAATATCCCCCCCCCCCAAAAAAAAAATCATTAGTTTGGGCCGATATGTATTGTACATATTTTTAGTAAGAAGAAAATATTGCAATAAGCGTATATTGATTGGTTATATAGCGTCTACAAATAGGGGATAGATTTATGGCCTTTTTTTTCCTACTAGTAATGGCAGCAATCTGCGATTTTTAGGCCTCATGCCCACGGGCGTTTTTTCAGCCGCGTTTTTGAGCGTTTTTTACAGCTTAAAAACGCCTGTCCATGTTAGTCTATAGCTTCATGCCCACCTAGGCGTTTTTGAGCTGTAAAGAGCATAGGCGTTTGTAAGCTGTAAAAAAAAACCAGGACCAGTGCGTTCCTCAGCGTCAGAATTAGGCAGAAAAAAACATGAGCGTCAAAAAACGCGCACTAACGCGCGGTCGCGTTTTTAGCCCCGACGTTTTTTTTTAAAAAAAAAAAATATTTACAACAACATGGACAGGCGTTTTTAAGCTGCAAAAAACGCAGCTGTAAAAACACCAGTGGGCATGAGGCCTTAATCGGGACAGACATTGCGGCGGACAAATAGGACAGTTTTTTTGGGACCATTAACATTTATACAGCGATCAGTGCTATAAATAGCCACTGATTACTGTATAAATGTCACTGGCAGGGAAGATATTAACACTAGGGGGCGATCAAAGGGTCAAATGTGTTCCCATGCGAGTTATAACGGTGTGGGGAATGTGGCTGACTAGGAGGAAAGAGATCATTGTTTCTACTTGTTTGGAACACACAATCCGTCTCCTCTCCCGACAGAACCCGGGCATGCGCATTGGCTCCAGGGACACGCTGCGGGCGCGCACCTGCTACAGCTTCTTAGACTGCATTCACACCTGAGCGTAGCGCTTCGAGCGTTTTTACCGGCATTTTGTTGCGCGAATTTGCGCCCGCCGAAACGCTCGTTGTCGCGCTAAACGCTTGAATCAAGCGTTTCCATTACATTCTATGACTCCTAAAACGCCCAAATCTGCCAGATTCGCACGACAAAAAAGGGTCCGGAACTTGTTTGAGCTTCAGGCGTTCGGCTTCAGGCGTTTTGGAGTGGAGATGTGAACCATCTCCATAGAGAATAATGTTTTTTTCCCCCTCTAGCGTTTTGTAGCTTCAGGCTACAAAACGCTCAGGTGTGAACGCAGCCTTAAAGAGCCAACGTACAGCTACAACGGCTTGTGCAGTAGTGCCAACCTGTCGCATTATAATGCAGCAGCTGGTCGGGAAGGGGTTAAAGTATGTACCTTGCAACTTCTAGAGCCAGGGGCTGAAGGAAATATCTTGTTTTTTCTAGGTACAGAGGTGCATACAACACGTGCTGGCCAAATCAGCGTTTTTACATCATGACGAGTCCACAGCCCTTATCCTCACAGTGGCTGAACAGAGTGGTGGAGGGGACTAGCATACTAGCTCATTATGAAATACTTAGCTCAGAACGATGCCCTGAATTGGCACTCCCGAGTACATAGCGAACATCTTCCACAGGAGTTGCTTCCGGGTACGTGGCTCCAGCGCTGTGATTGGCCAGAGCTGCATTGACACCACTCTGGCGCACGCGCGAGAGCCGCCGGTCGAAACCACACCAGCGGCCCGTTTCTTCAGTGCGCATGCGCCGATGACGTCAGCAGCAGCGCATATGCTGAAAGATATTCACGGTACCTACAGGTAAGCCTTATTAAAAGGCTTACATGTAGGTAAAAGTGGTGTAACAGAATTTACAACCACTTTAAAGTGTTTGTCAACCATATAAAAAAAAAAAAAAACCCTGCAAGACAAAGGCATAATGAGCTAGTATGCATAGCATACCCCAACATCTCTCCCAGGGGTTACTTCCGGTACTGCGATAGGCCAGAGCCACGATGACGTCACTCCCACACATGCGCCCGGGAGCCGCCGGTAACGGCACATACGTGCCATTGCTTCAGTGCGCAGGTGCCAAGGACATCGGCACATGCAGGGGACAGGGGATATCTCCTAAACGGTGCAGGTTTAGAAGATATCCAGGGTAGCTACAGGTAAGCGTTATTATAGGCTTACCTGTAGCAAAACGTGTGTTGTAAGGGTTTACAACCACTAACTACGGTACAAAAAAAAAACCTTAGAGCTTGATCACATATATTGAATCCTTGCCTGTAGCAAAACGTGTGTTGTAAGGGTTTACAACCACTAACTACGGTACAAAAAAAAAACCTTAGAGCTTGATCACATATATTGAATCCTTGCTGACATAGTTACAGTCCAATTGTCTTGCTAAAAAGATTGTGCTCTAAAGAAAGTTAACACCCTACCCTGTTAGTCTTGTGAATTTGATTATATATATATATATATTTTTTTTTTTCCCCCTTTGGCAATTACAAGCAAAAGTACAACGCTCATTTATCAAACTTGGTCATTCCAGGAAAACAGCCAGATCTTTTAAATAATTCCAAAACACAGTTGTGCTCCTGTTACTAGCTGTTTGGAGGCAAGACCAGACTAAAAACTGTTTCAACAGGGACAGAGAAATTCCAACTTCCTTTCACTAAAATAAACTTCCCTTATATAGTCTTACAGAAAAATAGAGACACACAAATAATGGCCGCAAAAAAAAAAAAAAAAAAAAAAAAATAATAATATTAAAAGCCAGCAGCTACAAATACTGCAGCTGCTGACTTTTAATAAATGGACACTTACCTGTCTAGCGTGCCCGCGATGTTGGCAGCAGAAGACGAGCAATCACTCGTCTCTCTGCTGCCCCCACCGCCATTCTCGGTGAGGGAATCAGGAAGTGAAGCCTTGTGGTTCCCTACTGCACATGCGCAAGCAGAGCGCTCCCACTAGTCCCCGCTCTCTCCTGGGACCAGTGTGTTTCCCAGGAGACAGCACAGGGGGACGGAAAGTGGCGTGAATCCCACGGGAGTCTATGCCCGGAAGTGGGTGCAAATACCTGTCTTAGACAGGTATCTGCACCCCCCTCCCCCTGAAAGGTGGCAAATGTGACACCGGAGGGGGGGGGGCTCCGAAAAGCGGAAGTTCCATTTTTGGGTGTAACTCCACTTTAATATAGAAGAAGAACTAAAGCACCAAGAACCACGGGTCCCAGCAACCACTCAGTGGGGGGGGCAAAGGCAAAAAAAAGCCTGGGAAAAAATTCTCCACCTTCCCCACTCTATTGCAAGAAAAAATGTCAAGTTAAAAACATTATACACTCTTAAAAAGGTTGTTAAGCTACTATATGTGATCTTTATACCACCCCCATTGTTAGATAACAACCTGAGTCCTAGTGCCTGTGCTTTATAAAAGAAAAAAAAAAAGCCGATTTCTACCCGACGTCAGCCAGGGAGGAGAGGAGGAGAGAGCCAAGTGAGTGCTGGGAGGTGCTGTGAAATCAGGTAAAAATCAGCTTCTTTTTTAAAAAAAAGTAAAACACAGGCACTAGGACACAGGTTGTTATCCAACAATGGGGATGGTATAAAGATCAGATCGCTTTGGTAGCAACAAGGAGAGGAGCAGAGCGGCGCTAGTGAGCTAACATGCAAGGAGGGGATTACAGAGGGAGAAGGAGGAGAGCTGCAGATTGCAGCGGATGATGGAGGCACGTAAATTGACCACGGTGTCAGGGCTCAGCAGCCATAATAAACTGTGGTTAGTTTACATGAGGGAGGGTATAGCCAGGCAGGATTAGTCAGGTATTTTTTGGTGATACGGGGGGCCAACTTACACAGCACAAGCACTATGCTGAGTAACATGCTTTAACTACTTCAATACAGGGCACTTATACACCTTCCTGCCTAGATCAATTTTCAGCGCCATCACATTTTGTATGACAATTGCACGGTCATGCGACACTGTACCCAAACAAAATATTTGTATAATTTTTTTTTTGCCACAAATGGAGCTCTCTTTTGGTGGTATTCGATCACCACTGGGGTTTCTATTTTATGCGCTACAAATAAAAATAATAAAGTTTATTTGGTACAAAACTTTGTAAATAAAGTACGTTTTCTCCTTCACCGATGGGCACTCATAGGCAGCACAGATGGGCACCGATAGGTGGCACTGTTAGACAGCACTGATCAAGGGACACTGGCAGGCATCACGGATGGGCACAGTGCCATCCCTATTGGCATACCTGGTGGCCCTGGGTAAGCATCCATCGGGGGGGGGGGGGCTGCACTGATAATCAGTGCAGACCCCCCGCGTCTCAGAAGAGCAGCCGATAGGCTCTCCTCTACTCGCGCCTTTAGGGTAATCAAAGCTTTAAGCAGTGGTCTTCAAACTGCAGACCTTGGGCCCAATTGCATCCCTTTGCTTGCCTTTACCCTCCAACCAACACACCATCAATGGGGACAGAATTCTTGCCACTGACATCAATGGGGCACTATTCCTCCCACTGACACCAACAATGGGGCACTATTCCTCCCACTGACACCAACAATGGGGCACTATTCCTCCCACTGACACCAACAATGGGGCACTATTCCTCCCACTGACACCAACAATGGGGCACTATTCCTCCCACTGACACCAACAATGGGGCACTATTCCTCCCACTGACACCAACAATGGGGCACTATTCCTCCCACTGACACCAACAATGGGGTGTTAATCCTCCCACTAAAGATTGGGCATTGCTTACTCCTACTGATGCTGGGGTATGTTCTTCTCCCACTGGCCACAGTCCGGCCTCCCTAAAAAGTCTAAAGGGCAGTAAACCGGCCCCTTTTTTAGAAAGTTTGGGGATCCCTACTCTTAAGGATCGAACAAAACTGGATACGGTGCATTTAAAGACCATACAGTGTTGATTTAAGCCAAGGTTGTATCCTTTACCTGCCCCCTGTATGAGAACAGTGATCTCAAACAGAGATGTTTGTAGGCATAACATGTAATGAAATTTAGGATTCTGCAGACTTCTACGTGTGTTTGCAGTGAATATGATTGACAGAGGAGAGAGCAAAGTGATGACCACAGCAGTTAACTGCTCTTCTACCAATATGCAGTCAGCAAGCTGGGGAGGGTGTGCGACTCCTGCTGCAGAGCATTACCTGCGGTGGAGGTCTCGGACACAACCTATGAGGTCTAGCAGGGGTTACTGGGATTGCAAGACTGACAAGAACTACAAATCTTTTGACAAGTAAAAAGCTGGCTATACATTATACAATTTTCTTATTCAATTTCCTTTAGATTTACCTTCATTTATGTAGTGCAAGGGCCTGCCTGATTGCATACAAATCAAGTGTGTTTAGGTTTGACCTCATATGATTTTGGTAAACCTAAAAAGAATACCTTTTTTTTTTTTTTTGTACAATGTATGGCCAGCCAAACAGTATTCATAGATGGATTTCACCTGTGTAATTCGCTGTCTGCCTGGAGTTTCTCTCTCCAAAGTTTATTGCCAATGTTTGTTCTGGTGTTTGCTTTTAAAGGGAATTTGTCATTTAGCTAAACTAATCTGCATACTAATTTCAGGGCAGTGCAGCACGTTACTATGAGTAATGTAGGCAACTTGGAACTAGTTGTGCGACTTACACAAATGTAGCAGCTTCCAGCACACTCCTATTAAAAGAGACTATATTTTTAGGATATGAAAACAAAAAAGTGATATTCTTTATATCATTTTAACAATGCTAATGTTTTAAAAGATCTTGTTGCGCTATATATATATATTTATTTTATATAAAAATTTACCTAATTGTTGCATATACAAGCTGTGTTTAGCATGGTTTCGGCTTACCAATGCCTTCTCGTGTTATGTACGGTTTGTCTGTGTGTGGAAGTGGCCAGCTTGGTGGAGGCAGTGCTTTGATTTCTCATGTCAGAGCCTCTAGCAAGAAAACTGGTGGGTAGTGACATCACCAGCAGTCAGAGGCAGCAATACCACTGCAGATAAATAGTCTAGGTACCCTTACATACTAGGAAGTGCACTGCTATTTTTCCGCATGCACACTGCAAATTTAAAGTGTTACTAAACCCACAACAGTAAATTCAGTCTGTATATGCAGTAAAGCATGCTTGTTATACTCACTGTGGAACCGAAGGGGTTAATCATCTGCAAAAGGGTGTTTGATCCTGTATGCACAGCAGATTCCCCCCCCCCCCCTTCTTGCACCGACTCCAAAACATGTCTGGATAAGACAGTTAGTGGGAGTCAGGCTGCACATCCTCAGTTTGGTGTTTTTACCTTGGGAGAGTGCATATGATCAGCACAGGGCCGATCAGCACTGTCCAGACAGAGGTACAGGGGTCCTGCATTCTGATAGGACAGCCAGTGCAGTATGAAAACTCCTCCTACAAAACTTTAACCAGGCACTGATAGAAGTCACAAGACTGCTATATACTGCTAGGTATTTTGCAGTTTATATTTGCTAAAATAATTGAATTTTCATGTTGTGTGTACTATAGGAGACCAGATATAGGGAATGCAGGTTGTGGGTATAGGAACACCAACACTTGTATAGGTTTCCTATAGAACAGAAAATTTTCAATTTGAGTACAGTCCCACTTTAATGAAAAGCACTACCAGTCAGCTTTTACATACTAAAAACAGACTATGGGGGATTCAATAAAGCTGTTGCGTCACTTTTCTGGCGTTAATCCCATGTTAGGCTTCATGCACATGGATTTAATGCAAAATGCAGTTTCTCCTGACCGAAGAAAATCCACATTAAAAAAAAAACTCACCTAAGCTGCATTTTTTTTTTTTTTTAAAACAGTTTAGGTGAGTTTAGCAGCATTTGGTGTTTGGGAGTTTATTTCATTGGCAAGAATTTGAATTTATTGAATTCTGGCCATTGAAATTGAATAAATGCTGAAGGGCTAAATGTGCTCAGCATTTTAAATGCCGGTATACTCTTGTCCTGAACGCAGATTTTGTGCTTTCAGAGAAATGCCAGTAAACTCTGCTAAATAACGGTGTGTACATGGACACAGGATAACAGGAGAGATCAGGGGCTTCAGAGAGGGGGGGGGGGGTGGGGGAAGTCCAACTGCTCCTAAGCACCTGTTCACATCCGGCCGATTTGACATGTCGCATGCCAAATCGGAGCCTATTGCCGTTAACAGCACCGTCCGAATCTTTACAGTGCCGCACCAATTTCCGAAAGTAGTTCCTGCACTACTTGTGGCAACTTCGGGGGGCGATTTCAAGACATCTGTGCATGAACCCACAGAGATGTCTTTCAAATTGCCCTTAAACTTGCACTGAAATACGGGTTTGAAATTGTGCAAGTTCTACTGAACGCGCACAATTTCAAGCTCTGAAGCCTCGTACACACGACAGAGTTTTTCGGCAAGAACCAGCAAGAAATTTGCCGAGTAAATCAGTCGTGTGTACGCGGCTATCAGGTTTCTCGTCAAGAAAACTTACAAGAATCTCGACGAGAGAAAAATAGAGAACCTGCTCTCTATTTTGTCGTCGAGATTCTCGTCAGCATGTTTCGACGAGAAAAGTGTGTGTGTGTACAGTTACCTAGCTTCCTAGGCATAGGTAGGGTGTAGCAAGAGGTCAGCTACGGCATCGAATGTGACGAGCGCACGCTAGTCGTAATCGATGACGTCACCACGTTCGCTCCATTCAAAGAACCGCAAGTTTTTTCCTGATTCTTGGCCGTGTGTACGAGGCCTCAGTGTGAACAAGGGGTAAACGTCAGTTTAGCAGCTGCAGTGTACATGAGGCCTAAATGTATTGTAACAGATACATGAAGCATTTGCAACAATTTTGGTTCTGACAACTCATGTACCAAATTCAGGTAGTTCTAAAACATTCAAATTTAACATGCTGGCGCATTCGATGTGACACAATGTAAAAGTGGAGCAAATTAACCACTTGACCTGACCAGGCCATTTTTTTGCAATACAGCAATTGCACGGTCATGCGACACTGAACCCAAATAAAATGTGTCCCCCCCCAAAAAAAAAAAAAAAAAAAAATTTTTAGGTCTTCATAAATTTAGGAAGATATGTATTCTGCTACATATTTTTGGTAAAAAAAATTAAATAATCCTAAATGGATTGGTTTGCACAAAAGTTATAGCATATACAAAGCTATGGGATATATTTATTTGTATTTATTAGAAATGGCGGCGATCAATGCCTTATAGTGGGACTGATATTGCGGCAGACATTGACACGAATAGTGATCAGTGCTAAAAATATGCACTTTCACTGTACTAATGACATTGGCTGGGAAGAGGTTAAACATCAGGGGTAATCAAAGGGTTATCTGTGTTCCTGACCAGTGTTTTTCTGAACTGGAACGTGCTTTTACTAGAGGAAGACATGGGTCCATGTCCCTGCTTTGCAGAGACACAGGAGCCATGCCTTCCCTCCTGTCAGAATGGAAATCTGCCTCGTTTACAGAGAAAGATTGCAGTTCTGTCTCTGTGGCCGATGATCGGCGGGTGCTGGCGGACATTGAGCCTGCGGTACACGCCGATTGGCTCCAGCTGTGCATAATCACAGCGGGAGCGAGCCACCGGCAGCACGCATTTATGGCCCCTACGCAGAAATTCAGAAACACGTATGATCCTGCACACAGCGGCCACCCTGTATCAGTAAAACTGCTATAGGGCGGTCGGTAAGTGGTTAAGACAAACGTACAGAGGGAAAAATTGGTTCAGACAGATTTTGCGAAAGGGTCTCTCGTGCATTCTAAAGGTGGTGCAGCATGAACCAAAATTTGACTACAAGATCTAGACAGGTACATAAAATTTGTTGCATTCTTCACCACTTTTAGAATGCACGAGACACCTTTCGCAAAATCTGCCTGCACCAGTCTATTAATTCCAGGGTGTGCACATGAGAACACATCTGTTATTATTGAGCAGAGAGGCTGGGACAATGCAGTAAAATACAGAGAGGTAATGGGAGATGGAGAAAATCTGCATATTTAATGTGGTAAATACAGTAAAGCAAGCAGGGCAAGTGTAAAAGCTCCATCAAAAACATTCCTAAACATTAAAAGTAATAACTAAAAAATCGTTTTGTTTGAATAGGCTTTATTTTAATGCCCATGGTGGATAGGTGAGGGTGCACTGGACCATCTTGGTAAAGGTGATCTGTGACAGTTCCACATTTGAACAGTCCCACTTCTAAAACTAGAAGTTGAAGTGTTTCAGGATCATATGAGGAGTGATGTAAAGAACAGGTTTTCAGGGTGAAAGTTTGGAGACATTTTATTGACGACACTCTTCGCCTACCTCCACAACATGTCATGATTTCTGTCTACTCTAATCCATGTGTTACCCAATGGTAAAATTAAGGCCATTTATTTCAAAGTTCAATCTTTTTTTTTTTCATTCTCTAAGAAAAAAAAAAAAGAAGAACGTGAATATAAATTATACAGAGCTGATTTTGGGTGCCCTTTCACACAACAGATTCTGAAGCCAAAGTATCATATAACAATAGTTTTGTATTATACCATGCAAGTTCTCCTGGAGACAGGCCAACTTCTACACAAGTGCTGCCATTCCGACAACAAAGCTGCTTTATTGAAAAAAAAGCAGACTTCATATTAATTCTGGCAGAGCTGAATGGTGAGGGAACTGGTCAGGGAACAATGAACCAAGAAAAGAGTTACAAATCTCCAGTGACAACTGCACACAAAATAAAGCGAGCCATGAATTTGTGTTTACTTCTTTTCTCCCTGTACATTACAGCCGCACAAAAGACTTTATTGCATTCAGGCACAAATAGCCTTTTCCCATATGTGAACATGCATACAATTGTGTTCTAGTTACCCTCTCCTTGTTGAAAATTGACCTAAAATGCATTTGAACAAGACAATCAAAACACAAGAGCACAAGAAAATGTTTCAGGGCACCCCATAGGCTGTAGAGCACTAGACGTCCATTCTTTGGTAGAAAGCACTAAATCAGCAATTTATCTGTGTAGCTTCTTCCCCCAGCTCTCCCCCATCTGTTACCTTTGCTCTGCATTAGAGAAAAGAAAGCCTATTCAGAAAGCTTTTAATACAGAGCAAATATAATACATTCACACATCCCACTGTGAACAGCAGCTTCTAGCTATAAAACCAGGACAAAAGTGCCCGCTGACTTTTTTGGAATAGCCAAGATTTAGCAGGTTTACCCAACTGGAAATGTAGGTTTCTAATATATATATATATATAAAAAAAAAAAAAAAAAAAAGAAGAAGGACACCAGTGTATCTTTTTCCAGAAATTGACCACCATTTTTTTTAAACTGGTGTGAATATTGTGATCAAGATCCTGTGATCGTTTGGACTTTTTTTTTTTATATATATATATATGTAATTTTTATATAAAAATAGGATTAGGTTGGTACATAAATTGTACGAGACAGTATGCACGAATACGCCCAATACACTGTAAAGTCAACCTACAAGAGTACGTCTCATAGAACAGCAACCAGAACCCTGGTTTCATCTGAAGCTTTGGACTACAGAAAAGTTCAATGTTAATCGATTGCTATGGACAACAGAAACCAGAAAACAGTCTTTGCAGCTTGAATTTATGGCCTTATGCATACGGATGTTTAGAGAATCAAAAAATGCTCAAGCGTAACATTCCAGGCACTCTCCGTGCCTGGAGAGTCACAGGTGGTCTATTCAGCTGGCCATACAAGTGACCGACTGTACATGGCACTGAAATTATAGCCAATGAAAATTAATCGGCCGAAATTGGGTTTTCAGCATTGTGCTGAAAGGAGAAAAAAAAAAAAGTGCCGATAATAGCTGCTGAAAATTCCCACGATTTTGCTGCAAATTTTACCTTGCTTATGGTGTGTTTAGGTCATGCGACTCAAAAATGCATCAAAAACACAACACGAGTGCATTTTTGATGCATTCTTGCTGAATTTGCAAAGCATTTTAATGGAAAGGTGTGGTTTGCCAAATAAGTCCAAAAAATGTAACACCAGTTCAAAAAAATGTGCCGATAATGGCTGAATAAATTAAAATTTTCTATACAAATAAAAATAATTACACACACTATAATATATATATATATATATATATATATATATATATATATATATATATATATATATATATCGGCCTCTACCCCTCCTCATGCTCGGCTTGTCTTTCTTCATCTAGGGGTCTCAGTGCTGGGGGGAGGGATGAGATACACCACGGCCCATGTCCTCCATAGCCAAGAGGTGAAGGCCAGAAGATTGGGTTTTGTGTATGTGTCCTAGAGTCAAGTCCAGTACTTTGTTCCTGACTCTTTTGCTCCTAGTAAGCAGAGTTCCACACAGTGAATAGGTCCAACTCAGTTTTATTCATCTTGGCAAACAACAAACAGTTTCTTCTACCGAGTAATAATGGGGGATAGATCAAGGCACAATCCTTTCCCTTCTGTTGCTAACCACTGTGGTATCACCAGTGGCGAATAGTCACTGCCACGGACTATGTGATGTAGAACGTGAATTACCTTCGCTAGCACGGCCCCTGTCAGGGGAAGGAAATCCGTCCAAGGGAGAAACCGGAGGCCTCTCTGTCACCAGCGATGCTGCGTCGGACTCTCCAGAGAAGTTCCGCACACCAGATCTCACGAACTCAGACACGGGCACCCAAGGAGTTAGGGCCCCCTCGGATTCCTCCACCCTCGCGAAACTCAGTCGAAGGTACTGAGCCCCAGGCATCCGCCATAGTACCTCACCCCAGGCTAAAAGGTGCCCGAGATGGACTCCATCTCTGCTCAGGCCAGGCCAAGGGCGCCTAGGCCTGGAGCACTCGAACGCCAGTACCCAAGCTGAAGGTGCCTGGATGCAGCCACGTCCTCCAGACTCCGAACTCTGAACCCCGTGGTAAGGGCGTCTGCCCCTTTTATCCCCTCTCCTTTTGCGTCACAGCGGGTTCCCCGCCCCGCTGTACCAGCTCCAGGGGAGGATAAAAAAAAGGTACAGTCTTGCGGTGTGAGTTCAGCTCCGGGCCAGGGCAACAGCGCCACCTGTGGACCACAAGGAACCTCACACCACCAGAGTCCTCCAAGAACCAGAAAAAGGTCTCGGATCCCCTAGCAATTTGTGCATCTGGGTTACACTACCACCCAGATGCTTCCCCTAAATTCAAATACCCGCTATACACACACACACACACACACACACACTCTCGATTATATATATTATATATCCCCCCCCAACAATTGCAGTATCAGCCAAGTACATCCTGAATTTTCAATTTTGGTGCACCACTATTGGCCATTCTTGTGTAAAAGCTGATCATCCTGTGCATCAGCGTTTACCTGCACAGATGGCACTGGAGCGTTTGGGACAATATGCCGTACACACACATATGGGTAAATGCTGATGCAAAAGAGCATCCGTGTTCACAGGAGTATGAGCCATAGCCATGAATTTCTATGACCAGCTGTATGCCCCCCACCTGCAGCTCCCTAGGCACAGGAAATTGCTGGAAGAGCTCCCTGCAAACAGCCACTCTTTTCTTATGGCCACACAAATACTAAATGTACTGGAATCCATTTTGCACCAAATATTTCCTAACAGATTAGGCCACCACAAACATGGCATAATGTAATACTTTCATTGAAAGAAAGATGAACAATCAGATTCTCTCAGGGCAGTGTAATTGGTTTCCTTAACCACTTCAACACCAGGCTTTTTTTTACCACATCAATACCGGGCCTAATTCTGGCACTTCTCTCCTACATGTACAAATCCTCATTCTTTTGCTAGAAAATTACTCAGAACCCCCAAACATTATATATGTTTTTTTAGCAGACACCCTAGGGAATAAAATGACGGTCATTGCAACTTTTTTTCTTGCACGGTATCTGCGCCTTTTTTTTGGAAAAAAAATGGTTTTGTGAATTAAAAACTAACAAAACAGTAAAATATGAAAGATGTTACGCCGAGTAAATAGATACCCAACATGTCACGCTTTAAAATTGCGCACACTCATGGAATGGCGCCAAACTTCGGTACTTAAAAATCTCCATAGGTGACGCTTTAATTTTTTTTTACAGGTTACCAGGTTAGAGTTACAGAGGAGGTCTAGTGCTATAATTGTTGCACGCGCTCTAACGCACGTGGCGATAGCTTACATATGTGGTTTGAACGGCGTTTACATATGTGGGCGGGACTTACGTGTGCGTTCGCTTCTGATTGCGAGCTACCGGGGACAGGGGCGTTTTAATTTTTTTTTTATTATTTATTTTACTTATTTATTTATTTATTAACACTTATTTTACTTTTTTTTTGTTTTTTGATCACTTTTATTCCTATTACAAGGAATGTAAACATCCCTTGTAATAGGAATGTGTGCAACAGGTCCTCTTTATGGAGAGATGCGGGGTCAATAAGACCCCACATCTCTCCTCCAGGCTGGAAAGTATGAGATCAGTGAAAAAAATTTCACCAATCTCATACTTACAAGCCGCAATGGTGGCTTTGTTTACATCTGAGGACCCGGGCATGACGTCATCACATCGCGCCCGGGCCTCCGACGATCATAGAGATGACTGGTGACCATCTGGTCACCAGTCATCTCTATGCTCGTCACGTGACCCACCAACGACGCCGGAAGATTCTCTCCGGGTCCCCGATCGCACGGGAGAGCACGGAGAAGCACCGGATGGCGGCAGGAAGGGGGGGGGGGATGTCCCCTCCCGCCGCCTATAAGAACGATCAAGTGGCGGAACCGCCGCTATGATCATTCTTATGGTGCGCAGAATCGCCGGCACAAAAAATGGATATCTGAATGATGCCTCTAGCTGCAGGCATCATTCAGATATCCCCCCTCAAAGCAGAGGACGTCATATGACGTCCACCCAGGATGGGAGATACCATCTGTGGACGTCATATGACTATGGGCGGTAAGGAAGTGGTTAAAAACCTCTCACTTCAATTTTCCATCTCAAAGTTTTTTTGTTTTTTTTTAAACAGAAAACCAGCAGTGAAAAAGGGTGTGGTAAAACAAAAGCAATTATTTTGCTGACTTTCACAACTAGACAGTTTTTTTCGTATTTTAAACAAACATGTCATACTTGCCTCCACTGTGCAGTTCGTGGCCCCGATCCACCTTTTCTGGGGTCCCCCGGCGGCACCATCAGCTCCTCCCCACGTCTTATAACCCCCTAAGTGAAGCACTCTCCCGGGGGCTTACCTTGAGGGCGTGCTCCCTAGTCCAGCATTTGTGTCCATAGACACAGAATGCCGGACACAGCCCCGCCCCCCACATCATTGGATTTAATTGACAGCAGCGGGAGACAATGGCTCCGCTGCTATTAACCTACCCAATCAAGAGCTGAGAACCCCGGGCAGAGAGGTACAGCGCGTCTCAGCTGAGGGATCGAAGGAGGTCAGGTGAGTAAAAATGGGGGGGCTAGGGGGCCGGTCACTGTCAGAAGTTTTTTCACCTTAATGCATTAGGGTGAAAAACCACAAGGGTTTACCCCTTTACAAAAAAAATAAAATAAAAAAAATAGGCGCATCGAACAGGTTACATCTTGAATATGGGTGCAACATGTTACAGAAGGTGAACTTACCCTTTAATGGAGAGCTGCTTGAACATTTTGGATCAAATTACAATTTTCCACCTGCAAAAATTGCAGTGGCAATCATTAGCACACAGTACAGCTGTCCGCAAAGCCACGTCATTCACCACTGGAGCTCCTTTAGGAAAAACCTTTTAACACTGCTCTGTGCCTGGAAATTAAAAACATGCATCTCCAAAATGTTTACACACTTCCATTCCTATGGATTAACTGTGCCCGATTTGTACCCAGAGAGCATTGTCTATCATAGCAGCACCGCCCCAGACTGAATTCAGCATGTTAATACCAGTATTGTTAAATATTTTACATTAATCCAGATACTGACAGTCTTGGCAAAAATGCTACTTTGTCTGATTTGTGAATTGCTACAAGACCAAGTGTTCACTTGCAGCATATAAAAAACACTCCACTAACCAGACACCAGCACCCTGTAATGCCATGCTACTTGCTTAGTTGAAGTATTATTATACAGGATTTGTATAGCGCCAAAAGTTTACGCAGCGCTTTACAACTTGAGGGTAGACAGTACAAATACAATACACTTTAATACAGTAGGAATTAGATTGTAAGCTCAAATGAGCAGGGCCCTCTAAGAGAACAGTAATGAAGAACTTATAGAAAGTTTCCAGAACAGGTTATGGAATATAGGATTTGAAGTTCATCCAAAAGTTTCTGTGTGACTATATTAGGTTCCAAATCCAGTCACTATATGGGAGGTACAAGTCTTATATTAAAAACATTAATAAAAAAATATTTATTTTCATAATATACAGTGCACCCGGAAAGTATTCACAGCGCTTCACTTTTTCCACATTTTGTGTTACAACCTTATTCCAAAATGGATTAAATTTATTATTTTCCAGATAAAATGTATAAAAGAAAGAAATAAACACACACATTTACATAATAATTATGCACAGCCTTTGCTCAATATTTGTTGAAGCACCTTTGGCACCAATTACAGCAGGGGTGCCCAACCTTTTGAAGCGCAAGGGCCACTTAAGCAACTTGGTAACTGGTCGCGGGCCACAATCAGTGGAGCGGTCGGATGGCAGGTCCATGTCCGCTCCGCATATGCAGAACGGACACAGCCAGATCGGATTGGAGGTAGGAGACAAGTCGGTTTACATCTGCCACTCCTTAGAGGTGAATGGAGGGTCCAATTGGGTCGGACTGACTGTGTGAAAGGGGCCCATGGGCCCCTTTCACACTGATGCACTGCGGTTTACCCACACCACGGTTACAACGCAGTGTACCTTTGGCATTTCTGCACTTTGCAATAGACTTCTATTATATTCTGCAGGTTTGGTGCGCTTTCAGAAAACTCACCAAACTTGCAGGTAATAACAACAGAAGTCTATGGCTCAGTGCAGGTAACCTGCATGTCCGCTGCTCTGCATCTGCAGATTAGTTTGAAAGCAGCCCAGTAACCACTGCAGAACAGATATGCCCATATATACACACACACTGCGATTTTATTAATAAACTGACCTTTAATGACAGTATTCTATTCCATCCCAGAGCAGGAGGTCGCGGCCACATCAGAGGGCTCCACGGGCCACATGTGGCCCCCGGCCACTGGTTGGGCACCCCTGAATTACAGCCTCAAGTCTTTTTGGAGTATGATGCTACAAGCTTGACACACCTATTTTTGGGCAGTTTCTTCTTTGCAGAACCTCTCAAGCTCCATCGGGTTGGATGGGGAGCATCGGTGCACATTTTCAGATCTCTAGAGATGTTCAATCAAGTTCAAGTCTGGGCCACGCAAGGACATTCACAGAGTTGTCCTGTAGCCACTCTTGTTATCTTGGCTGTGTGCTTAGGGTCGTTGTCCTGTTGAAAGATTAACCTTCGCCCCAGTCTGGAGATCCAGAGCGCTCTGGAGCAGGTTTTCATCAAGGAGGTCTCGTTACATTACTGCATTCATCTTTCCCTCGATCCTGACAAGTCTCCCAGTTCCTGCCACTGAAAAACCTCCCCAAAGCATGAAGATGTCACCACCATGCTTCACTGTAGGGATGGTATTGGCCAGGTGATGAGCAGTGCCTGGTTTCCTCCAGACATGACACTTGCCATTTAAATAATTCAATCTTTGTTTCAGACCATGAGAAACAAAATTCTCTGGTCTGGTGAGAGTCCTTCAGGTGCCTTTTGGCAAACTCCGGGTGGGCTGTCATGTGGCTTTTACTGAGTGTCTTTCGTCTGGCCACGCTACCATACAAGCCTGATTGGTGGAGTGCTGCAGAGATGGTTGTTCTACTGGAAGGTTCTCTTTCCACAGAGAAATGCTGGAGCTCTGTCAGAGTGACCATCAGCTTCTTGGTCACCTTTCCAAGGCCATTCTCAGTTTGGCCGGACGGCCCGCTCTAGGAAGAGTCCTGGTGGTTCCAAACTTCTTCTATTTACAGCCCGTGGCATGATGGGGCAGCAACGTCACATCACCCGGTGGCCCCCCCATGCCTATATAAGTAACAGCACACTGCAGACCTAGCATTAGAGCGGGAAAAAGCGTTGAGAAGATCGGAAGAACAGAGGGAGAAGAGAAGACATCTCCAGAGGAGAGAGAGAAGAAGAAAAAAAAAAAATCGGAAGAGATGCCGGAGCCGATTTAAGAAAAATTACTTTGTCAAAAACCTGTGTACGGTTTTTATTTTTGAAATTTTGATGGATATGGGTACCCCATTACTCATTCACATAGGGTGGGGGACCGGATCTAGGGGGTCCCTTGATGAAGGGGGCTTTCAGATTCCGATAAGCCCCCCGCTACAGACACCCACAACCACCGGCCAGAGTTGTCGGGAAGAAGCCGTTGTCCTCATCAACATGAGGACAAGGTGTTTTGTGGACCCAACTAACATGAGCAAAAGAAAAATAACTCCCTTACTGGCTCTGCTTGTTCAGATCATCATCAAAATATTGTAGTTACAAATGTAATTTAATTGCTGGATTTAGATGATAGAAATGGTGTCTGGGTGATCAGTCTGATAATAGAATTTTGACACTGGCTAAAGTCCACCAAAGAAGAGAATCTTGACAGGCGATATAAAGGTTTTACTGCGTCCTTTATTAAGATTTTAAAGAAAGCCGTCAAGGAGAAACCTATAGGCTGCCACTGCTGACTCTTCCAGCAAATTGATCCTCTTGCCTTAAAGCAGAACTTCTCCCAAAAGAGAAAGTTCTGCTCTCTTTCTCCTCCTGCCTCCCCTTCACGTGACTATTTTGGGAGGGGTAGGGGTGGGCAGGCACCTGGGTTTTGACAATTACCCGCTCCTCTACTTCCGGTCCGATCACCGCGGTGATCCAAGCAAAAATTCCACAGCTTTCTGGGACACGTTACAGGTCCCAAAAAGCTGCGGGACCATAGACACAGAGCAGCTCAGCCAGCTTTTGAAGCAGCCACAGCCGCCTCCACAGCCGATATGCCGATGCAAGGAACCAAAGCCTGGTGAGGACCACACTGGATCCTGGGACATGCAAATGTCCGTGTACTAAAAGTCTGCAGCAACAGTTTTTGGAGTTGCTGACTTACATTTTTCAAAAAAGAGGACTGAACAGCTTTAATATTTACAGTTCCTGACTTGGACAAAGCATTCACAAAAGGGCTTCTGACTACATGTTCATGATTAAAAAAACAAAGATTTCAGAAGCCAGTGGGACAACAAACAGCCAGGTAACTAGAGATATTAAGGGACGGTTCACATTTTTTTATGCATTTTTTCCCCCTCTTTTCCCTACATCTTAAATAAGGACATGTTCAGTGCATAAAAAAAATGCAGCATGTTCTACTTTTTTGTGGAACGCACAGGAACTGACCGCACTAGTGTGAACTATGCCATTGGAAACCATATAACCTATCCATGAGTTTTAAAGTATGAAAATACTGCAGTCCTTGGCCTTTGTTTAAGTCAGGCCTCGACAAACCCCGGGCGCCAGGTCGCCATTGCGACTAGAATTAGCGACCTGGCGCATCCTGTGTCTCCGTGCCCCCCCCCTCCGCGCCGCGGGATTGCGTCGGGCCGCGCCGGCCAGTAATTGAGGCCGCGGCTTTGCGGCCTTCTGCAGGCCTATGCTTCCTTCTGTGGTCTAGCGCCATCTTGTGGTGGCCGTTGGTATTGCAACCAGCAATGCTAATGGAGTTTCCCTGTCTGTTTTCCCTGCCATCTCCTTCCCTCTAATTAGAACCCCCAAACATTATATATATTTTTTATTCTAACACCCTAGAGAATAAAATGGCGGTCATTGCAATACTTTGTCACACCGCATTTGCGCAGCGGTCTTACAAGCGCACTTTTTTGGGAAAAAACACACTTTTTTTTTTTTAATAAAAAAAATAAGACAACAGTAAAGTTAGCGCGTTTTTTTTTTTATACTGTGAAAGATAATGTTACGCCGAGTAAATTAATACCCAACATGTCACGCTTAAAAATTGCGTCCGCTCGTGGAATGGCGACTAACTTTTACCCTTTAAAATCTCCATAGGCGACGTTTAAAAAATTCTACAGGTTGCATGTTTTGCGTTACAGAGGAGGTCTAGGGCTAGAATTATTGCTCTCGCTCTACCGATCGCGGCGATACCTCACGTGTGGTTTGAACACCGCTTTCATATGCGGGCGCTACTCACGTATGCGTTCGCTTCTGCGCGCAAGCTCGGCGGGACAGGGCGCATTCCTGGCTCCTAACTTTTTTAGCTGGCTCCTAGATTCCAAGCAAATTTGTCAAGCCCTGGTTTAAGTTGATGACTACTAGTGAATGAAGAGACTCAGTAGCATTGGTTCAGCAGGCTTTTAAACTGAGGCCAAGGCTGGTAGGAGCAGGTATGAAGTCCTACTGTGAACACCAGGTAACATGACATTGCAAGTGGTGTGTATGGTATATTTTAGTGGTTGGCTTATTTTGTAATGCCATCCAATGTCTACTTTAGTACTTTAACATTCATAACTTATCTTCAAGGTGGAGCTCCTTTTTAGCACAAGCTAATGAAATAAATATTTGTGTTGATGAAGTGGAACTCCATGCAAACAGATAAAATACTCAGTTGAAATATATGTGTGTAGGGTTTACCATTTTCTCCACACAGCTGCCCGGAGTTCTACTTTAAAAGTTATGCAGCGCAAGCCACAGAGCTTCCTGCGTTTTGGAGGTTCCCAGCCCATCTGCAAGCTAGCCGGAGGAACATTCCAGCGCCGGTAAAGGCTTAGCAGTCACACGTAATTCGGTAACTTAAGCATCACTACACGTTTATTTTAAGAAACCGGCTAAGCTCCGTTTACTATTTTAAACTGGACGTTCTGAAATAAGCTTGCTTCTTTTAATAACTTGCTTAAAAATGTAACAGCACAACTCACATGGTATCACTGTGTACTGGGTATACATGGTAAACAGAGCCTAGTTTTAGTCTACAATGAAAATTCAAGGTACAAATACACTCTAAAAGACATGCTTGTAGGTTAGTTGACTAAATTGGCCCATGTATGCATTTGGGATGATTTGACATGTCAAATCGCATGCCTAAAGCAATGGCTATTACCGGCAATGGCACCATCCGAATTGCACGGATTCCCAAAAGTAGTTCCTGTACTACCTTTGACGACTTTGGGGTCGATTTGAATAGACATCTGTGTATGAACCCCCAAAGTCGGACTGCATTGCCGGTTTGATATTGTGCAAGTTCAGCTAGACTTGCACGCTTTCTAACCCGCATCTGTTTGAACCAGGTGCGTTTGCTTGCAAGCTCCTTGTGGGTAGAGAATGATGTGAATGTAAAAAAAATTTCCCAAAAAGTTGGGAAACTATATGACAAAAAAAAACCACCACACACACTTTCCAAATCTCAAACCCATATTTCATACACAAAAAAAATATCAAAAATGTTTAAACTGGGAAAATGTACCATTAAGAAAAAACACGATAAGATAATTTTGAAATTGATGGCAACAGGTCTCAAAAAAGTTGACAGGGCCATGTTTACGCTTTTAACACCACTTTGTAAACATCTGGGAACTAAGGAGAGAGACCAGTTGCTGGAGTTTGAGAGGAATGGTGTCCCGTTCTTGCCCGATACAGGTTTCTAACCTCAACAGTCCTGGGTCTTTGCCCTATTTTTCGTTTTGTTTCGTTTCAAGATGCGCCAAATATTTTCAACTGGTGAAAGGTCTGGACTGCAGGCAGGTCAGATAAGTACCCCGACCCTTCTACTACAAAGCCATGCTTGTTGTCATAGATGCAGTTCAGCATTGTTTTGCTGAAATATGGAAAAGAAGTTGTCTTGAAGGAAGTATATGCTGCTCCAAAACATGGATATATTTGACGTTCATCAATTCAGTAGATCGTGTGACCATTTTGGACCAGATATTCATCATCCCAGAAAATTTTTATGCTCGCCTACAATGGGCAAAGTTCAAAGCCCAACCCTTAATTTAATTTGGAATTTAAAAAAATTTAATTTAGTCCAGAACTTAAAAAGTGCAGTACTTACCTTCTTCCTGATGCTATCCGCCACAAGGTTTAACCACTTAACGACCGCTCACTGTATATATACACACGTCGGCACAATGGCACCGACAGGCACAATCACGTAGAGCATACGTGATTGCCTTTGTACAGGTGGGGGGTCCGATCGGACCCCCCTTCTGTACAGTGAGCGGTCGGAATTCGTCTGGGAGCGTTCCGAGATGGGGGGGCGGCCGTTCGATTCCAACCACCCCCCCGCGATCGCTCCCGGCGAATAGAAATGCCCCCTCTGTCTGTGTACTGTTTACACAGATAGAGAAAGCAGGAGGAAGTGATGTCATCTCCTGTGCGGCGCTCACATATACCGAGCGTCGTACAAGAGAAGACACACAGGTCAGTGCACTAACACTACACTAACACCAGCACACACAGGCACATAAATCGCCCCCCCAGATCACCCTCCAGCCCCCCCAGATCACCCCCCAGCCACAGTGTCACTGATTGCAGTGACCATTTATTTACTGATCACTGCAATCAGTGACATTTGTGACTGTAAAAGTGTCACTACATTTAGTTTTAGGTCCAGTGTAGCCCCCTAACCCCCCCTAATAAAGGTTTAACCCCTTGATCACCCCCCAGATAACCCTTTCACCCCCTAGCACCGCCGTCGTTTGGCGATCATTTTTCTGATCGCTGTCTTGGCGTCGGTGATGCTGATCGGTAGCCAGTATTTTTTTTTAGGTTCGCCGCAGGTTTTTATAGCGTCGGGTACCCCCATAAATTATCTAATAAAGGTTTAACCCCCTTGATCGCCCCCCAGGTAACCCTTTCACCCCCTATCACCACTGTCACTAAGCGATCGTTTTTCTGATCGATGTCTTAGCGTCGGTGATGCAGATCGGTAGCCAGTATTTTTTTTTTAGGTTCGCCGCAGGTTTTTATAGCGTCGGGTACCCCCATAAATTATCTAATAAAGGTTTAACCCCCTTGATCGCCCCCCAGGTAACCCTTTCACCCCCTATCACCACTGTCGCTAAGCGATCATTTTTCTGATCGATGTCTTAGCGTCGGTGATGCAGATCGGTAGCCAGTAATTTTTTTTAGGTTCGCCGCAGGTTTTTATAGCGTCAGGTACCCCCATATATTATCCAATAAAGGTTTTAACCCCCTAATTGCCCCTAGTTAACCCTTTCACCAGTAATCATCATATAAGTGTTACGGGTGACGCTGGTTAGTTAGTTTGCTTTTTATAGTGTCAGGGCACCCGCCGTATATAACCCAATAAAGGTTTAACCCCCTGATCGCCCGGCGGGTGATATCAATTAGGTTTTAGCGTCAGAGAGGGTCTGCGTCACACCCCAGGCAGCGTCAGGTTAGTGCCAGTAACGCTAACACCCACGCGTGAAGCATACACCTCCCTTAGTGGTATAGTATCTGAACAGATCAATATCTGATCAGATCAGATCTATACAAGCGTCCCCAGCAGTTTAGGGTTCCCAAAAACGCAGTGTTAGCGGGATCAGCCCAGATACCTGCTAGCACCTGCGTTTTGCCCCTCCGTCCAGCCCAGGCCACCGAAGTGCAGTATCGATCGATCACTGTCACTTACAAAACACAACACACATAACTGCAGCGTTCGCAGAGACAGGCCTGATCCCTGCGACTCCAGTGCTGTAGGAGGTGATTTCACCACCACAGTTAAAAAAAAAAAGAAGCAAATATGCCGAAGCATTGGGGCAGCAGGGGCGGAGGAGCGATTTTGCTCCTAATGCTGCGTACATACGGTCGAAATTCCGACGGAGGCTTGCCCGTGGAAAAGTCCGACCATGTGTGTGCGGCATAACTTTTTTGCGGGAGGATGCCCCCATGCTTCGGCATATATAAATGGTGCATGTATGCCCATCATTAGAAGTGGGTGGATGAAGGGCGGTATTCTAATGGTGGGCATACCCACCGATCAATCTCTTTTTTCGTTCAGCCACCTGGCTGCATGAAAAAAAAAGATTACAATACATGTCCAACAAGGACCAGCAACGTACTGGTATGTTGCTGGACTTTGAATGGTTATACCAGATTGATGCCTGCGGGTTTAGGTATCATCTTGGTATCATTCTTTTCAGCCAGCGGCCGGCTTTAATGTAAAAGCAACCCTAGTGGCTAATTAGCCTCTGGACTGCTTTTACAAGCAGTGGGAGGGAATGTCCCCCCCCCGGATATAAAAAGCGCCATTGGGAAATTGGGAAAGCATTTTATCACACCGATCTTGGTGTGGTCAGATGCTTTGAGGGCAGAGGAAAGATCTAGGGTCTAGACCCCAGTTTTTTTAAAAAAAAAAGAGTACCTGTCACTACCTATTACTATCATAGGGGATATTTACATTCCCTGAGATAACAATAAAAATTATAAAAAAAAAAAAAAAAAAAAAACAACAACATGGAAGGAACAATTTAAAAATAAAATAAAAAAGCAAAATTAATAAAAAAAAAAAAAGCACCCCTGTCCTGCCCTGCTCTTGCCCAATGGCGAACGCAAGCGTCGGTCTGGCGTCATATGTAAACAGCCATTGCACCATGCATGTGAGGTATCACCGCGAAGGTCAGATCGAGGGCAGTAATTTTAGCAGTAGACCTCCTCTGTAAATCTAACGGGGTAACCTGTAAAGGCTTTTAAAAATGTATGTAGTTTGTCGCCAATGCGCGTTTGTGCGAAATTTTAAAGCATGTCGTGTTTGGTATCTATGTACTCGGCCTAAGATCATCTTTTTTATTTCATCAAACATTTGGGCAATATAGTGTGTTTTAGTGCATTAAAATAAAAAAAAAAAGTGTATTTTTTCCCCAAAAAATGCGTTTGAAAAATCGCTGCACAAATACTGTGTAGAAAAAAAAAATGCAACACCCACCATTTTATTCTGTAGGGCCTTTGCTTTAAAAATATATATAATGTTTGGGGGTTCAACATAATTTTCCTGCAAAAAAAAAATATGTTTTCATGTAAACAAAAAGTGTCAGAAAGGGCTTTGTCTTCAAGTGGTTAGAAGAGTGGATGTAAGCTTCCTAATGTTGTCTATAAAATGCCAGAACAGTTCAAAACCCCCCCAAATGACCCCGTTTTGGAAAGTAGACACCCCAAGCTATATACTGAGAGGCATGTCGAGTCCATGGAATATTTTATATGTTGACACAAGTTGCGGAAAAAAGACAATTATTTTTTTTTTTGCACAAAGTTGTCACTAAATGATATATTGCTCAAACATGCCATGGGCATATGTGGAATTACACCCCAAAATACTCTGTTGCTTCTCCTGAGTACGGGGATACCACATGTGTGAGACTTTTTGGGAGCCTAGCCGCGTACGGGACCCCAAAAACCAATCACCGCCTTCAGGCTTTCTAAGGGTGTAAATTTTTGATTTCACTTCTCACTGCCTATCACAGTTTCGGAGGCCATGGAATGCCCAGATGGCACAAAACCCCCCCAAATGACCCCATTTTGGAAAGTAGACACCCCAAGCTATTTGCTGAGAGGTATGGTGAGTATTTTGCAGATCTCGCTTTTTGTCAAAGTTTTGAAAATTGAAAAAAAAAAAAAGAAAAAAAAGAAAAAAAAAAAAATTCTTTCTTCATTTTCAAAAACGAATGAGAGCTGTAAAATACTCACCATGCCTCTCAGCAAACAGCTTGGGGTGTCTACTTTCCAAAATGGGGTCATTTGGGGGGATTTTGTGCTATTTTGGCATTTTATGGCCTTCGAAACTGTGATAGGTAGTGAGGAGTGAAATCAAAAATTTGTGCCTAGAAATCCTGAAGGCGGTGATTGGTTTTCGGGGTCCCGTACGCGGCTAGGCTCCTAAAAAGTCCCACACATGTGGTATCCCCGTACTCAGGAGAAGCAGCAAAATGTATTTTGGGGTGCAATTCCACATATAACCATGGCATGTGTGAGCAATATATCATTTAGTGACAACTTTTTGTAATTTTTTTTTTTTTTTGTCATTATTCAATCACTTGGGACAAAAAAAAAAAAAAAAATATTCAATGGGCTCAACATGCCTCTCAGCAATTTCCTTGGGGTGTCTACTTTCCAAAATGGGGTCATTTGGGGGAGTTTTGTACTGCCCTGCCATTTTAGCACCTCAAGAAATGAGATAGGCAGTCATAAATTTAAAGCTGTGTAAATTCCAGAAAATGTACCCTAGTTTGTAAACGCTATAACTTTTGCGCAAACCGATAAATATACACTTGACGTTTTTTTTTACTAAAGACATGTGGCTGAATACATTTTGGCCTAAATGTATGACTAGAATTGAGTTTATTCGATTTTTCTTATAACAAAAAGTAGAAAATATCATTTTTTTTAAAAAATTTCGGTCTTTTTCCGTTTATATCGCAAAAAATAAAAAATCGCAGAGGCAATCAAATACCATTAAAAGAAAGCTCTATTTGTGGGAAGAAAAGGACGCAAATTTTGTTTGGGTACAACATTGCATGTCCGCACAATTTACAGTTAAAGCAGCGCAGTGCAAAATTCTGAATTCACCTCTGGTCCTCTAGCTACCAAATGGTCCGGGGCTTAAGTGGTTAAGGATGCCCAGAACAATTTAAAACCACTTCCTGTCAGCCATCATGGACACATCCACTGGGGGGGAAACGGGACAGCATAATGTCAGCCTAGGCTCACACCACAGTGCTGCAGAGAATGGTATCGACATAACATGTGCTTTCCACTCTACAAAATTGGAGGCTGCCTACTGCCATAGAAAAGAAAAAAGGAAGAGGCCTCTGCTCATAGGACCCACAAGAAGTCAGCTAGAAAAAAAAAAAATATGTACAGTGTCTCACAAATCAGCGACTACACCCCTCATTTTTGTAAATATTTTATTATATATATTTTCATGTTACAGAACTTTGCTACAAAGTAAAGTAGCGAGTGAACATCTTGTATAAGTACAATTTGCTATCCCCTCAAAATAACAAACACAGGCATTAAATGTCTAAATCGCTGGCAACAAAAGTGAGTACACCCCTAAGTGAAAATGTCCACATTGGGCCCAATTAGCTATTTTCCCTCCCCGGTGTCATGTGACCTGTTAGTGATACAAGGTCTCAGGTGTGAATGGGGAGCAGGTGCGTTATCGCTCTCACTCTCATACTGGTCACTGGACGCTCAACATGGCACCTCATGGCAAAGAACTGAATTGTTGCTCTACATAAAAATGGCATAGGCTATAAGAAAATTGCCAAGACCCTGAAATAGATGTATGAGTGCTGCCAGCATTGCTGCAGAGGTTGAAGGGGGGGGGTCAGCCTGTCAGTGCTCAGACCATACGCTGCACACTGCATCAAATTGGTCTGCATGGCTGTCATCCCAGAAGGAAGCCTCTTCTAAAGATGATGCACAAGAAAGCCTGCAAACAGGTTTGCTGAAGACAAGCAGATTAAGGACATGGATTACTGGAACCACGTTCCTGTGGTCTGGAGAGACCAAGATAAACTTATTTGGTTCAGATGGTGTCAAGCGTGTGTGGTGGCAATCAGGCAAGGAGTACAAAGACAAGTGTGTCTTGCCTACAGTCAAGAAAGGTGGTGCGAGTGTCATGGTCTGGGGCTGCATGAGTGCTGCCGGCACTGGGGAGCTACAGTTCATTGAAGGAACCATGAATGCCAACATGTACTGTGACATACTGAAGCAGAGCATGATCCCCTCCCTTCGGAGACTGGGCCACAGGGCAGTATTCCAACATAATGACCCCAAACACACCCCAAGATGACCACTGCCTTGCTAAAGAATCTGAGGGTAAAGGTGATGGACTGGCCAAGCACGTTTCCAGACCTAAACACTATTAAGCATCTGTGGGGCATCCTCAAACGGAAGGTGGAGAAACGCAAGGTCTCCAACATCCACCAGCTCCGTGATGTTGTCATGGAGGAGTGGAAGAGGACTCCAGTGGCAACCTGTGAAGCTCTGGTGAACTCCATGCCCAAGAGGGTTAAGGCAGTGCTGGAAAATAATGGTGGCCACACAAAATATTGACACTTTGGGCCCAATTTTGACATTTTCATTTAGGGGTGTACTCACTTTTGTTGCCAGCGGTTTAAGCATTAATGGCCGTGTGTTGACTTATTTTGAGGGGACAGCTATTTTACGCTGTACACTCACTACTTTACATTGTAGCAAAGTGTAATTTCTTCAGTGTTGTCACATGAAAAGATGTAATAAAATATTTACAAAAATGTGAGGGGTGTACTCACTTTTGTGAGATACTGTATATGTAAAAATGGTTGACACCACCCCACGGAGTTGAGCTTCAACCTGGCTAACCGTGCATGATTAAAGATTAGTCTAGTGCAGTGGTCTTCAAACTGTGGCCTGGCCTTTTGCCTACCTTTATCAAACCCTTGGAGCACGACTCCTCCCACTGACACAAACGATGTGGCACTATTCCTCCCACTGACACCAGGACATTTTCTACTACCACTGGTCAGTCTGCCCCCCCCCCCCCCAAAGACTGAAGGACAGTAAACTGGCCCCTTGTTTAGAACGTTTACACTAGACCAGGGGTCTCCAATCGTCACATGGAATTACTCAGATTAGCTGCAATGCCAATCATTGTACAATTTTCTTGATCCCTTGAGTCTAGAGTTATCAAAACTATGTAACACCTAAGCAATCTATTCAATTCATATCAAATCAGGCAGGCCCTCATACTACAGAGCTGATGGTATATTTAAATGAAATTGTACAGCTTGTATAGTGTATGGTCAGCCTTAAAAAAGGAACCTAGAAGCTTATTGTTTACCTTCACTAAACATGGCAAAGTGTGGTTAGCTAGTTTTCACCATGGCAAGATCCATATAATCCATTTAGTCTAAGCATGCATAAAAGGCTGAAAGATTCAAATGACTCCAATGTCTGCATATATGTAGAGATCTTTACCCACATTAGGTAGGGATTGTAAATCAGATATGGGAGAACGTCTGTGCAAGCCAAGCAGATATTACTAAAGATATGCAGTAGAAACATTTAGACACCTATTCGTTGTGCATAATGCAATGCTCCCTATTCCAGGCATGTCAGAGTCGCAGACCGCTCCACATTGAAACTCGGGCTCAAGTTTCACTTTCAATCAGCAGAAGTGCACAGAAATAAATCTTTACTATTTAAAGTCAAGATGGCCACTCCTAGTAGATAACATTTCTACATACCGGTATTTGCAAAGTGTCTGCGGCAACGTTTACCATGCATTTAAAAAAAAAAAAAAAGAAGAAGAAGAAGAAGAAGGATTCATAACTTGCATAGTAATAAATTTTTTCCCCATGCTTTAGCTGCCCATTTCCTACAAAAACACACAGTTTTACTCACATGGCCATAAGACAGCCAGGCTAAACACAAAGTATAGTAGTTAAATTGATAAAGTCTTTCTAAAGCTTACACAAGGCTGATATGGTACCTCCCTCTGTCAAGAGACAGCATTTGGACCTTGAGATTGGCATACAGAAAAAGCAATTTAGAAGTGGTCAGCACTGCTGAGGGAGCTTGCAAACGTTTCAAGACTGGAGGAGAGTATAGACGGTCCAGCACACACACCTTTGTTTGCCTGCATAGGTGCCAAGTTGCACAACACTAAAAGCGTGCTGGCATTGAAGCAGGGAAAGACCAAATAACTTTATGTTGCAGACCGACAATGCTAAACCACTGCCCTGCAATTTGCAACCGTTTTCAGCCTGCAATGTGCCTTTTAGGTACCGTATATACTCGAGTATAAGCCGACCCGAGTATAAGCCGAGGTACCTAATGTTACCACAAAAACTGGGAAAACTTACTGACTTGAGTATAAGCCGAGGATCAACAATGCCTCACTGTGCCCATCCTCACTGTTCCTCACTGTGCCCATCCTCACTGTGCCCTAGCTCACTGGTCCCTAGCTCACTGGTTAAATTTTACATTGTAAATAGTACCTGAAAAAAAGTTGAGAGGCTGCAGCGTCCATCGTTTAAATCCCGCGGTCTCTTCCTGGTCCCTTCCGTGATAGGCGATTCTCAGCAGACACTCTCCGCCTATCATGAACGTTCTCTCATCCTCACCCATCCCAGCAGACACTGTGTTCAGTGTTCCGCCAATCACAGACGTCTGCTGGGAAACTGAGAATGAGAGAACGTTCGTGATAGGCGGAGAGTGTCTGCTGAGAATCGCCTATCACAGAAGGGACCAGGAAGAGACCGCGGGATTTAAACGATGGACGCCGCAGCCTCTCAACTTTTTTTTCAGGTACCATTTACAATGTAAAATTTCGCTGACTCGAGTATAAGCCGAGGGGGGGGGGGGAGGGGGGGACTTTCAGCCCAAAAAAAAGGGCTGAAAATCTCGGCTTATACTCGAGTTTATACGGTATATCTGGTTGCCGGTTCACTTTGTCAACTGAAGGTGCCCACACAGCATGCCTAAAAATGTGAAGTAGTGGCTTAGTTATGCCAGCATGGTCAAAAAAAAAAAAAAAAAGGGGGGGGGGGGTGGTCTTATGGGAAAAAAAAAAAATTGTATACAAGACTTGTTGCAAAACCTACCAAAAAAACAGAGTAAGTGCCAGTTCACACTTGTGTGATGTCAGACATCGTATGTAATTTGCACCACACTGCTGTGCAGATCGCATGCGATAACTGCGATGCAAATTCAGCCATAAAGATTGTATGGCTGAATTTGCCTCACATTCAGACCAAAATCATAATGGACCTTTTTTGTCCGCTCCAGAATTGGATTACATGATGTCCACAGCCACGTGATACGATTCCTATCCAAATTCACAGTTCGCATTGCGATATGCGAACCGATCTGGGGGGTGTCATTAACTTGCCATTGACACCCGCAGCGGTATATGTGCCCTCTGTCGAAAAGTGCCCACGCAAGCGCAGGACAGAGCCGCACTCCTTCCGATTTCCCGATCAGCTGGAGTGACGCGACCATGGCGCATGCGCACATCAGGGGAGGCATTTTTCGACTGGAGAGAGAAGGTCACAGACACTATTAAAAGCTATTCAGAGGTGGGGGCCTTGAGTCACATGACTTGACGTAAGTCCGACTTGAGACTTGCTTGACAGAATTCAATAAATGACTCGACTTGACTTTGACTTGTCACTAATGACTTGCGACTTGACTTTGACTATATGACTTGCAATGACTTGGCACCACTAACACTAACCGCAAGCTGCCGTCTGCCTACCTGATCAGCGTGTCATGCAGACAGACGGCGGCCATTGCAGTGTTCAAAAGCCGCACCTCCTTGTCTGTGATAGGCGGAACACTCAATTTCACAGCAGGCGGTGTTCAGCCTATCACGGACATCCTCTTATCCTCGTCTGTGTTATGAGGATGAGCGGATGTTCGTGATAGGCGGAACACTGAATGCTGGGAAATTGAGTGTTCCGCCTATCACAGACGAGGAGGCGGCGCAGCTTTTGAATACTGGAATGGCCGCCGGGATGCCGCCGATCAGGTACACGGCTGACGGGCACAGTGAAGCACAGGCACTGTGAGACACGGGCACAGTGAAGCAATATTATTTATTGTTATCCCTCCTATTTTTATACAGTATGGGGTAGATCAGTATTTTGACTTGATTTGTGACTTGACCAAAATAAATGACTTGACTTGCTTGACTTCTAGCAGGGACTCGACTTGACTTGCTTGCTTTTCGTCACAGTAACTTGGGACTTGCTTGATACTTGAAGGTTAAGACTTGAGACTTGCTTGTGACTTGCACATGTGTGACTTACTCCAATGTCTGCTATTCACAGAGCGGAGGTGGACACTGTATTTCTCATATTATGCCTCCCTGTTGCAAGGGAAGCTTGTGGCTGTGTTGAAGGGTGGGTTTTGTCTGTGTTGCAACCCACCCTTAGACACAGGCAACAGGCGCTGATGAAGACACTAAAGCCGCCGTGCAACGCTGACAAAATGCGATCTTGAGCAAACAAACCCCGCCCCGCAAACAGCGAGGCACAATATGAGAACTACGGTGTCCCTCCGCTCTGTGAATAGCTTTTAATAGTGTCTGACATTCTCTCTGCCGTCGAAAAATTACTCCTGATATGCGCATGCGCCTCTCCAGCAAATCAGGTTGAGTGCAGCTCCGTCCTGAGCATTCGCTGGCACATAATCGATAGAACACCGGCACTTAGGGTTAACATATACAGGCAAACACATTCATTTTGAACAGCCTGTCAGCTCAACACACACACACACACTTTTATGTCAACACCGCATACCACAATACACACGTTGTGATGCGCTGCCCAGTGGGGTGGGCATCTTGATCGCTCCTGTATAATGTACCATGCACAATGGGTGGCACAGTAACACTGCAATGGGAACAAGAAAAACCAACTTTCAGTTAAACCAAATCCAATCCTTTTAATTCAGATCCAGTATGTACTCAATCTGAGGCCTTTTTGGAGTGGCAGGTCAAGGTGGCAACCGTCTCAAGGATACTGAAATATATTTGGAAGCAAAATTATAAACTATTCTTTCTGCAAAACGATATCATTGATAAACTAACTACCCCTAATTAAGCAGAGTGAAAATTTTCACTTTCTGGTTTTCAATAGTGATGCACTAAAATAAAAAAAAATAAAAAAAACACACTAGCAGAAAACGCCCACGATTTTGCCACAATCTTACCTGGCTTATGGTGCGGGGACATCACTAGGGGAGGAAATTTCTAACCTTTGACCAAATGAAAGCTAGACATGACCTACCAAACTCCTATTTTTTGTTTTCTCCAACTACGCCTTGAGTTTCAAATCCAATTTCGCAATATGGGGATAGAGGCTCTGCCTTCAGCTCCTAGTCTATTATCGGACAAGGGTCTTTCCAAAAAAACAACTGTCTGTGGCATATAACAAATTATTTAAAAAGACACCGCCTGCAGTGACTAGATGCAGGGCGCGGTGGGTGTCTGACATTCAGGGGGGAGGATTGGGATATGTGGGAACAGCCTTTCAAACAGCTTGTGTCAGCCAGGGAAAGATTAATCCACTTTAAAATTTCTTGATAAGATTCACTATACCCCAGCGAGACTAGCTACCATTTATCCTACTTCCTCGGCTGAGTGCTGGAGGTGTCCATTGTCCCCTGCTAATGCTGACCACATTTTCTGGAAAGGTCAGCAGATCCAGGCTCTTTGGTCTGCGGTCACTTGTGTAAACTGACATTCTCACAGTTCCCACCCATCCCTGTGTCAGACTGTTTTCTTGGCCTTGTAGAAGTTGTACCTTCCAAGGCCCACAGAACTCTACTCAACATTTTATTATTTTAGGCTAGAAAAGCTATGCTTTTACACTGGAAAAAAACATGTGCCCCCACGTTGTCCCTTTGGAAGGGCCTTGTGAATTCTAGGATGCCACTCTACAGGGCGACTTGGGCTTTGAGGTTATGAGAAAAAGTTTGACAATGTCTGGACAGCCTGGTTTACTCCATCTTCTACTGTGGGGTGATGGAATGGTCCAATTCATGGTAGAGCTGGAATTTGGTGCCTGCTCAGGTGTTGGTTCAACTTAATTCTCCTGTAGATACCATTGTTCTAGGTTTCCATTTTCATTAGAATAGTCCAGGAAGTTTGCTCCTAACATACATTGACATCATTACCTTTGGTTTAATAAACTGGTGCATGTATCATCCTGGTATAGACCCCTTATGGGTTACTGGAAAGAGCTGGTGTTTGGGGGGGGGGGGGATGTTGGGGTTTAGTATGGTCTGTTAGTTAAGGAGTAGCCACCATTTCTGTACGGTTATGTTGACCCTTTGTGTCCTACAGGGTAGCGATGGTTTTGTGACTACGCTGCCCTGTACGCTGCCTTGTTTTGGTCGAAAAACTTTTTTTTTTTAACTGACCAAAAATGCAGCAAGCAGGATTAACTTGATATTGTATGTAATGCTGTGCCACAGCTAAATTTCTACACACCGAGACACAGAAATGACTGAATGAAATCAGTCACACTGGTAGTTTGATAAAGTAAAAAAAAAAAAAAAAACACGCACACGCTCTATTTAAAAGCAAAAGGCACTGCCAATCAAAATAAAATGCCAGCGATCATATTCTATATGGTAAAAAGGAGAAAATTCACAGATAACTGATGTTTCTGCAATCTATTAGATAAAAATTTGAAGTACTCCGAAAAGGCATTGAAATTGGTAAAAGGCGCAAGCATTATTATTTTTATTTTATTTTTTTATTTTTTAAGGTTTCCGATGCCAGAGCTCCACACCGAAACACAGGATACAATATTGTGGAAAGTGTTGCAGTACTTGTTTCATTTTTCAGCAAACAACCAGAGAAAAATTGCAACACGCTGTGACACGCAGACAGCCGTCATGAACCTGAACACAAGGTCATCCCCGGCTTTGTCCTGCTCCCTTCACAAGAATCCCGGCCTACTAGAACAATGGGTGCGATTATAGTGCACACCGAGAGGACACATACATGGCTAGAATGGAAGGTTACACTATAGGACTTTAATGCTGATATTACCAGCATAATAAAGAAACCACCATGATAAACTTTGCCCTGATGTGGCCTATTTCTGTCACGTTGCATGTGCTGTGAGCGTCGGGTAGTATTTAGAAAGAGCTGGAACTGTTCCAGATTAAACAAAGCTTGGTTCCCAAAGAAGGACAGCCAGTCAATTCCACATTACGGTGTTGACCTATATTAACTTCTAGTCAGCTGAGGCGAGCACACAGCTGGCAGCCAATCACTGAGAGGGGAGGAATGGCCGGACAGCCTATAGGAAATGAGCCACTGTAGCAGAAAAGGGATTTATTTAACTCATACCAGTACTGCTGCAAGTGTTCCACCACATATATATCAATGGCAGATCTAATTTACACCAAAATGCTGCCACTACAAGAAAAATAGCAACTTTAAAAAAAAAAAAAAAAGTTAAAGAATCTTTTAAACTTATTTTGGGAGTTCTAGTTTACAAGATTGCAACAGTTTAGACATTGTCAATGTATTTTATACAGAATTCATGGTCACTGTTTTGTATCACACATATTGTAGATATTGAGAAATGAGCAGTTGTGTGCATCTTAGAAAATGATGTTCTTCTGCAGTTTTAGCCACCATTCACATGGACGGTTTTACGATTAAGATCTGCGGTTCCATAAGTCACCGCCTGGGGGGTCTCAGGTGATGCGCAATGCCTGCCATAGCAGCAAATGGCTGTACACAGCAAAATTTTGGGTATATGTCAATACTTGCATACACTGGTGTAAGCTTGTATATTCACAAATGACTTATTCACCAATTACTGATGTCAGTCAGTCAGTCAGTCAGTCAGTCAGTCAGTCAGTCAGTCAGTCAGTCAGTCAGTCAGTCAGTCAGTCAGTCAGTCAGTCAGTCAGTCAGTCAGTCAGTCAGTCAGTCAGTCAGTCAGTCAGTCAGTCAGTCAAATAGCTGGCTGTATACTTCATCTGTGGCTCCCTGGGAAATGGAAGAACGTTGGGATTTTGTGCATATGCCAATGCTTGGGTGCACTGGTGTAAACTTTTGTATGCATGAATGAAGTATTCTGCAAAATGCAGAACATGCATGTGTTTACGCTGATCTACAACCGCACAGTCATTCACTTCTATGGCTGGCTGTACACTTCATCTGTGGCTTCCTGAGCAGTGGAATAATGTTGGGATTTTGTGCAACAGCAAATAGCCTCAGTTTACATTCACACTTGCCTCCTGCATTTGAATAAACCAGATAAAAAAAAAAAAAAAAAAATCGGGGAAGTAAGAGCCAAGTATTTTTTCCAGATCCAGTTCTCCTATATTTAAATAAATTTGCATTTACACGTATGTTGATGTATTCAGAGTATCTAACCTGGCCCTGGACAAAAACAGAATTCCATTTGATTTACCTAAACACACCGTGTGCAATATAATATTCAAAATCTTTATAGTCCTATAAATGCATGCATGTCATTGTCAGCATCAATGAGGCCTATATTCATCAGTTCTTCACAGCTGCAACAAAAACATGTGCCTATGCAACATGTGTATCATGTTCTTCAGTTTAATATTTTATTGGAACTTCCCTTGAACTGTAGTAAATATAAAATTAAATGCACAAGACAAAAAAAAGTGTTAAATCCACTTTCTTGCTAGAAACCACACTATATTAAAGTGGAAGTAAACTCCCTTTTGTAAACTTGTACCTACAGGTAAGCCTAGAATAAAGCTTACCTGTAGGTACTGTTAATATCTCCTAAGCCTTCACGGTTTAGGGGATTTTCACACTTCATGCAGCTGGTAAGGTCACAGGCGCATACGCTCTCAAGGAACGGTGTAACCGTGCCGCCCCTTCAGAGCTTTGTGCCACGGTCCACGACTCCCGAGAGTATGCAACGCATACTAGCACATTATACCTTTACTTTGCAGCGTTTAAAAAAAAAAAAAATACTCCATGTAAGCTCAAAGTCATGATTTGGAGATTACACAGTGCTGTAGACTTTCCCCTCCCCCATGGCACAGAGAGGTGTGCCTATGCGGCCAATCATGCACTAGTGCAGGGATATGCAATTAGCGGACCTCCAGCTGTTGAAAAACTACAATTCCCATCATGCCTCTGCCATGCTTGTGGCTGTCAGAGTCTTGCTATGCCTCATGGGAGTTGTAGTTCTGCAACAGCTGGAGGTCCACTAATTGCATATCCCTGCACTAGTGCGTCGAGAAAGAAGTATTTCGTTTTCCCTTTGCCCGGAAAAAGCACAATTTCACTTTAGAATCAAAAAAATTGGAGTTATAGTTGAACCCATAGTAAAACAGATCAGGCTTATTTAAGAAAGAACGATATTCCTTCCATTGTCCAGTCTGAGATCAGGCACTTGACAGGACATCAACTCCTAGACTGCAGATGACTTGACTGTCTTGATCAATGCCTTTCTCGATTGTTCCCTCAGATGAACTTGCAACTGTCTACATCCCACTCAATCAAAAATGTAAATGAAAATTTGCTTTTTCACACTCTTAAAAATATATTTCTTTGAAGTAATTATCACATTGAAATACATAGTAATTTGCATTTATTAGAACAGGTTATTTAAAAATCACAATGATATGGATAATTACATCTGACTTGCCAGGTGGAAATATGGTTGACACCTGCCCAAATTATTACTGGTACAAGCTGTATTCTTATAGATGTTGGGCATCTGCCAGCAAAGGTTTGCCTGAGGCAGACACAGTAATCTTATTCAAAGCGATAGCTCATGGTTGCCAAGTGCCAAAATTCTTGATCCAGACTGGTCACTATCAAGAAATACTGCCACTGATTGGGATAGAATAATAAAGTAGAGTAAAACAAGTAGTCTAAATGTCTAATGCCACAGATTAGTGGGATGTAAATCCTGAATGACCCATAAAACAAAACCCAGACCCAACAAAAAGGATGTAAAGCCAGTCACAAGTATGAATATACTGTGACCATAATTGGTTTCCATTTTTAACGTTCATCCCTTTTTTAGTTTTGAATAGAGCGAGAAGCATTAAATAATCCAGTAGGATTTATTGGTTTCTGCGTGCCAGTATATTTACCCTCACTTCCTGTCCCAGTGACCACTCATCAGTACACGCAGGAAAGGGAATCTTTACATAATCTCTACATATTGCATCAGTACAGGTTTCATTGGATGGATCTAGGATTGCTGAGAATACAAAATTATTCCCTGGTATGGAAATAATCCTTCCATTTCTTTACACTGTCCCCTGCATAGCGTTTCAGTGGTACAAAGCAATCACAAAAGACCTCCTGCTCTCTAGCTCCCTTGCCGCCTCCCGGACTTTTCCTAAGCTTCTCCCTTCCTATGGAACTCTCTACTCCAATCTGTCCACTTTTTGATGATCCCCAAAAACCCTTCTCTTCAGAGAAGCCTATTCTGCCCCCGCCTAACAAATGTACTTTTAATTTTCTCCAATAGCTCACCCCCCCCCCCCCCACAGCTATTACATTTTGGATCACTTGACCCTCCCTCTTAGATTGTAAGCTCTTATGAGCAGGGCCCTTCGATTCCTCCTGTATTGAGTTTGAACTGTACTGTCTGCCCTCATGTTGTAAAGTGCTGCACAAACTGTTGGCGCTGTATAAATCCTGTATAATAATAAATAATATACAGGATTTATATAATGCCAACACAGCTTGTGCAGCGCTTGACAAAATAGGAGCAGATAGTACAGTTATTAAAAAATAACATGGTTATTAAATTTTATTGTAAGTAGCATTAGGTTAGCATAACTACCCAGATAATAAGGATAAAAAGGTGTTGTAAGGTTATTTTTTATTTATTTTTAAATAACAAACAGGTCATACTTACCTCCACTGTGCAGCTTGTTTTGCACAGAGTGGCCCAGATCCTCGTCTTCTGGGGTCCCTCAGCAGCTGTCTTGGCTCCTCCCCTCAAGAGCTAACCCCCATTCTGGGAAGCTCTCTCCCAAGGGGGTTAGCTTGCATGCACGCTCCTGTGTGATACAGTGGCGGCCATAGCCACCACTGTATCACTCGGCCCCGCACCCCGGATCGCCGTGTCATTGATTAGATTGACAGAAGCGGGAGCCAGTGGCTGCGCTACTATCAATCTCCAATGAAGAGCCGAGAACAGCTGAGAAGACAGGTGCGAGAAGCCATCGCGTTCACGACGCGGGACTTTCAAGGGCTCAGGTAAGTAGATGGGGGGCTTGTAAGCATCGGATGTTTTTTCACCTTAACGCATAGGATGCAATCTCTGCTACATCTTCCTACACATTACCTGCCCACCAGTACACAGGCACAGTCCCCTCTACTGCCTTACCACCTAATGTGCCTTTGAGCTGCTGGAGCACTACAAGTCCCAGCAGCAGTGTGTTCCATCAGGATGATTTCTAGATGGAAAGTGCTGGCGTGTGTGTGTGTGTGTGTGTGTGTGTAAAAAATATATATATTTTTAAAACACACACTCCTATTGCCCGGGGCCCCCATAATCTCCTATTGCACGGGGGCCCCATGAGTTGTCAGTCCGCCCCTGCCCACAGCCACGTGGAAGCTTAAAGTAGCCAAGCATTACACGCTATACCTCCTTAAACTAGCAACTGGTTTATTTTTTTAAAAAGATAAAACAATTTTTGGCCTGTGTATTCAATTCTTAATATACTTTACGGGATGGTATTGTGCTAGCTAGCCACCTGTGCGATTTTGTTTACTGGATCGCTCTGAGAAGCAGAAAACATATTGTAGTCTTCACCTTCTGCTACATCCACCATATCAAATGCAGACTAAACAACTAGGTCACTGAGGACATCATTTGACCGACAGTCCCAAGCTGTTCTGCAAGCAAGAGTAGCAAAGTGCGTGTTGAAGGGTTTGGGACTTTTATTAGCTGTTGGCCACATCGGACCACAGTACAAAGTCTTATACTGAGCAACTCCCTCATTTAAAGGCGTATGCTCTTGTTCTCACCGTCATTTTCCACTCTAAAATTGCTGACTGTATTCCAACAATCAAATTACCGTAGCTACATGACATCTGTGTACAAAACAAACAAGTCATTTGCTGTAAAAGACAAAAAAGAAAAATTGGTCCATATGTAGCGCAATAATTGCATGCATTTATTCTAAACCCACATAAGTTAATTGAAACCCAATGGTTTGCAATTGATGGGTTCACGTTTCGCATCGTGTGAATGCACATTTTTAGCATGTTTTTGCTCTTCATGCATTCATTTCAAATGGGCTCCCCTACGAGCAAACTTTCCAACCCCCCCTCCCCCAAGTTGAGCTTGCCGCATTTGGGGTACCATTAACCATGAATGGCACAACACATTGTGTGCGTTCCATGAGCGTGCTTGTAAATGGAGCCCTACTGCACTAGGTTTACACCAGGGCTTGACAAATCCCAGGCACCAGGTCACCATTGCAACCTGGCGCCTGGGTGGTGGTCAGCCCATTCACTGTTGCAGTGATGAACAATTTGAATTGCCCGGTACATGCATTTCCAGGCAGGTAGTTTTTCTACATTTAGCCCTGCTATGGGCAAGCAAGTAGGGCTCACTTGTCATGGGGAGGCTTCCACACATGCAGTAAAGTGAATACGGGGTAAGAATTTGTCCCCCATGTAATTGAAAAAAAATAAAATTATAAATACACCCAAGCACATAAACCCCACAAATACGCACGTCCAAATGTAAACACATGCATTGGGGCGCCTACGCGTGAAAAAAATCAATTTACTTATTGCGGCACAGAAACTGGCTCCTAAATTCAAAGCACCCATCTGCACTTAGTTGCTGCTCTCAATTGTAACCAGGGCCAGATTTCTTCCTAGTCAACATTTGATAGGTAGAAAAAAAAAAAAAAAATTCAAAAACAGGTTTTGTAATGATACACCCGTACCTTTATGTTTTGTTATGACAAGGAAGTTGGATAACCAGACTGAGTATGCATTGGGAACGACTGCAAGAGAACCTCTGCGCATAAAAAGGTAAGAATATTCCGATGGTTGTGCATTAAAAAATAACTTGTTAAATGCAAATATGAGATTTGTGTAGGCTACCGAGTGTTTGAAGGGCATGTACTACATAGTGGGTGAAGGTACAGGGTTGCAACCTAAGCACTGTTCTTAGTTAGGTTGTGGGGGAGGGGGAAAGGACTATAGTAAAGTTGGTAGGCGGTACCGTGCTCCACTGTACACATTTCAATATACATGTATATTTTGTCACTTTTAAAGCAGAGTTCCAGAATTTTAATGTTTATTAAAAGTCAGCAGCTACAAAAAGTATAGCTGCTGACTTTAAAAAACAGACACCACTGCTTGTTACGATTTTTGAAAATCCAATAAAAATATTGAAACAGAAACACTTACCTGTTCCACGGTCCAGCGATACAATCCGTACGGAGCATAGCGTCTCTTCTCTGCGCTTCCATTCACACTCTGGGCACCCAGACATGACAGCTTTCGGCTTCACGGCCGGGTACGCACGAGTCGCGCTGCGCTCCCCAAGTGGAAAGGCGATCTCCTGGGATCCGTCACGTGTCCCAGGAGATCACCTAGAGGGAGGAGCCGCCTAGGGGCAGAGGAGTCGCCTAGGCGGTCCCTAGGTGGAAGTGGGACAGGAAGCCTCACTCCTAACGAAGCCCCCACTCCCCCCCCCAAAAAAATAAAAAGTTACATGCCAAATGTGGCATGTCAGAGGGCGAGGAGTGCTTAAAGCGGAAGTTCCACTTTTGGGTGGAACTCCGCTTTAAGCAGTCCTGAATGTTTGGAAGCAAACACATAATCTGATCACTTGAAAAAAACTTAGGTCAGAAAGAAACAGGTGACTTTTTTTTTTTGGAACAAATAGTTGCCTATGTGAGGTATATGAATAGCAAGTAGCAGTGATTAATTGGTAATCATTGCACAAATGCTCCAAACACGTGCAAGTATTTGCAACTACATGCTTGCTTGCTTGTGTGTCCAACGCCATAAAGAGCCATTTGTTCAATATGCATAGCATTGAATTGCTACTTCTAGCATTTAGTAGTGTGAGAAAATGCCACAGAAAAACGGAAAACTGTCCACAGAAAAGCTAAAGCGGAAGGAAAAAAAATTACAGCTTAAAAAAATAACAGGCCTACCTTACTGCTCTACCTAGCACTGCTGACACTTGCCAGGTATGGTTTTCCCTGAGAAATACAACTTACAGATATAGTAACACTTTTATACAGTAAGCATTTGCCATTTTAGACCAGACATCTGTAGAAATGTGAATGGACACAGATCTATAAATCCGTGTTTTTCTTTTAGAAATACAGACAGAACCCACATCTCCCCCCCCCCCCCCCTTTACAGTGTGTGTAGCTACCATACCACCATGATCTAATAAAGATTACACAAGCAAGTTGGCCTGCAGTTCCAGTTGTCGTGCCTTCATGATGGGCTGCAGCATCAGACTTGGGGGGGGGGGGGGGGGTGCAATCAGTTCCTCCAGGCATGAAAATAAATAATTGAAGCGAACTTTTAAAAAAGGGAGGTCAATTTGATATTTTTACAATGACAGGGTTTTTTTTTTTTTTTTCTTCTTTTATATTTTTCTAAGTTCTCTTCTTGCCATTCTTTTTAGTTAAAAAATAAATAAAATTATTAAGAAAAAGGGGTGCTGTAACCCAGAGACCTCTGATCTCTTCAATGTTGTCAAGGCAGGACTCCATCTTTCAAATGTTGCCTACCCCTGCTGTAGATCAACATTTGAGAACTGGGAAAGGAATAAGCACCACTGCACGTTAAAACAGATTTTACTGCATTGAACAGCGCTGTGAAATTTAACAAAAAAAAAAAAAAGGAGAATGCTGAATGGAGGAGGGAGCACGGAGCTCACCTTTTTGGTGAGTTGCTTTCCCCCCCCCCCCCCTCACAACCCAGTCCCAGATAAGACCAATTTGACTGCAGTGGGAAAAGGAAAAATGGGCAGGATGTTATTTAAATACAAACACTAACTGAAGAGAAAGACAAAAACTTATGGCAGATAAGGCAATTCACATCATGAATCTAAAATAGACACACACACACACACAAATGTTTGTAAATATTTTATTCTTCTCTTTTCATGTGACAACACTGGAGAACTTACACTTTGCTACAATGTAAAGTAGCGAGTGTACAGCTTGTATAACAGTGTAAATTTGCTGTCCCCTCAAAATAATCCAAACACACAGTCATTAATGTCTAAACCGCTGGCAACAAAAGTGAGTACACCCCTAGATAAAAAATGTCCAAATCGGGCCCAGTTAGCCATTTTCCCTCCCCCAGTGTCATGTGACTCGTTATTGTTACAAGGTCTCAAGTGTGAATGGGGAGTGTGTTAAATTTTGTGTTATCGCTCTCACTCTCTCATACTGGTCACTGGAAGAAGTTTAGCATGGCACCTCATGGCAAAGAACTCTACATAAAAAGATGGCCCAGGCTATAATAAGTTTGACAAGACCCTAAAAATGAGCTACAGCACGGTGGCCAAGACCATATAGCAGTTTAACAGGACAGGTTCCACTCAGAACAGGCTTTGCCATGGTTGACTAAAGTGGACGTGCTCAATGTCATATCCAGAGGTTGTCTTTGGGAAATAGACCTACAAGTGCTGCCAGCAATGCTGCAGAGGTTGAAGGGGTGGGGGTCAACCTGTCAGCGCTCAGACCATACGCCGCACACTGCATCAAATTGGTCTGCATGGCTGTCGTCCCAGAAGCAAGCCTCTAGATGATGCACAAGAAAGCCCGCCAACAGTTTGCTGCAGACTAAGGACATGGATTACTGGAACCCATGTCCTGTGGTCCAATGAGACCAATGTAAAAAACGTATTTGGTTCAGATGGTGTCAAGCATGTGTGGCGACAACCAGGTGAGGAGTACAAAGACAAGTGTGTCTTGCCTAAAGTCAAGCATGGTGGTGGGAGTGTCATGGTCTGGGACTGCACGAGTGCCGTCGTCACTGGGGAGCTACAGTTCATTGAGGGAACCATGAATGCCAACATGTATTGTGACATACTGAAGTAGAGCATGATCCCCCTCCCTTTGGATACTGGGCCGCAGGGCAGTATTCCAACATAACGACCCCAAACACACCTCCAAGACGACCCACTGCCTTGCTAAAGAAGCTTAGGGTAAAAAGGTGATGGACTCGCCAAGCATGTCTCCAGACCTAAACCCTATTGGGCATCTGTGGGGCATCCTCAAACGGAAGGTGGAGGAGGGCAAGGTCTCTAACATCCACCAGCTCTGTGATGTCATCATGGAGGAGTGGAAGAGGACTCCAGTGGCAACCTGTGAAGCTCTGGTGAACTCCATTCCCAAGAGGGTTAAGGCAGTGCTGGAAAATAATGGTGGCCACACAAAATATTGACAGTTTGTGCCCAATTTGGACATTTTCACTTAGGGGTGTACTCACTTTTGTTGCCAGCGTTTAGACATTAATGGCTGTGTGTTGACTTATTTTGAGAGGACAGAAAATTTTACACTTTTATACAAGCTGTACACTCCCTACTTTACATTGTAGCAAATTGTCACATTACAAATATATATAATAAAATATTTACAAGCGCGCGCGCGCGCACACACACACACACACACACTTATTAGGTACACCTATTCAATTGCTTGGTAACACAAATTGCTAATCAGCCAATCACATGGCAGCAACTCAATGCATTTAGGCACCCAGACGTGATGAAGGCGACTTGCTGAAGTTCAAACAGAGCATCAGAATGTGGAAGAAAGGGGATTTAAGTGACATGGTTGTTGGTGCCACACGGGCTGGTGTGAGCATTTCAAAAACTGCTGATCTACTGGGCATTTCATGCACAACCATCTCTAGGGTTTAGAGAGAATGGTCCGAAAGAGAAAATAATATCCACCGAGAGGTAGATGTGTGGATGAAAAAGCCTTGTTGATGTCAGGAGGAAAAATGTGCAGACTGGTTTGAGATAAGGCAACAATAACTCAATCACTTGTTACATTCAAGGTATACAGAAAACAATCTCTGAATGCACAACACATCGAACCTTGAAGCAGATGGGCTACAGCAGCATAAGACCACACCGGGTGCCACTACTGTCAGCTAAGAACAGGAAACGGAGGTTACAATGTGTACAGGCTCACCAAAATTGGAGAATAGAAGATTGAAAAAAATGTTGCCTTGTCCTGAGGAGTCTCAATTTCAGCCTCGACGTTCAGATAGGGTCAGAATTTGTCATAAACATGAAAGCATGGATCCATCCGGCCTTAGATTAATGGTTCAGGCTGCTGGTGGTGGTGGTATAATGGTGTGGGGGTACTTGTTGGCACACTTTGCGCCCCTTTGTACGAATTGAGCATTGTTTAAACGCCACGGCCTACCTGAGTATTGCTGCTGACCATGTCCATCCCTTTATGACTAGTGTACCCATTTTCTGATGGCTTCTTCCAGCAGGATAATGCACCATGTCACAAAGCACAAATCATCTCACCACCGGTTTCTTGAACAGGATAATGAGATCACTGTACTCCAATGGCCTCCACAGTCACCAGATCTCAATCTAGTAGAGCACCCTTAGGATGCATTGGAATGGAAGATTCTCATCATGGATGTGCAGCCGACAAATTTGCAGCCACTGTGTGATGCCATCATGTCAATATGGACCAAAATTTCTGGGAGGAATGTTTCCAACACCTTGTTGAATCTATGCCATGAAGAATTAGGCAGTTCTGAAGGCAAAAGGGGGTCCAACCCGGTAGTAGTAAGGTCTACCCATTAGTAGTTGGTGAGTATTTGTAAAGTGCTGTGTAAATTGACAGCACTATATTAAGTATCAGTAACAAATAAAATAAAACTGGATAGTTCAAAATCTGGTGCAATTGTGCATTGTAGCTCATCAGCCTTTAACTTCAGCTTATTCAATTAAGCTGACAAAATAACCTGGAAGCCGATTAGTTTCTATGCAGAGCTGCACTAGATTTTACACCCTCCAGTTTTAGTTGATCACCCCCTTTGTGTCTTTTTTTTTTTTTTTAGAAACCCAAAAAAGTTTAATTATGAATAATTATATAACGAACAGTAGCAAACTTTCTGTCTGCATGACAAGACAAAGTACACTTAAAGGAGCACTAAACCTTTTTTTTTTTTTTGCTTAAAAATAACAAACATGTTATACTTGCCTCCACTGTGCAGCTCGTTTTGCACACAGTGGCCCCGATCCTCCGCTTCTGGGGTCCCTCGGCGGCTGTCTTGGCTCCTCCCCGCAAGGACTCCACACCTTAATGCGAGTGAGCTCGCATGGTGTGGAGTGATTGCGGGCGCGCTCCCGTGATACAGCGGCGGCCATAGCCGCCGACTATCACTCGGCCCCGCCCCCCGGCGTGCCGCGTCATTGGATGTGATTGACAGCAGCGCCAGCCAATGGCTGCGCTGCTTTCAATCTATCCAGTGTAGCCAATCGGCGGCCAGGCAGAAAAACGAAGAGGATGACGGGGATGAGCATGGGACTTTCGAGGGGCCAGGTAAGAAAAACGGGGGGCTCGGGGGGGGGGGGGGCGGTATTGTCGAATGTTTTTTCACCTTAATGCATAGGATGCATTAAGGTGAAAAAACATGTAACTTTACTACTCCTTTAAGGCAACAGCAAAAAAACTTATGCAAGCAAAAGATTAGAAACCATTGCATCAGCCTTCACCAGCATATTGTCAAAGCCAACAGGTCATTTTTTATAAGCAGAATAAAACTCTGGAGTTTTTAGCACCACTCCTCATCAGAGTGACAGGAAATAAGCAGCACTTTTACCATTCTTCCCTTAGAAATTAATAGAATAGTTTATGCACTATTGCAGTTCCAATGGTAAATTAAAGAGTGCACATATTAACATGAACCAAATTCTAGTGCAACAAGCATAAAATGTAATTAGTTTAACACAGTTTATTGTTTTTTAGCCAAATTTGAAGATGCTGTAAACCTGCAAAAGGTTGATTTGAGTCCAGTGGAGGTATAGGACACTTAGGACATTGGGTTGATTTACAAAAAGTAATAGAGACAACTCACTTGGCTTAGAGCAGCTGTGTTCACTTCAGTCACATGCAAATAAAAATGCTGCCCTTTTGCACAGACTACAAAAAGGGGAAGAGGTTTGGGGACTTTAAATGAGGCATAGGGCAATCTGGTGCCCAGTGCCCCCATCCCTAGTATTGTACAGGAAGGGAGAAAATGGGGTATTCAAAGTCATCAAAGCTTTACTTTATTCACAAAGCTAAAATGTACATTCCTTTGCAAAGTGTAAATACACTAAAGGGAACATTTGCTTTGCTAAGTGAACAATCTGTATTCCTTTAGTAAACCAAGGCCATTGTGTAGATTACGTACCAAAGGCATACCTTCCCTCCAATGTGTTCCACTGCCAGATGAAGGACACAGGGTTACCTATGCGAATGCACAGCTCGTCCCTTTGAAAGGGGAAGGCTTCCAGTAACCCATGCCCATGCTCCAGTAAGCCTACCTATGTGTATATGGGGCAGCACAGTGGCTAGCAGAACTAGGGCCGTTGGTTCGAAACCAAACCATGGTACTACCTGCCTGGAGGGGCAGCTGTACTTAGATGTTTTACCTTCCTACATAAAATGCATTGAAGAATCACTTACTGCCCTGGTTTACAACAGGCCGATTTGACATGTCAAATCGCATGCCAAACTGAAGCCCATTGCCAGCAACAGCACCGTCTGAAAATCTGTGCGACGCCAACTTTGCAGGCGCCGCACCAAACCCCAAAAAGTAGTTCCTGCACTTGACTTTGGGGGCGATTTGAACAGAAATCTGTGCATGAACCCACACAGATGTCTCTCAAACTGCCCCCAAAGTCGGACTGAAATGCTGGTTTGAAATCGTGCGAGTTTAACTGAACTCGCACGATTTCAAACCCACCCTCAGTGTGAACAGAGGCTAGGTTCACATGTGTGGGATATGGGAATGCACACAAAATCAGCCCATTTCCACAATGCAGAAAGGGAAAAAAATAAAAATAAACACCCCACACAGGGCATCTGCTTAAGCCCTTCTAGACCACGGAACTCCTGGCAGGAAAATTCTGCTTAACCACTTCAGCCCCAGACCATTTTGCTGGTCAAAGACCAGGTCACTTTTTGCGATTCGGCACTGCGTCGCTTTAACTGACAATTGCGTGGTCGTGCGACATGGCTCCCAAACAAAATTGACATCCTTCCCCCCCCCCCCCCCACACAAATAGAGCGACAATTTAGAAAAAAAAAAATGTAAAAAAAAAAAAAAAAAAATCTATATTTTTTACTTTTTGCCACAATAAATATCCCCCCCCCCCCCCAAAAAATCTATAAAAAAAAAAAAAAAAAATACATTTTTCCACAGTTTAGGCTGATATGTATTTTTTTTTTTTTTTACCTAAAATATGTAAATCGCAATAAGCGTTTATTGATCGGTTTGCGCAAAAGTTATAGAGTCTACAAAAATAGGGGACAGTTTTATGGCATTTTTATTTTTTTCTACTAGTAATGGCGGTGATCAGCGATTTTTATCGTGACTGCGACATTATGGCGGACACATCGGACACTTCTGACACATTTTTGGGACTGTTGTCATTTTTACAGCGATCAGTGCTATAAAAATGCACGGATTACTGTGAAAATGACACTGGTGCTGTAGGGGTCAAGTCAGTACTAGGAAGTGATTCTTACTGTTAGGGGGTGTGGCTACACGTGACATGTCACTGATGACCGTTCACAATCACGGGGAACAGCCATCAGTGACATGTCACTAGGTAGAATAGGGGAATGCCTTGTTTACAAAGGCATCCCCCTGTTCTGCCTTTGCCAACCGCAATCGCGGCCGGGAACAGAGTTCCCGGGACCCGCGAACACGCTCACGAGGAACGCGGCGGGCGTGTGCCCGCTGGGCGGCAAATTTAAAGGGACGTACAGGTACGCCCATTTGCCTGCCCGTGCCATTCTGTCGATGTACATCTGCGTGCGGCGGTCGGCAAGTGGTTAAGAATCCCATTTTGGAAAGAGTAAGGGAGGGTTATAACCCCTGTCAGATTTCCGCCATCTATGTCCAATTTCAGAGATGTCCCTTCAAATTCTTGTCCTATAGCCAAACAGGAAGTGAGGAAATCCCTGCAAATTAAGGAAAATTCCTTGGGGACCCCAGATCACCAGAACTAGTGTCCCCATTGGAAGATTTCCCTTCTATTACTTTTCTGGGGATAACCCAAAATTTGGGATTTTCTTTTACTTTCAATGACAATGGTAAACAGGACACAGAGGATAATTCTTCCTAACAAGGACACAGACAATAAAAACCCGACAGGGGTCTCATCCCTTAGGCAGCACAGCGGTGTAGTGGTTAGAACTTACACCTAGCAGCAAAAGAGTCGCTGGTTTGAATCCCAACCACGACACTACCTGCCTGGAATTTACATGTTCTCCCTGTGCAGGTTTCCTCCTGGTACTCCGGTTTCCTCCCACACTCCAAAGTGCATCTTGTCCAAATTGCTCCTAGTATGTGTGTGAATGAATGCGAATTAGAGATCTTAGATAGTAAGCTCGAGGGCAGGGACTGATGCGAATGTACAGTACAATGTACAAGTAAAGCGCTGCGTAAATTGTCGGCGCTATACAAGTACCTGAAATAAATAAATCCCTCTCCACCCCATCCAACACTAAACAAAAAAAAAAAAAGTTTTGCCCTTAAGTCATACTTTAAGCTCTGTGTGCATGAGGTCTCTATATGGTGGCATAGAATAACGAAGCAATGTGTATGTATTTTGGAAAGACTGAAGTATAGAACCCCTGCAAGCAGATCCTCTATTGGAGGATAAGGAAAATATGGGAAATCTCTACAAGAAACACAGGCTGCAACAAAACATTCCTTTTCACTAAAAAGAGAAGCGTTAGAAACGCTGGTTATTACTGTCTGTGTCTTCATGTCCCAATGACAATGGCTTCACTCACTTCTTGTCCTGCAGGTCCCTTAAAACAAGTCCAGAAGGGGAGTCTGGCTGGAGTTGGGGGGGTTTTAAAGGACCACTACCTTAGTTATCTAGGTTAGCCTAATCAGTAAATGGTATCATGCACGGAATGCATTCACTGCTTGCTGTGCATATAAAAGTATGCACAGACCAGCAGAATACAGACATGAAACCATTCAAAAAAGGATCCTTCAAAATCAGAACATGACCTTCGGCAATTTAAAGTCTGAAAAAAAACGCACTGCACTCCAAGACTAAAAACATGTTGAACATTAATAGCGTATCCAGACTTGAATGGGAACGAGGATAGTAAAGTCTAGTGCTAGTGTTTGTACGAAGAACTTATATTTCTTGGTACTGAATGTACCAGAACATATTCGGGAAGTAAACAATGATCTGGGACATGTTAGCGTGGTGTGTTTAAGCGTGTATGCAATCTTAAATTTTGCTGGGCTGTGAATTCTTTACTTGGCTTTATGAACAGAGTACGTCAAAAGGTCTCCAGTTGCTGGCTGCAGCTGACTAGAAGCCAAAGAAAACTGAAACAAAGACCTAGTTCAGCAACCGTCTGTACTTTCCCTTGGCTATGTGAGCTAGTCTCTGGATGAGAGCATCGAAATAAATAAATTAATATGCAACATTTCACACTGATCAAGGCATACCTTCAAAAGCCTTATGGAAAGCTATAAAAACCATAATGTAATATAAAGCTGAACTATGCAACAGTCTCCCCCCTTCCACAAGTTCTGCTATATTTAAATATACCATTGGTTATAATTCAAACCATAAAGAATGATGCAACTCTACCTTTGACCAACCCAGTTGCAACTGCAAGTAAAAATTAACAGCGCATAGGTACATAATGCATGATCAGATGGATTTAAAAAACGCAGACTGGAAAGACCCAATTTACAGGCTTTTAGACAAACAAGAACATGTGCTGTGCACAGATGCCGACAATTATTTTTTGGGGGTTTTCCCATGCACATAGGATACTATAAAAGGGCTAGGGTATGGCAAAATACAAACTGAAAATCGCAAAAAATAAAATAAAAAAAAACACACACACACGAAAAGAAATTTCAATTGGATGTAGTCCTGGGAAACAGGACTACACTGACTTTTGAACTAATTTTAAACGTTCATCTGTGTTTTAATAATATGGAAGATTATAATCTTATCTGTGAGAAAGAAAGCTTTAAAAAAAAAAAAAAAAAAAAAAAAAAAAAAAAAAGGGTGTAATCTGTGGAGAGAAAATGAATTTGGATCTTGAATATCCATAAATTCCTTTTAGAGCATGTTAAAAAGGCAAAGTTCACTTTTTTTTCTAAATTCCAGCTCCCCAGCTATGTGCCAATATAGCATTAATGTACCGTATGAACTCGAGTATAAGCCGAGTTTTTCAGCACATTTTTTTGTGCTGAAAATGCCCCCTCGGCTTATACTCGAGTCACCATTTTGCGCCTAATCGCCCGGACTTTGGGGACCCGGTACCGGCCAGCCGTAGGTCCCCTTGGCACACATGTAGCCCCACTCTTCCTCTACAAGTGTGCAAAGTTTGTTGTCTGGGGGACCTACGGCCGGGGAGCACCGATTTTTCAAAGCCGGGCACTCCTTCCATAGACTCCCATGTTAAATGGTAATTTCTTTGGTGATTTTGGGGACCCAGTACCGGCCGATCGTAGGTACCCTGGACCCGAAACTTGGCACACATGTAGCCCCATTTCTTCTCTACAAGTGTGCCAAGTCTGTTGTTCGGGGGACTTACGGTCGGGGAGCAACGATTCTTTAAACCGGTCACCCCTTCCATAGACTCCTATGTTAAAAGTCAGTCGAGGCATGGGCACAGCGAGGCATGGGCACAGCGAGGCACAGTGAGGAACGCACATGGACACAGTGAGGCAAAGTGAGGCATGCAGATGGACACCCTAGGCTTATACTCGAGTCAATAAGTTTCCCATTTTTTTGTGGTAAAATTAGGTGCATCGGCTTATATTTGGGTCGGCTTATACTCGAGTATATACGGTACTTATTTTGCAAAAACATAACAGCTTTCCATTTATTCTACACACGTTACCTCACTGTCTTAATTGCAGTTTAAAAACACTGCTCAATTACTTCTGCCTTACTTCCTGGTCAGACTTTAGTTCATGACACAGGAAGGAGTTGACCAGCTGAGGGTAGACGAGGCAGGGTATGTGCTAACAAGATCAGCTGCTCAACTCCTTCCTGTGTCATGACCTATAGTCTGTCCAGAAAGTAAGGCAGAAGTAATCAGTGTTTTGAAACATCCAAAGTCAGTGAGGAAAGCGTGTGTAGAATAAATGGAAAGCAGTTTTATTTTTGCAAAAAGTACATTAAATGCTATATTGGTACACAGGGGAGCTGGCGTTTAGAAGGAATTATAAAAAAATAAATAAAAAGAGAAGGTGAACTTATCCTTTAACCACTTCCCGTCCGGCCTATAGCAGATTGACGGCCAGGCGGTGTTTCTGTTATCCTGACTGGGTATCATATGATGTCCAGCAGGATAAGGCCCCTTTCACACGGAGGGTCCGTTCAGGTCCGCCTGTCAGTTTTTTAGGCGGACCTGGACGGACGCTCCATGTAGCCCTATGGAGCCACGGATGTCAGCGGTGACATGTCCGCTGACATCCGCTCCGCCAAAGTGTGACGGAGGAAAACCCTATTTTTCCTTCCGTCGGCGGAGCGGATGAACACGGACAGACTAGACTGTCCGTGTTCATCCGATCTCCCCATAGGGGAGAGCGGCGCTCTGACAGGGCGGTCCCTGCAGTGTGCGGGGACCGCCCAGTCATCTGCCGGCTCAGCGGGGATCAACTGAGCGATCCCCGCTGAGCTTCACGGGGCGGATCATGACTGATCCGCCCCGTGTGAAAGAGCCCTAACATGCCGACGCACAGCACGGCGATCGGAGGTGCTGTGTCAGTCTGACACACTGCATCTCCGGTCGTAGTAAGGAGCCTCTGGACAGAGACTTCTTACTACGTGATCAGCTGCAACCAATCACAGCTGATCATCGCGTGAACCAGGAAGTGCTGGTAAGCGGCATTCCTCGGTTCGTGCCGACAGGGAGAGCCGATCGGCGGCTCTCCCTGTCCGGTGGGGGGGGGGGGGGTCTGTGCTGATAATCAGCACATTATCAGCTGCCAATCAGCGTCCATAAGCTGCCAGTCTGTGCCCCTCCAAAAACGCCTGTCAGTGCCAAAGTGCCCACAACAGTGCCAATCAGTGCCCAGCAGTAACACCTGTGAGTGCCGCTCATCAGTGGCCATCAATTCTACATATCATTGACCACCAGTGAAGAAGAAAACATTTTATGAAAGAAACTAAAGAAAACAAACTTTTTTCCCCCTCAAAAATTTTGGTCTTTTTTAGTTTGTTTAGCAAAAAATAAAAACCCCAGGAGGTGATCAAATACCACATAAAGAAAGCGCCATTTGTGGGAAGAAAATTATAAAAATTTAGTTTTGGTACTGTGTTGCATGACTGCGCAAATGTTCAAAGCGTGACAGCGCCGAAAGCTGAAAATTGTCATGGGCAGGAAGGGGTATTGAAGTGGTTAAAAACCAACTACTTCCACTTTTAATTAAAAGGCTGACAGGTAGGGTATTTATGACAGAAGAGACCCCATTGGTCTCTTCTGTCATAATTGCATTCTTCTGTCATGTTCACAGCCCCGATCCGTGCCGCGGTGATGTGGCTCTCGTGCGCAATCACGGGAGTGGCCGAAAGCACAGGACCTGACGGATAGGTCCCAGCACTGCGCTGGAGGACACCATTTGACAGGCAAGCCTGCCATAATGTACCAATATGCTGTGCATACTAGAACATTATGGCATAACCCACCTATGGGGGGGGGGGGGGGGGGCCTTAAAAAAAAAAAAAAAAAAAAGTAGTGAACTTCCACTTTAAGCCCAGGTTCACACTGGGCTGCGGGAATGAAGCCGTGCAAGTTCCGCTGAACTTGCATGATGTCAGTCCCGATTTCGGCCGCGATTACAGAGACATCTGTGCAGGTTTCTGCACAGATGTCAATGTAAATCGCAGCCCGAAATTGCAAAAAGTAGTACAGAAACTACTTTTTGAAATCGGTGCAGCGCCACACCGATTAGGACGGTGCCATTGCCAGCAAATGCCGCTGATTTGACACGTTGAGTGGTATCTTAATATAGTGCGGTCTTACCCCGAAGGGTCCCGATGATGTCAAGTCACGTGTCAAATCGCACCAGTGTGAACCAGGGCTAAGGAAGAGAAGATGAAGTCCTTCAGGTACACTGGATTATGCTACTGCCTTCAGGAGATGGAACACTAGCAAACAAAGGCTGTAAAGAGAGCCTGGTATAACCTTACCTGGCATCATGTGAGGGAGCCCAGGCTAAGGTTGTCTCTCATACCACCATAGAACTCCATGGATGTGGGGCACCAGGGATCTTTCCTCTTCTTCTAGTGACTACAGGAGCTGGGAAGAGCTCCATTCCTTGCTGGCACTCCTGCGGTGGTTGCAGCGTCACCCACACTACTCCCCATAGTGATCGAGCCTGTGTGGCACACTAAACAAACCACAAGTCTAAAATGTGCTGTGCCAGTCGCCGTCAGGGATCATATTCTAAAATGTTTTCTGTTTTGAAACATCTGAAAGCAGTTTACATCAAATAAAAAGGTCAGAGGACATCCTTGTACAAGAACCTGGAGTTAACCACAGCCTAGAGGAAAAAATAACTTATCTGTAAATTTCCATAAGATTTATGACAGAAGTAGTAAATCAGCTAGTGAATCATTTGCTTATTTTAAAATGGGCAAGGCTGCTGCTCCTAATGAAACTAGGAAAATTCGACCTACAGGATCTGTCATTTAAAAAAGGGAATATTTGAGCTCTGAGCATATGTAGGGTAGGCATATTATAGTAGCGCAAAAAAACAATTTTCATTTTGGATAGGGAAGGGTTTAAAAAACGTGAGTTTTTTCGTTGTATCTCATTGGGGAGATTTCCTTTCACTTGTGAATAAAAGGGAAAGCACCTCCTGCACTCATCACATTGGATGCTTTCCCCCTCTATTTCTGCTCGGTAATAAATGTTACCTTTGCTTTCAGCCCCAGTGACATCTCCAGGTCAAACAAAGAAAGCGAATCTTCTCAAGAGGGGCACAGACCGCAATAAACCGGACAGAGCATCTAAAAAGGCGCACCACTATCCAATTGAACTAAATAAGGAGTACAGATAACAGTGGAGGTGTGGTAGGAAGCTTGAGCTCTTAGGCTGGATTCACACCTATGCATTTTTAGTGCTTAATGCATGTTGCAGATTTGCACTACTGTCCATTTAACATGGTTTCCTATGGAACACTTTCTGTAGTGCAAATCTGCAAAAAGCACTAAAAATGCATAGGTGTGAATTAAACCTTAAAAAAAAAAAAAAGGGACAGAAGTCAATAGTGACACACACTCACCAGCCACTTTATTATTAGGTAAACCTGTTCAATTGCTTGGTAACACAAAATTGCTAGTCAGCCAAATTGCAGCTACTCAATGCATTTAGGCATCTAGACGTGGTGAAGACAACTTGCTGAAGTTCAAACCGAACATCAGAATGGGGAAAAAATGGAATTTAAGCGACTTTGAATGTGGCATGGCTGTTGGGGCCAGATGGGCTGGTCTGAGTATTTCAAACTGCTGATCTACTGGGACACACACACACACACACACACACACACACACACACACACACACACACACACAGGGTTTACAGAGAATGGTTCGAAAAGAGAAAAATATCCAGCAGTTGTGGACCAAAATGCCTTGTTGGTCAGAGGAGAATGGGCAGACTGGTTTGAGATTACAACCAAATTATGCAGAATACATAGGGGTCCTGTGCAAGTTCACCTTACAGAGTTAATGTATAATTTTAGAAACGCAGGTTCACAAGAAGAGGTTCCGATTTTCATAACACCACCATAAAAATTAGGAATCCACAATATCTACATCTACAAAAATTATATTTATAATATTTTTTATCAAGTAAAATGCTTTTCCACACATTTTTTCAGCAGCACTCCTGGCTGCGGCTGCCTAGGCGATGTCGTCACTAGGCGATTCGCAAGGACTCCTGGAATAGCGGAGTCATGTATCTCAGGAGTCCATGCAAATCGCCTAGCGATGAAATCTTGCGTTATTTCCAGACCGGAAATGATACAAAACGGGACGACCGGAATGTTCGGATTGACATATTGCTATAGCAACGGGACCTTCCGCTGACGCCATAATTGCTTTGGCAACCTGTCAGAAAGAGAAAGCGCCGTGCAATGGCATTACCACGCAGGCGTGAGTTTGGAAGGTGCATGCTGGGTAGCCAGCTGCACTAAATCCCGAAAATAAAGAGAAGAGGGCTTCAGATGCCCACAGATGACATGGAACCTGCTTGCTTCTGAGATCTGGTTAGTCTTCAAAATACTTTAAACACAAACTACAAGGACTACACATATACAGCAACATTTAGAATATGCCATACGTTTAAACAAGTACAGAGGAAGTATTTGGGGGACTGGAACTCTGCTTTAAGGATCTTCATTATACAAACTCAACTGAAATTCTGCAGATTTGCAAGCAAAGCAGTTGTCCTTTTAAGGTTACAGTGGTAAGGAACAAAACATTAAAGTTAGCATAAGACATCAGTCCCTGCAGCCCTGCTACTGATATAGGAACCAAGTCCCCTATTGGTTCACTTGTATTTACAAAATGGAGGCTAGGGAGCACAGAGGAGAAAGCTACGTTTTCTATCAAGTATCTTTTTTCGAACTGAAGTTCCTAAGCACTGAAGAGATTACAAACAGATGCGTCTACATCTGGCACTTCCTCCTCCCACAGTGTTACTAGAGCTAGAGAAATTTCTATAAAGATGTAGCGCTGGCTTAATGATTGAGGAAATCTTCCATGACGGGGATGTCAGAACGATGAGTACAAGTCTTTCCTGGCCAATCTGTCAAAGTTAACGTTAAAGGGGGGGGGGGGGGGAGGAAAACACACACACACACACACACACACACACACACTTTAGCAAGTTCCCAGAATAGATCAGTTTTGCTCAAAATCTGGAAATATATATGTGGTAAACTTACTTAAAATGATCAGAGATGTAACCTGCCACATGTACACGTAGCAGTCTTGTGAACACATATCAGCTGTCACCCTAGGCCAGCCTCGCAACCTTTTTACCCCAGAGGAACCTCTGGAAGAAAAAAAGGGAGAGGGGGGAAAAAAAAAAAAAATGCAGATTTTGGGAAACTCCCTGATAAGATATTTGGCATCTGTAGCAAAATTTGATACCCAGGGCAGTTCATTTTTTGCACTCCCCTGCTCTATACTTTAGTAATATTCATAAAATTAAAGCAGTATTAAGCCTAAGCCAAAACCAACAATTGTATATATTGCTGGTTCCCAAACATTAGATGTGGTGGTTGCATTATTTCTTTTATATATTACAGGAATTTATATAGCGCTTTACATATACAGTGGTACCTCGGATTGCGAGTAACGCGGTTAACGAGCGTTCCGCAATACGAGCACTGTATTTGAAAAAAAATGCCAACTCGGTTTGCGAGTGTTGTCTCGCGAAACGAGTAGGATTTAGGCCAAAGCGGTGTGCAGTACCGTGTTTGGCCTGAGGTGGGGGCGTCGGAGCCAAGCTGTTCGGAAAGACACGGAAATACTTTGTTTCCGAGGTCAGCCGGTGTCCTCGGCCTTTCCGGCTGTTTGAGGCTTTCCAGTGCCCCCCCCCCCCACCTCTGGCTGCATGCAGCATTGCATGCCATTGAAGTCAATGTGGAACAAATTATTTTCCCAAGTCATCTTCCAGGACGGCTTACAGAGAGATAGGCTCCTCCCACCTAGAACAGGAAACACATGATCCACATCATAAAAGTCTTACTCATGCATTAGCCCCTCAGTATTTGTGTTTCCTCAGGCTAGACAGGCACCATCCAAGGGATGTTAGTTATTTTATTATTTTTTTGGGCCTTCGTGCCAGGTGGCAGGGGCCCCCCCCCCCCCGACGGCCATACCCAGTCAACAGGGGTAGTTCCCCTGGGGTATGAGTCAGTTTGGGGCCACCCAGGAGACCTGAAACAGGGGTCATGGGTGATGGTATGGGACCCCACCTCCCAAGTCGGGTGTATCCTCAGCGAGGTTACCTGTGAGGGTGGAGGAGGTGATCCAGTGGGTCCAGCCGCGGCACAGCAGGGTATCCTCCTGGCGGAGGCTCGGGGCCGGTATCCTTCCCGGGCAGACAGATCTCCAGAGGGGAGTCTCTAGCTCCAGAACAGCGTGGCGCTGGGCGCACAGCTAGAGTGTCACTTCCGGCGCAGAAAACAGGAAGTGACACGACAGGAAGTCTCGGAGGCCATCTTGGTACACCCATTTGGAAGCCTAGTTGAAGATAACAGGCGTGCTGTGCCGCCCCGGACCTCCTCTCCTCTCATATTTAAGGGACCCGGACCTAAAGATGGCGCCGCGCAACATGGAAGGATCCAGAGACGCAGATCTGGAGGCGCCATCGGTCGCATCGGGCCCTAAGGTAAGAAAATAAGGGGCAGACCGCTTCTTTCCTTTTCTTACCCCCCTGTGGGGGCGGCACAGGGGGAGTCTGTTTTATTCCAGAGACCGTTTGTTTTCTCCTATGCTGATGGTGGCAGACGTCACATATTCTAACATAGGCTCTGGTGGTGGGTACTTCTCATAATTCTTAGACTAGAATAAGAGAGTCCACGTGGTGTTTCTGGTTTGGGTGTTTACTTCAGTGTAAGTAATATGCAGGGGCTTGTCATTTACTGTATTACAGGACAAGACCCACGAGCCCAGAGATAAGAAAGAAACACCTAGAAAAAGATGCCCAATATGAACCAGGAAGATGCAGATTGGGTGGAAAAAGAATGCTTGTCAGGACTGCATAGACAGACTTGTCAAAGAAGAAACAGGCCCTGTTCTCAAAGGCTTTATGGACTCATTAAAGTCAGGGATGAAACAGACGTTTCAGTCCTTTAAGCCCACACAGCAAGAGACACTTGCTGAACCCAGCCCAGGTACTTCAGGCACCAGTACTACCGTGAGGCCAGAAGTTAGGGCCCAGGAACGGGCAGTCCACCAGCATCGAGTCCTGGAGGACGGGGAGAACAACTCAGGCTCAGCCTCAGAGCCTGGAGGAGATAGACCCGAGCGAGGAAGGGCCAGAAAAGATACAAAAATTCCTTTTTCCTTCAGAGGAGACAGAGGAGCTCCTGAAAGCAATCTACGACACCCTGGAACTGGAGTCCCCAGAGAACCATGAGTTGTCAGTGCATGACCTCCTATATGAAAGCCTTCAGACTAGACAGGGCAGAACCTTTCAAGTGCATGGATCCCTAAGGGAGACCATACTTCATGAATGGAGGAAGCCGGAGAAAGCAGTATTCTTCCCTAAAAATTTAAAGAGAAGGTTCCCCTTTAAGGAGGAGGATACAAAGCTGTGGGATAGATGTCCCAGACTGGACGCTTCCATAGCCAAGGTCTCTAGAGCTTCAGAACTTTCCTTTGAGGATACAGGTATCCTGAAGGACCCAATGGACAGGAAGGCGGAGGGCTATTTAAAGAAGGCGTGGGAAGCTTGCTCCGCCAACTTTAGACCCGCACTAGCCACCACATGCGTGGCGCGTACACTTGACTTATGGCTTAAACAGCTCCGCACTCTTCTGGAGTCAGACACTCCCAGGGAAGAGATCCTGGATGCTTTACCCACGCTAAGCAAGGCAGTGGCCTATATAGCGGATGCATCCACGGAGTCGGTCACATTCTCGGCCAGAGCCACAGCCTTGGTTAATGAAGCCAGGAGGGCTATCTGGCTAAAGACCTGGGGAGGAGACTCTGTCTCAAAGACAAGACTCTGTTCCCTCCCATTCGATGGAGATCTGCTCTTTGGAAAGGAGCTGGAATCCATCCTAGAGAGGTCGGCCGATAAAAAGAAGGGATTCCCTTTTCCCAAGAGGCAACAGCAGCAGCAACAACAACAAAAGAGGAGTTTTCGTCCCTTTCAGGTGTCAAGTGAAAGGAACTCTCACCAGGGGGATAGGAGACGGAATAACAGAGCCCAAGATCAGAAAGGGGGTTGGCAATACAGGAGGGGAAGGGGCAGAGGAGGTTTCCTCTTTAGACCCACCCAGCCTAAGAACACTTCCCAGTGACTCAGTCGGGCCTGTGGGGGGGGGGGGGGAGATAGGGGTCATTCCTTCCACAGTGGCAGACCATCTCCAGCAGCCGTTTTATCCTAGATCTGATCGCATCAGGGTACAGGATAGAACTTTTAGGCTGCCCCCCTCAAAAAAATTTCATAACAAGTCTCCCAAGAGACCCGGAAAAAGCCACAGCTATGTCTTCCCTCCTGCAGAGTATGCTAGAAGAGAAGGTGATAAGCTTCATCCCCCCATCTCTAAGAAAATAAGGATTCTACTCTCAAGTTTTTCTGATAAAGAAATCATCATCATCAGGAAAATTTCGACTGATTCTAAATCTGAGACAAGTAAAACATGTACGTGAAGTACAGACGTTTCAAGATGGAATCAATCTACTTCACCAGAGAGCTGTTAACCCCTGGGGTCTTCATGGTCTCATTAGACCTAAGGGACGCCTATCTTCACGTCCCTATTCGAGAGGAGTCCCAACAATTCCTCAGATTTGCAGTAAGAAAAGGGTTCAGAACCCTCTATTTTCAATTCAATGCTCTGCCCGTCGGACTAGCGTCCGCTCCACGCATTTTTTCGAAGATACTGGCAGAAGCGCTAGGGACTCTGAGATCAGAGGGAATTCAGATTATCCCCTATCTGGACGACCTACTGATTTTTGCAGACTCAGCAGACGAAACCTGAGCAGAACTACCAGACACCTTCAGCAACTAGGGTGGCTGGTAAATCAGGAGAAGTCACAATTAGTACCTACTCAGAGCATTGTATACCTAGGATACCTGATAGACTCAAGGAAGTCCAAGATATTCCTGACAAAGGAAAAAGGTAGAGACAATTTTGACAGAGGTGAGGAACCTCTGCACTTGTTCAAGGACCTCAATTCAGAGTATAATGAGGGTCCTTGGGTTAATGACAGCGGCCATCCCAGGAGTCCAGTGGGCTCAGTTCCATACTCGAGCACTTCAGGCGTTCATGCTTTCTCTCTGGGATGGACAAACAAATTCACTTCAGAGACAGACGGAAATTCCGCAGGAAGTAAAACTCAATAGAATGGTGGTTGATCCCTGCAAACCTCTCGGCTGGCCGACTCTGGTCCCAACACTGTCCTCTGGCAGTCACCACGGATGCCAGCGGGCAGGGCTGGGGGGCCCATTCAGGCACTCCGATAGCCCAGGGGCTCTGGAACCGGCAGGAAGCCGGCCTCTCCTCCAATGCGAGGGAGATGAAGGCGGTTCTAAAGGCCCTAGTAGCCTTTTGCCCATCCCTAAGGGGAAGACATGTGCAGGTCCTTTCGGACAACATTACCACGGTTTGTTAGCTCAACAAGCAAGGCGGTACGAGAGTCCCGGGTCTGATGAGGATAGCAAGAGAGATCCTTCAATGGGCAGAAGAAAACCTGTCATCCCTATCTTCCATTCACCTAAAAGGGGAATTAAATTCTCTGGCAGATGCCCTAAGCAGAGAGACGCTGTCTTCGACAGAATGGTGCAGAAGTGGGGAGACCCACAGATAGACCTTTTTGCTACAAGACACAACAGGCAGGTGAAACCGTTCTATTCCCTACAGAGAGATCTTCTCAGTCGGGGCCTAGATGCCCTATCCCAGTCTTGGGAGGCAGATCTGGTATACGCATTTCCACCGTTTGCCCTCATTCCGAGGATTATCCGGAAGATAAGAGGGTCCAACACAAAGGTCATTCTGATCGCGCCATTTTGGCCGAGGAGGTCATGGTTCTCAGGTCTTTTAAGACTCAGCATTGCAGAACCTTGGAGACTACCTTACAGGTCGGACCTCTTATACCAGGGAGAAGCGAATCATCCAGAACTGAGCTCTCTTTCTCTGACGGCTTGGCTTCTGAAAGGGAGCTGTTAGAGCTGAGAGGGTTATCGGCCAAGGTAATCGATACCATTCTTAGCAGCCGAAAGCCATCCACTAACACAATTTATAATAAAATTTGGAAGAGATTTGGGGACTGGCGCAGGCACAACAGAGTGTCAGGTGCCATGGTCCCGGCGGTTCTAGATTTCCTCCAAGCCGGAGCAGATCTAAACCTTGCAGTTAGTACTCTTAAGGTTCAGGTGGCCGCCCTGTCCAACTTTTTAAATCAAAGACTGTCAGAAGAACCACTGATCAAAAGATTTCTGGTGTCCATCAGCCGGAAACGAGTCCCCAAAGCAAGGAGGTTCCCTCCCTGGGACTTATCAACAGTATTACAGGGTCTCGGTAGGGCACCATTTGAACCTATAGATGAACTACCCATAAAACTGTTAACCCTGAAGACAGTAGTTTTGGTGGCCCTAGTCTCGGCTAGGAGAGTCAGTGAGATCCAGGCACTTTCAGTGATCGAGCCTTTCTGCACCATTTTACAAGACAAAATTATCCTCTCGCTGGACCCAGCTTTTCTCCCCAAGGTATCGTCTAACTTCCATAGGTCAGAAGAAATCGTGATACCATCATTCTGCGGAAATCCAAAGAATGATAAGGAAGCAGGATTTAATAAAATAGACGTCAGGAGATGCCCGATTGCCTACATAGAGCACACCAAGGAGTGGCGACGCTCCACCAGCTTGTTTGTTTTATTCACAGGTCCTAACAAGGGGAAAGAGGCATCCAAAAAGGTACCATCGCCAGGTGGATGAAGTCGGCCATTGCGGAGGCATACAAGGCAGTCTCCCGCACACCTCCATTGGGTATAAATGCTCACTCCACAAGAGCGGTTTCTACTTCTTGGGCTGAAAGGGCAGGAGCATCTCCCCTCCAGATCTGCAAGGCCGCAACCTGGTCCAGTTTCCAGACTTTTGTGAAGCATTACAGACTGGACCTGCTTGCCAGCCAGGACCAGTCTTTCGGCAGGAAAGTGCTGCAGGCTGTGGTCCCGCCCTGATCAGGTAGTACTATATTGTCCTCTCTGTAAGCCGTCCTGGAAGATGACTTGGAAAAACAGTGTTATTACCTGTTAACTACTTTTTCCAGGAATCTTACAGGATGGCGTCAGTTCCCTCCCTTTTTATGAGGTGAGTAGCGATGTAAAGCATATATAAGGATAGAGCTACGCTGATCCAGGTTTAATGATTCTGAGGCCTTCGGTTATTTGTTAAATACTGAGGGGCTAATGCATGAGTAAGACTTTTATGATGTGGATCATGTGTTTCCTGTTCTAGGTGGGAGGAGCCTATCTCTCTGTAAGCCGTCCTGGAAGATTCCTGGAAAAAGTAGTTAACAGGTAATAACACTGTTTTCGTTTCCATTGACTTCAAATGGGGAAACTCGCTTTGATATGAGAGTACTTTGGATTACGAGCATTCTCCTGGAACGGATTATGCTCGTAATCCGAGGTTCCACTGTACATTCACAAAAGTCCCTGGACTCAAGGAGCTTACAATCAAAAGGTCCCTAACTTGCGCACGCGCCAATTTAGACAGGGGCCAATAACCCACCAGCATAGCATGTCTTTGGGGTGTTGGAGGAAACCCGCACAGGGAGAACATGCAAACTCGAGGCAGGTAGTGCCATGGTTGGGATTCGAACCGACAACCCTAGAGTTGCTAGGTGGAAGAGCTAACCCACTTAGCCACTGTGCTGCCCTTTTCTTAGGCCTTTTCTCTGTTTTCTTCTGGTGATCTGGCCAGTAGCACCTCCTGTATTAGAGTGCCTCCACTCTGGATGAAGGAGCACAGCGGGACCTTTGAACAGCAGCATTGGTAATCTGGGGGAGAGGAGTGTTAGGTGTACTAGCAGATTTAGACCTGCCATAAACTGATTGAAAGTGAAATTCAGCAGGAACCGGACCAGTCTATGTGCAGGCTGGTTAAACCAAAGTTGATCCACTGATAAATTAAGTACAACTAGTCTGCTGGGTGTTTTTTTGACCGATCACTGCTGGGGGTTATAGCTGGGGAAGGTTCCTTGCCAGCAGAACACAATAGAAGTCAGTGCTAATAGGGGACCTCAAACAATTTATCCCAACTCCTGTTGAGAAAATTGCATAAAGTATGGCCTGCCTTAGATGCATTAACCACTTCACATCCACGCCAATTCCAGCGGCAATTGTAGCGGCAGGCATCATCCAGATGTCTCCACTCAAAGTCCATGACGTCATATGGACGTACCTTGGGCGGGAAGTGGTTAAACAAATTGAAACCTAACTCCAGCTCACATGTTATACACTTTATAAGTTAAGAGTAATAAGTGTCTATCCTCTTTTGGGATAAAGGTTTTATATAAATAAAAGCTGATCATTCTAAGCAGCCATCAGTGATAAATGGTTTGTCTGATCCCTCCCAACTGCTACAGATGTACACCTGTAAGCTTGTTCTTTTGAAAAAAAATAAAACTTGCTGGCCAGATCAGCAGGTTACAAATGAGGAAGAAAGCTTTAAAGTTTAAAAAAAAAAAAAAAAAAAAAAGGAAGAAGGGGGGGAACCAAGGCAGCCTCCAATCTAATAATTGGCAAGCTGTAACATCAAGAGGTATGCTTTTGGGTTTCCCACCACTTTAAATGCCCAGCAATATTGTGGTGTCCCACAACATTAGCAGTCAGTGGAAAAAGTGCCTTGTGTAATAGTGGTCAGTGTAGGTGGAGGGAGATCAACTTGCCATTGCTGAATGCTCAAGTAATCCCTAGCAAACCTCAGGAGGAACCCTGGTTGAAGAAGACGGCCCTAGGCCTTTCAAATTTGTGCAAAAAAAATAAATAACGTTTTTTACACTTGGCTAATAAAACTGCAGTTGATTTTTGGGGGAATGGAATAGAACATGAAAGCAAATCCCTTACTGGTTGCTACAGGAAAATATACTTTCTCTCACTTCCATTTAGAAAGAACTAGGTTACTAGTAAAGCTAAGCTTTGCCCAGTAACGGGCAATGCATAGCAGCTGCAGCACGTGTACAGCCCTGAGAGGCTACACGTCTTTGTTTGGGTGGGCCCTCCACGGGGGGGAGAATATGTTGAGACAGTGTCAAATTCCAGTATTAATAATACAATATGGCTAAACACAGTTTTTAATGCCTAATCTCTTAAGATTACAGCAACTATCACCTAAAGCTGCCAGCACATACATGCAGCGGCTTTCATTGCCCCCACCTAACTGCTCGTCTGTTTTGGTCAGGCAAATCTCCACCACTTTCCAACAGTGAGGAGGCCTGCCTGCCCTCACACAACACTATGGCCAGCTACAGTCATAGTGATTACCTAATAGAGAAATAAGCACGCTAATACTACCTGGAAATCGGGAAGAGCTTTGCCATCAACAAGTGGATTGCCCGAATTAATCAAACTGAATTATCTGCCTTGATCAGCGATTTGACAACCTTACCAAAACCGTTTAGAACCGACCCATAGAAAACAAGTCCTACCCGATTCCTGATTTGTTTACATTTTCTTCTGAAGAATGCACAAGAGAAAATATTCACACACCAACCCTTGGAATGCCTTGGCTGATGTTCCAAAACACTGCAGGCCTCGTGTTCACAAATGATGACATTTTGCACAAATAGAACCTAAATGTGATAAAGGGCTCTTAGGCCGACTATAGATGGGCACACTCATTCCCATGAATGCAAGGCGTTCTTGACCGCAACAGGGTCCATTACATGTTGCACCCCATTCACACTTGTGCGACTTTGGACATCCAACTTTCATGCAACTTAAAGCGGACCTTCAGTAATTTTTTCATCTATTAAATCTTCTGTCCTTTAACTTTGGATAGTAAAACATATTTTTTTCTGCCAGTAAATACCTTATACAGCCCACTTCCTGTTTGTCTGGTAAAAAGCCTAAGCTTATGACATCATGCAGAGTTTTCCAGTAAGGGGGGGTGGGGAGTCATAAGAGGGTCAATGAAAGCTGCAGAGCTGGAGGTGTGTGTGTGTGTGTGTGTGTGTAAATCCAGGAAGTGAACAGGCAGCAGCTTCAGCTGCCCACAGTTAAAAGGGATGCAGCCAGACTCAGCGGAGGGAGATTTCTACAGCATATTTGGCAAGTACAGAATCACAGTATATATAAAATATGCAAAGTGATTGGAGGGAAGCTTCAGAATGGCACAGATGTTATTACAAATTATGTGAGCAGACTGCAGTTCCTCTTTAAGGAGAAGACTTCAATGTTAACCCTCAAAAAGTTACAGTAGTGCAGCAGTGGGTCTGACAAGTCACATCAATCCAAAAGTTGCATCAAAGTTGAAGTCGTACAAGTATGAATGGAGCTTTACCCACATGACAACCCGACTGATTAAACTGGCTACTTCCCTGGCCAAGTTTTATTTCTTTCGGAAAAAAAAAAAAAAAAGATCGCCATTATATCCATAAATGGCCCAAATTTTGACTCCCTGTTTAACTAGGCCTGTTATGGCCAGCCTTTTACTAAAATGACAATTCTTATATGCAGTAACTCATAGTAGCCAACCTGGTAAAATTTGGGCACAAAGCAAATTCTGACTGGATTGCTTTGGATTAAGCATTAGTGTTTAAAATCAGGCCATACATTGATCGTTCTTTTAACTTCAGTCAGGGGGCAAAAAAAAAAAAAAAAAGGGAAAAAAAAATTAATATATGAAGGTGATGGAGGAATCATACCCTGCACACTATATTCTGAAAGCGGCTCCTGCTGCTATCAGAATACACCAAGCAGCGGCTTCAGCCACTGATCAAGGACGTTTTTTTTCCAACACATCTCCTAACATGATTCAAATTGATCAACATCTGTCAAGTGGGGACGGCCACACTGATCAATAGGATAAAAGGATAATGGAGGGTCCCATTGGGTTCAGCTGAAAAACAGCCAGCCCAGACGGCTCTTGTGAAAAGGGCCTCTTGCCTCTTTCACACAGGCTTTCCAATCAGGTCCACCTGTCAGTTTTTCAGGCGGACCCGATCGGACACTTCATTCTATGGAGCGTCAGAGGTGACATGTACGATCGGATCCTGGTCGGTGAAATCCAGACAGATGGAGACCTTATTTTCCATCCGTCTGGAGGATCGGATATAAAAAAATAAAAACAAACAGGCGGTCTGTTTTCATCCGATCCTCCCATAGAGGAGAGCAGGGCTCTGACAGGTCCGTCTCAGTACAGTGAGTGGAGACGGACCTGTCATCCATCTGCTCAGCAGATCGATCCCCCACTGAGCGGGGTGGACCGCCCGTGTGAAATAGCCCTTAGTGCAAATAACAAAATTTAACAAATTTGTATATAGTGTCAAGCCATATTAAGTTGTAGCATTAAAATAAGTATTTGCAGTATTTTCCAAAAAATACTACCATTACTAAAACTATTACATTAGGAACTATTTAGCATATAAAAAACCATTCACTGGTGCATAAATATTGCACAAAAACACTGCTCCGGTGTGTTCAGCTCAGAGTGCTGCCATCATGCCACGCAGAGAATAGACAAGGTGCAGCCAGGCTACTAAATTATACAAAACTAGAATAGTGCTCAATACAGTGGTCTAAAGTGTAGCACATTTGTGGAGTACTCACAGAGTGACATGCAGTCTTTAAATCTACGATTCCAAGTGGAGATGAGCAAATGGTGCCCTCCATTCCTAAAGCCTGGCAGCACACAACAACCTACAGAGAACCTCAGCGGCTGCATCCACAAGCAGTTGCCAAGATACACTCATATGTCGTGTATGTGTGAATCAGTTCTCATAGGGATAGTCTGGTGATGAAACCAAATCAATAACCATACACAGTGTGAATTACAAACGTGGAAAGGTGCAATATCACACTACTTGTCTTCACAGCATCATGGAAAAAGATATTACCATTTTACCAAATTGTTCTAGAAAAGTTGGAGTTCTGCTGCTAACAAATGCAAGCTATAGCACACAGGCCTTTGCAATGTTATTCACTTAAAGACCAGGCCTTTTGCTGACATTTGTTGTTTACAAGTAAAAATCTGTATTTTTTTGCTAGAAAATTACTTGGAACCCCCAAACATTATATATAAAAAATTTTTTTTAGCAGAGACCCTAGAGAATAAAGTGTCAGTCATTGCAATATTTTATGCAACGCTGCATTTGTGCAGTGATCTTTCAAAACGCAATTATAAAAAAAAAAAAAAAAACACACACACACACACACACACACACACACACACACACACACACACACACACACACGTTAAGCCAATTTTTTGGTGGAAGGTGAAAGATAATGCAACGCCGAGTAAATAGATTAGATACCCAACATGTCACGCTTTAAAATTGCATCTGCTCGAGGAATGGGACAAAACTACGGTACTTAATCATCTCCATAGGGGACGTTTAATTTTTTTTTGTAGGTTACCAGTTTAGAGGTACAGAGGAGGTCATGCGCTAGAATTATTGCTCTCACTCTAACAATCGCGGCGATACCTCACATGTGTGGCTTGAACACCATTTACATATTGTGAGGGGGTTAACTCGGTAGCGGGTGTGTGTGACCCCCTGGTTGGGCTCCCCACACAAAAACAGGGCCAGCAGACGGAGGTTGTGGTTTTCAAAATCAAAAGGTGCGGTTTATTTCTCTATGTACAGTGACAAAAACACAGCAAAGCCAAAAAGAAACAAACAAAATAAATCCTGGTCAGTTTGACCTCTGACTAAACATGCAGGTTTCCTAAACTAACAACTGGGATCAGCCTGGTGCTGTCCTAGTCCCTAAGTCCCTGGTTTAGTAAAAGTCCAAACAAATAGCCACACAGGCTTTGCCTCACCGCACAGGGGTTCACTCTCCCTAGACAGTCCACACAGGTCTGGTTCCAGGCATGAGCCAACATCTAATGAATCTGGGAGTTCTTATAGAGGCCTAAATGAGCTGACAAGGTTCAGCTGGTCTCCTCATCTCTGTCTGCACGACGCCCCACACTCTCCCTAGAGGTATGAGTCATTCATGAGCCCACTAGACTCAGCTGGGCTTCATCAACTCCCTAGTTGTATAAGTCGGCATAAAGCCTGAATCTGGGAGAAATATATCTACCCCCCTGGATGCAACCAGGTGACTTTACCTTCCTGCTGTCACATACCCCCCCCCTCTTGTTTTAACCTCGGGGTTGGAACACCAGCAATCAGGCATTCATGTACTCGAGACAAAGCATCCACATTCCCCATTTGAACGCCAGGGCGATGCTTTACTGTGAAGTTGAATTCCTGTAGGGCCAGGAACCACCTATTCACTCTTCTATTTGTCTCCTTGTTTTGAGCCATCCACTTTAACGGAGCGTGATCCGTAACCATGTCAAAGTGCCTACCTAGCAGATAGTACCGAAGGGAATCTAGAGCCCACTTCACCGCTAAACACTCCTTTTCAACCGTGGCGTAATTTACCTCATGGGACTTCAACTTCCTGCTGAGGTAAATGACTGGGTGCTCTTCCCCGTTCCAGACCTGGGACAATACTGCTCCTAACCCCACATCTGACGCATCACTTTGTACGACAAAGTCTTTAGAGAAGTCGGGTGAGTACAACACTGGCTGGCTACATAAGGCTTGTTTCAAGAATTGGAATGCTGCCTCAGCCTCGGGGGTCCATTTAATCATGACCGACCCTTTCCCTTTCGTCAGGTTGGTTAGGGGCACAGCCTTAGAAGCAAAGTGGGGAATGAAGCGCCGATAATAACCCGCGATTCCCAGAAAGGCTCGTACCTGCTTCTTGCTGTTGGGACGTGGCCAACTCTGGATGGCCTCGACTTTGTTGAGTTGGGGTTTTATTACTCCCCTGCCAATGGTGTACCCAAGATATTTGGCCTCCTCCTGCCCAATGGTACACTTCTTGGGGTTAGCCGTAAACCCCGCTTCCCGGATAGAGTCTAGGACTGCTTGCACTTTTGGCAGATGTGAGGCCCAATCTGTGCTATGGACAATTACGTCATCCAGGTAAGCCGCAGCATACTTCCGATGGGGCCTCAGTATCTGGTCCATTTTCCGCTGGAATGTGGCCGGCGCATTCTGTAACCCAAACGGCATTCTCTTATATTGGAACGCCCCGTCTGGGGTTACAAATGCGGTTTTCTCTTTGGCCGACTTGGCCAGGGGAATTTGCCAATACCCTTTTGTGAGGTCAAGAGTCGTCATGTATCGGGCTGTTCCCAGCCGGTCGATCAACTCATCTATACGTGGCATGGGGTAGGTGTCAAATTTTGTAACTTTGTTCAACTGACGAAAATCGTTACAAAATCGCCAGCTCCCATCCGGTTTAGGCACCAACACAATGGGACTAGACCAATCACTTTGGGACTCCTCTATCACCCCTAAGTTCAGCATTTTCTGTACTTCCTCCCGTATTGCCTCCCGTCGGGCCTCTGGGATCCGATAGGGTTTTAACTTCACCCTTTCGCCGGGCGGGGTAATAATATCATGCTCTACCCCAGATGTTTGTCCCGGCAGCTCAGAGAACACCTCCTTGTTGCGAAGCACAAACTCCTTAACCTCCTGTTGTTGGGGTTGTGACAAGGTGGCTGCTATTCCAACCTCCGGAATCACGCAACCAGTTTGAGCTGGTGACCAAGTTTCTGCGACTAGGGACTCTCTATCCCTCCAGGCTTTCAACAGATTAACGTGATATATCTGTTCGGGCTTTCGCCTTCCTGGTTGTCTGACCTTGTAATTCACTTCGCTCACTTTTTCCATTATCTCGTAGGGGCCTTGCCATTTGGCAAGGAATTTACTTTCAACCGTAGGGACAAGTACCAATATCCTATCCCCCGGGGAAAAGGTACGGGTCTTTGCTCCACGGTTGTACACTCTCTGCTGTGCCAACTGCGCTTGGGCCAAATGTTCCTTCACGATGGGCATTACCTGTGCAATTCGATCTTGCATCAGGGCGACATGCTCAATCACACTCCTGTGGGGAGAACTCTCACTTTCCCAAGTTTCCTTGGCAATATCCAACAGCCCTCTTGGGTGTCTCCCATACAGTAACTCAAAGGGGGAGAATCCCGTAGAGGATTGGGGCACCTCCCTAATAGCAAACATCAAATAAGGAAGTAGACAGTCCCAATCCTTTCCATCTCTATCCACCACTTTCTTCAACATTTGTTTTAGGGTTTTGTTGAATCTTTCAACCAGCCCATCGGTTTGGGGGTGATACACAGATGTACGCAATTGCGTCACTTTGAGCAATTTACACAGCTCTTTCATAACCCGGGACATAAAGGGTGTACCTTGGTCCGTAAGCAGTTCTTTACAAATACCCACCCGGCTAAAAACAAGAGATAGCTCTTTGGCTATGGTTTTGGCCGAGGTATTTCTGAGAGGGATCGCTTCTGGATAACGGGTGGCATAGTCCATTATAACCAATATGTACTGGTGCCCCCTAGCGGACTTGATTATAGGACCTACCAAATCCATTGCGATTCTCTCAAACGGGACCTCAATGATGGGTAGAGGGACCAGCGGGCTACGGAAATGTGACATCGGGGCCGACCTCTGACACACAGGGCAGGAGGAACAATAATTTTCTATGTCCTTCATCACCCCAGGCCAATAGAATCTCTGTAATACCCTCTCTCGGGTTTTCTCTGTCCCCAGATGACCTCCAAGAATGTGCCCATGGGCCAACTCCAACTTCCTGTAAGGTTTGGGCACCACCAGCTGCTCAACGGTTTCTTCTGCCCTTTTTGCCACCCGATACAGTAGGTCCTTCTCTACGCTGAAGTATGGGTAAGTGCAGGTATTATCTGGGTTCACTAACTCGCCATCTATTTCCACTACGTTTTCCCGTGCCTTTATTAGGGCGGGGTCTTTTAACTGTTCTGTGGCAAAATTTTCCCTGTGAACCTCCAGATCAGAAAACTCCACAGACGGTAGGTTTTCGTCTGAGGAGGTGGGCTCCTCTCCAGTTTCTTGAGTCTCCCCTGCAAATACTGACAAGGGAAATTCTGGAGAGTCCTCACCACTCTCAGAGGAGTTCTGGCTATCACATTCCTGGTACATAGGGGCACCAGTGGGGGGCTCAGGATCATCCCACAGTTCCCAGAACTTCGGAAAATCCCTTCCCACAATGGCGTCATGCGGTAACTGAGATACTAAGCCCACTGGATGAGAGAGGGTACCTTTGGGGGTCTCGAAACACACTGTAGTCACTGGATACTCTCGGGTGTCCCCATGCACACAAATAACAGCTACCTTGCTATTCCCAGAGACCTCTGTTTTAACTAATTCAGCCTTTATCAGGGTCACAAGGCTACCTGAATCCAGTAATACCACAACATTTCTACCATTAATACACATTTTGCATAAATGTTTCTCAGTTCCTCGAATGGCAGTGCATGAGACTGTCGCACACAGCGACTGACGTCTGCCCGTCAGAAAGTCACACTGCATGGGTTCCTCCACAACCGGGCAATTGGCTGCAATATGTCCCGCTTGCCGGCAGCGGTAGCAAACGATCCTTCTTGCGGCCTCTTGAGCCGCTGATTTCCCAGGCTGTTCTCGCCAAACTTGGGGTAGAGCTCCCACCCTCTCACTCTCTCCACCCTCACCCCTTGGAATCCTCTTATCCGCCCCTGGGGATGGTCTGGTCTTAGGGTGGAAAGTCCGAGTGTCTCTGGAAGAGGCCGTCAGGTTCTCTGTAGCCAAGTATTTCTCTACACGATCCACAAGACCACCGGCCGTCTCTGGGTCTCCATGGCTTACCCACTTTTGGATGGCAGTAGGAAGAGCTCTCAAAAACCGATCCATTACAACACGTTCCACAATCTCTGGTGCGGACAAAGTCTCTGGCTGTAGCCACTTCCTGCTCAGGTGAATGAGATCATACATTTGAGACCTGGGGGGGTTTTCCCAAGCTGGAAAGTCCAGTTATGCACACGCTGAGCCCGGACAGCCAGGGTGACACCCAGCCTTGCCAATATTTCAGCTTTTAGCATCACATAGTCTTTTGCTTGGTCAGGCTCTAGGTCATAGTAAGCCTTCTGCGATTCACCAGTTAACAGAGGAGCCACCAGTCCAGCCCACTGCTCCTCAGGCCACTTTTCTCTTTCAGCAGTCCTTTCAAATGTGGTCAAAAATACCTCTGGATCATCCTCTCCAGTCATTTTTGTCAATAAACGACTCACCCCAAAGGACGCGGTATTAGTGGGACGGCTTTCCTCACTGGTCTGCGGACGTTGCTGCATTACTGCTTCCATTTGTTGTAGTCTCTGCTCTTGCTTCTGTAACAGGTCTATGAAGCGGGCCTCAGATTGCTGCTGGGCTTGTTGATGAGCTTGCTGCTGGGCTGCAAGGCTCCTTTGCAAACCTGCATTTGTCTGCTGTTGATTGGCATTTGCTAGAGCCAGCTGTTTCAGTATCTCCTCCATGCTGGCTTAAAAAAAACTGCCACTGGTTCTCCACCAACTGTGAGGGGGTTAACTCGGTAGCGGGTGTGTGTGACCCCCTGGTTGGGCTCCCCACACAAAAACAGGGCCAGCAGACGGAGGTTGTGGTTTTCAAAATCAAAAGGTGCGGTTTATTTCTCTATGTACAGTGACAAAAACACAGCAAAGCCAAAAAGAAACAAACAAAATAAATCCTGGTCAGTTTGACCTCTGACTAAACATGCAGGTTTCCTAAACTAACAACTGGGATCAGCCTGGTGCTGTCCTAGTCCCTAAGTCCCTGGTTTAGTAAAAGTCCAAACAAATAGCCACACAGGCTTTGCCTCACCGCACAGGGGTTCACTCTCCCTAGACAGTCCACACAGGTCTGGTTCCAGGCATGAGCTAACATCTAATGAAGCTGGGAGTTCTTATAGAGGCCTAAATGAGCTGACAAGGTTCAGCTGGTCTCCTCATCTCTGTCTGCACGACGCCCCACACTCTCCCTAGAGGTATGAGTCATTCATGAGCCCACTAGACTCAGCTGGGCTTCATCAACTCCCTAGTTGTATAAGTCGGCATAAAGCCTGAATCTGGGAGAAATATATCTACCCCCCTGGATGCAACCAGGTGACTTTACCTTCCTGCTGTCACAATATGCAGGCGCGACTTACGTATGCGTTTGCTTCTGCGTGTGAACGCGGAGGGATAGGGCGCTTCACATTTTTTTCATTTATTTTTTTAATCACTTATTCTGATCACTTTTAATCCAAAAGCTGCCCGCCTACAAAGGAAAAAAAAAAAGGGAAGATAAAAATCAGGATTATGGCAGCTAGCTGCAGCCATAACCCCAGTATTTACCATCAAAAACATGACATATTTACAGTTAGGAAGTCCAGTGGTAGAAGAGAAGACTTTCCTAAAATAAAACAGATGAAGGCCTTCATTCCCAAAGTACAACATGCATGCTCAGAACCAATGCTAAAGCTCAACCAGCAATAGCAGAAGTTGCCCAAAGGGTGTCACTTTAATAAAGAGCATAAAAACCACGTAGTACGTCACTACGTTCATGTTTGTTGGCTGAAAAAGTCCTGCTGTGTGTATGCATACCAAGTTCACGGCCAACGCCCTTCAGACAGAAATCCACAGAAAAGTTGGTTGGAAGTCCGATCGTGTGTATGAGGCTTTAATGTTGCTACATGACAGAACTCCTCCATTCAAATCACAATCACTAACCAGTTAAATTGGTTGTAAAAAGGTAAAGTCTCTTTTTTTTGCCTTAATGCATTCTCTGTATCAAGGTAAAAACTCCTTCAAAGACAGCTCCCCCAGCCCACCTGAGCCCAATCTCAAACCAGTGCTGTGCAAGTCTGTAGCAGCACTGCTCTTCTCTCACAGGAAGCTCGGCAGCAACCTGAACCAGTGGCTTCTGCTGCAGTCAGCCATTGGCTGAGCCACACTGTGTGTCAATAGACGTACACAGCCTGGCTTGTGGACAAGCCCGCATAGCAAGCCATTTGCTATGGGGGCACGCAAAGAATAGGAGTCAAGACCACTGGCTGGGGACCCAAGAAGAGGAGAATCGGGGCTGCGCTGTGCAGAAGTATTGCACAGAGCTGGTAGTTATAATCTGTTATTTTAGAAGAAAAAAAAAAAAAAAAAAAAAAAAGCGCACACTTTTACAACCACTTTACATTTTTTTTTTAGGTTTTTTGCATATGGACATGTGAACTGACTTATGCCCCTTACATACGGTCGGAATTTCCGACAGAAAAAGTCCGATGGGAGCTTTTGGTCGAAAATTCCAACAGCAATAGATTGAGAGCAGGTTCTCAATTTTTCCGTTGGAAGTTTTCCCATTGGAAATTGCGACCGTGTGTACGGGGCATTAGGGCAGAGCCATTGCTGTAACTCCTATCAGACTATACAAAAAAAGGTAAAATATTTAGCTATGCAATAGGCACATACACCCCCACCTGAGCAGTGCATGTACTATACTGTTAGTGGTTCAGCTATTAGGTAACAGAAATCCACGAAGTATCATCGCTATTTGGCAAATACTACTTTTGTTTCGAATGAAAAATTCCCTTTTCACTGATCTAAAGCCACAGTCACTTGACACTCCAGTTTGAAGTCTTCTCTGCTCTTCTGTTTACATGAGGCCAAATTACATCCTTGCATGACCATGTCACTGCATGTGTAGGATCCAGAGTGACATCAGCATGAGGGGACTACCAGGGACCAGCTGGCACATCTGCAGCACTGAATTTGCAGTCTCACTCAACCAGAATTGCCACAGGTGAGAGACCCAAACAGCAGACTTCAAAAACGAGTGTATCTTGCTTCACAGGGTACAAAATAAAAATAATCATGCAGTATGGGTTGGGGGGGGGGGCGCCCTATGTATAATCATACTATCCATGGAAATTTACTTTTGCAGTGTGGGAATCATTCTGATTGGTAGATGACAGCTGCTGTAAAATTTGAAAAGCAGATCTTCTGGTGATAAACTATGCCAGTTTGAGTTGAAATGTTACTTTTGAATCACAAATTAGAGTGCATGTTTAATAGCATATTTATTTATCTTTCAGATGTACACAGCAGTTATATTATTAGGAGGATAAATATACACAACTCCTAATGTAGGTGCAACTATTACATCTTCCGGCGCTCCTGGAAAGAAAACAGTGGCTCATAGTGAATAACAGCCATGAATGGCCTTGTCCCGTGTTCTCCTCCCTGGACACTTGCCTGTCTCTTAACGCACACACAAAATACCAAATATATACACATGCATTGTACTCATTTGAGAATACTTACCTTTACTGGTGTGACCTTGCCCTGAGATCAGTGAAGTCTAGTGCTATAGGCTTCATTAATCATTAAACTGCAGTGATGATGAACACAGAAGGTATAATGAAGCTGCACTTATTAACGTATTCTACATTACTGCTGTCCTCATATGCACTCATGTGTATTAATGTTGCATAGATTTACCTTTGAGCAGAAGGATAAAAAACAGTGCTAACAATCATATGTACAATTTTAATAGATACATAGTGGGGGCTATTTACGAAAGGCAAATCCACTCTGCACTGCAAGTGCACTTGGAGGTGCAGTCGTTGTAGATCTGAGGGGAAGCTCTGCTGATTTTATCATCCAATCATGTACAAGCTAAAATGCTGTTTTTTATTTTCCTTGCATGTCCCCCTAGGATCTACAGCGACTGGAACTTACAAGTGCACTTGCAGTGCAAAGTGGATTTCCCTTTCGTAAATTACCCCCACTATGCACAAATTACTGTATGCTACATAAAAGCTTTAGGCAGAATTTTATTGTTGGCTGCAGTGGGGGGGGGGGTTAACCGATATTTTTTCAGGGCAGATACCAATTTTTGATCTGTCTATGGCCTGTGCCGATATTCTGTACGTCACCGTCACCTCCCACCCAGATGCAGCAGGTCACTTGCCACAGTCACCCAGGTGCAGCTTGCCACCCATACCACTTGCTAACCATATGCAGCTGGTCACTACTTACACTAGAGGGGGTAAACTTCCACATTCGGGCAGTGAGAGATGATGCAACTGTAGCTCTGTAAAGAGCTGCTTTTCGTGGCCCTGCTGTAGGGGCGGAACAGCAGTAACACGAGGCGGGAAGCGAGAGATGTCATCCCTCTGCTTCCTGCCTCACCACTGACAGATTGGCAGAGATGTAGCGAGCGCCGCGCGGGGACAGGAGGTCTGACCAATATCGGTAAGTTTCTAACCGATGCAGATTATTTAAAGAAAAAAAATTATATATATATTCAATATATATATATTAGCCCCCAATAAATCGGCCGACCACTAGTGTGAAGTACTGTGATATTCTGGGAAATTCTGTTTCCCCCCCCCCCCACCCCCATGTTAAATAAAGTAATGTAACGGACACACTGAACTGATGTTAAAATGCTTTGTAAATCATACTTCTATAGCATGAAGCCACACTTTCAGTATGACTGGATGATGCAAAGCATCTTGGAATTTAACCAACATTTCTCTGCATCTCTTTGCATGCCCCGTATGTGAAGTACAACTAAGCATCCAGCTGCTTTTACCATTACATTGCCCCCATGTGCCCCATGACATCTTTCTCCCACAAACGCATTGCAGCTTTAGGTTACTCATGTATCGTGCCCCTTGTTAAGTTACTACGAATCCCAAAACGGTGCCTCTTCCAGACAGATGTTTTCAAGCAGCAAGTCTCAAAGGACACGGTATAGGTTTGCCTTAAGACAGCTGTCATATTTATTTTTTTAGGATTGTGCTCGTCTTTTGCTTTTACAATTGGAAAGTAGTACATGCAAACAGTGAGAAAAGCGTGACTGGAGCCATCAGCTATGAATGGCATTTCTCAGTAATGAAGTGTCCTAAAGACAATCAGCTAATGACTAGGAAATTCTTAAGCAGTATGTTCCAGCTGTATAGTTTCCTCTGCTGCCTTCTCCCGTGCTAAAAAGGTAAACACTTCAGCCCCATTCACACTGGCAGTGGCATACAGGTCTTTAGAGACTTTAATGCATGGAATCATTCATTTAAGAATTTAAACGGCAGGGTTGATTTACTAAAACTAGGAGTGCAAAATCTGGTGCAGCTCTGCATAGAATCCAATCAGCTTCCAGCTTTTTTTTTTTTCCTTCAAAGCTTAATTGAACAAACTGGAAGTTAGAAGCTGCACCAGATTTTGCATTCTTCAGTTAACTTATTGCACCTAAACATAGGTAAAAAACAGGAGTTCAGATTTCTGTGCATCCAAGGGAGCGTGTAAAAGTACATTAAGTCTCATGCACAGCACCTGTTTGACCCATACAGCCTAAAAACTAGGTATATTTTAGGAGCCAGAGAGGCATGAGTGCAGTTTACTGCCTGCTGACAGCAGCCTGTCATTGACAGTGACATGATAAAATATATAGCGGCTGTATGTGGCTCTGAGCAGTGTACACATACAAGGGCGTATGCCACAAATGCAGAAAGTCAGCTTTAGGGGTACACGTCTCCAACTATAAAGCCCTGAATACAGTCATTGCCATTTCAGCCTGGCATGGATTTCAACAAACTGCTATCAGCAGGCTACAAGCTTCAACCATGCCTCCTGGGCACTGAAATGCTAGTTTTTACACTGCCCAGGGACATGAGACCGTAGACCCAGGAGAACTTGAGCTAGCAATCATAACATTTTTTTATACTCCCCAGGTAATTTTACATTAGGAATGTCCAAAGTCTGGCCCGCAGGCCAGTTGTGGCCTGTGTTCTGGTTTAATATGGCACCCCCTGATAATTTGGAGAAATTATATACAATATATATCCCTCTCTCTTTTGTGGCCCCTAGGCCCACAAAAGATATATACCGTATTTATCAGCGCTGCCTCGGAGGGGACAGGACGAGTGCCGTCAGATTACATACAGGAGAATCTCCTGTTTACTCGGTGGCGCCTGTAATAGGAAGTCCCGTCTCCTGGGCTGCCATTGGATGACTGTTCTGTCTATCATAGGGAGGCGGGACTTTGTATTAAAGAGGCAGAGTAAACAGGAGATTCTCCTGTATGTAATGTCGGTGCTCGTCCCACCCCCCCTCCCTGTCCCCTCCGAGGCTGCAGATGGGCATCGATCAGGCTGCATTGATGGCAATAGTGAGGCTGCATTGATGGGCACTGACCCTTATTTTGCTTCACAGATCTTTATTTAAAATTCCCTCTTAAAAGTGAAGGCGTGTTATACGCCAATAAATACGGTATATCCAAATAACACTTAGAGGTTGAGTCACGACCTCGTGACACACTTCCACCTAGACGTCCAAACCAGAAAATCGAGCCTTCACCGTGCCATGTACTGATTGGGCAGATTTCACGGATTACTTTTTACCTGCTGTTCACTCCGTGTGCCAGGATATCAGGCACTCATACATAGGAGTTAAATACTTTCCTTTAATCTTTTGGAATAAAAGTCTTTTAAACTGTACTGCGCAATGAGGTTTTTTCCCATTGTATCTATCCACATGAGGACCCACACACGAATTTAACCTAACTAGCGATAGTTGTTCCAATCCCAAGGGTGAGTGCACATCTATTAGGGGGGCACACTATTTAAGCACTTAAAGTGGTTGTAAACCCAACCAGACAGCTTGCACCTACAGGTAAGCCTAGATAATCTCCTTAACCTACATGGTTAAGGAGATATTTGCAGAAAACACTGCACCGAAGTCTACGGCGCATGCACGCTGTAGACAAAGGCGCACTGAGCGTGCCGGCTTTATCAATGGATAATGCCAGAACCGCGCACATGCGCGGGGATCGTGCCAGTCCCGCGCGCATGCGCAGGAGTGAAGTCATTGCCGCTCCGGTGATACAAGGAAGACCCTCCGAGGGGACATGGCGGCGGAGGGGAACGAGGAGCGCTTCGATCTCAGGTAAGTGCATGCATACTAGCTCATTATGCCTTTTCCTTGCCCCCCCCCCCCCCCCCCCAGAAAAAAAAAAATTTGGGTTTACTTCCTCGAAGGAGCACAGAATCTTTCAGCCATATTTTAAGCCACAGCACTGTGTATGAGATCTTCAATACTGTTCCAACAGCACGGGCACTTTTTCACTGTGGACTTTTCCAGCGATTGTTGTATGTAGCACTTAGCGCGGTTTATCACTTTTACCATTATTTATTGTTTATATCAATTTACACTGCAGCTGCTCCAGCCATACGACAATTTCTTTTATTCATGGTATCAAACACTTTTATGAAGTTATTTTTCAAGTATCCGATTCACCATCTTTTGGCGCTTTGGTCCATTTATATTTTATCCAAATAACACGCCCAAGCTCATCCTTGGACCTGAGCAGCGCTCGGGGATTCGTGGGGGGCCACAAAAGAGAACGAACATACATACCTGAGCTCATCTCTTCACAACACACAGCCACAAAAGGCAAGAGAATTCTTGTTAGGTAGTGTATTAGTGCTCGGGCGAACACTTATGGTCGGCCCTCGTGCATGTTCACTTCATCAAATCTGGCCCTCTTTGAAAAAAGTTTGGACACCCCTGGTTTACATAAACCAAATGCAGGAGGCTAGTGTGAATGTAGGCCAAGGAGTATTGCCCAATGTGTTGGCAAAAAACTCATTCAGCAAACCTAAAAAGTTCCAGCCCCCTGACCAAAAAAATTAACATCAGCACGTACAAATACTGTAGCTGCTGACTTTTACCATTAGGGCACTTGCCTGTCCAGGGATCCCACAGTGTCCTCACCCAAGCAGATTCCTTTATAGGCAGACAAGCAAAGCTTCCCCATTTGGGTGCTTTAGTTAGTTCCCCCCCCCCCAAATCAGTACAAGGACAGTACAGTGGAACCTTGGATTACGAGCATAATCCATTCCAGGAGAACGCTTGTAATCCAAAAGCACTCGCATATCAAAGCGAGTTTTCCCATAGAAGTCAATGGAAACGAAAAGAATTTGTTCCACATTGACTTCTATGGCATGCAATACCGCATGTGGCCAGAGGTGGGGGGCGCCGGAGAGACTCGGAAACCGCTCGGCTGCATTCGGAAACACTCTGGAATGGAGCATTTGAGTATTTCCAAACGGCTCCGATGCCCCCGCACCTCTGGCCAAATGCGGACTGCACATCGCAGTGGCTTGAAGCCTGCTCGTTTTGCGAGACACTCGCAAACAGAGTCATGATTTTAAAAAAAATTGCTCATATTGCGAACCGCTCGTTACCCGCAATCCGAGGTTCCACTGTACTTGCATTGAATGAGATGTGTCGAGTGAATGACTAGTATAGCGCTACAAATGCGAACTGAATCGCCTCAAGGCGGTTTTTGCAGCCAGTGTCTTGCTGGCTGGTGCGCTCATTTACCCCGTAGGATCTCAACATGCTTGGGACACACATTCGTACATATATACTGGGCCAATTTGGACAAGATCCAATTAACCTACCAGCATGTCTTTGGAGTGGGGCTGCTTGCTCTCTTCATTTAAACCTTTAGTCCTGTGCCGCCACACACACACACACACACACTTCCAGCTGCTGGATCTGTTATGGGCACTGGTTAATGACTCCAGTTATAAAAACTATACCATTCCTTGCTGCACTGAAAAAGCACCCTATGCATCTGAAGCAACACTTTTTGTCATATGTTCCAATGTTGGCTTCTCCATTTCTTTTGCGATAAAAAAACAAACAAACAAACAAAAAAAAAAAAAAAAAACAGAATAATAATTTTTTTTTTTTTTTTTATTGGAAAAGAAAAGCGCTCTATGAATGGAGTCTTATCTTTCATTTGTTTGCCAGTTCACCATTCATAAAGCATTTTAGCTTTACTAAACTGCAACTTTAGCTCCAAATTGCTTTGACTCAGTAGACCTTTTATCGTTTGGCCACACGTTAGGGCTTCCCAAGGCATTCCGAAGAGAATTAAACGCAATTGGCGGGCAAAAATAGCTGCTCATCATCACATTGTTACTGTGAACATTACTAATACAGGTTGGCCACTAACACCAGTGTAATGGTTAGACTTTGGATCCAAGATATGACTAAATATTACTTTAAAAAAGACACAGTTCGTCCAAATTTGTAGAACCGCCCAAAAAAAAAAAAAAAAAAAAAAAAGGGGAAGCAGTGTGAAGGATTGTTTACTTTTCTGTTGGACCAGGACACAATGTCTTTGCCTTCTTTCCAAACACAATCCATTTGAAATATGGACAGCACAACACTGATGTCACACTAAGTTTAAGCCCAGATGGAACACCTCTAGTAATAAAAATTGCATGCCAGCCCAAAAACAGTTCGTAGTCGCCTAGACTTCTGTTGCCGTCTGAAAAAAGTGAGATATGTTATTTATCTACTACCCACACAAAACATTCACTTTATGTTGTTTTCATACATTTAGGCCGTCTGCGGCCTGTTCAGTAACAGGCAGGGAAAAATAAAACACACCACGCCATATTCATGCTACACTACGTCTCCAGCTAACTAGTTACACACAGAATAGAGATTGTGTATCTAATCAAACACCTGCAAAAATCCTGAAGCAGAATGTCGCAGGTCAAGTGTTCAAGTCCTGCCTAATCAATATGTATAATACTGCATAGGTCTTTTAAATGTTGCAAAAACGTCCTGTGCACAGAGTTCACACCAAGACTGAGATGCATGTACAGCAGGAAGTGGCTTCAGACCATAAGCACACAGACAATTAGCATGTCTGGTGTGCTGAGGTGTAAAGTCCCCCCCAACGCATTCCGGCACCCAGGGAGCCACACAATACACGCAAATGGCTGTACGCAGCCGTGCTCAGGTAAACGCAGACCGCTTCAGCATTGGCGTCTACACTCACATGTGCACACAGCACTTCTCCCCAAATACACCTCAGTAAAAAGGAGCTGCAGAGAGTCCCTGTGCATGAGGCCTAGGGGTAATCCTAGAAAAACTTTACTGACAACAACCAAGGTTTCAAAACCCCTTGCACATGGGGTGTCTAGCTGCTGTGCCTTCAATCCCAGCGTTTTTGTGCACCCAGGGAGGTGCAGTGTCCAGTCCCACTGACTCCAGCCTGGCAAAAATTTTGCAGGCTGAAACAGCCCTATGGGGTGGATTTACTACAACTGGAGAGTAAAACACCTACATTTTCAGGAACAAATACCCAGGCTGCAGCTATTCTGCCTATGTATTGCACACTTACACAATGGATTGCTATGGCTGCAACATTTATCGCCAGTTCATAGAAAATGCAACTTTAGGTAATTAGGACCAAAGTGGTGTACAGACAGGCTAGAGTTATTGGGGATTGTGTCTGTGTGGGTTTACTTTCTTGTTGTGTTTTGTAGTTACTTCAGTTTTGCATCCCAACAATGATGCAAATCAAAAACTGACAGACGTAGCCTGGTTGGTACACTGAAAGACTAGTCTCCCCCACCCCATATCAGGTCGGTCTTTGTAGTCAAAATTAAAAAATAATGTAAAAAAAGGCAAAGAGATCTGGAGGTCTTTTTGACCCCAAACCTATCCAAGAGGAACGAACGGTCATGCTTGTTTCTACTACAAGGGATGTTTACATTCCTTGTAAGAGGAATAAAGTTTTTTTTTTTTTTTTTTTTTTTAAAGGGGAGGGGACAGTGTAAAAATAAAAAAGTAAAATGAAGGCACAGAAGCGAATACATACGCAAGTCGCCCCGCATATGTAAAACGGTGCTCAAACTTCGTGAGGTATAGCTTCAACCGTTAGAGTGAGAGCAATAATGCTAGCACAAGACCTCCTCTGCAACTCTAAACTTTTTTTTTTTTTTTTAAGTACTGTAGTTTGTCGGCATTCTATTTTAAAGCATGAAATGTTCGGTATCTTTACTCGGCGTAACAATCTTTCACAATAAACAAACAAAAATTGGGTTACTTTACGGTTTCATTTTTTTTTTTTTAATGAAAGTGTATTTTCCCCCAAAATAATTACATTTAAAAGACCGTTGTGCAAATACAGGGTGACATAAAATATTGCCACAAACCTCCATTTTATGCTCTAGGGTCTCTGCTACAAAAATATAATAAAATATTTACAAAAATGTATATATTACATCTTTTCATGGACAATACTGGAACCCTCTTGGGCATGGAGTTCACCAGAGCTTCACAGGTTGCCACTGGAGTCCTCTTCCACTCCTCCATGATGACATCACAGAGCTGGTAGATGTTAGAGACCTTGCGCTCCTCCACCTTCCATTTGAGGATGTCCCACAGATGCTCAATAGGGTTTAGGTCTGGAGACATGCTTGGCCAGTTCATCACCTTTACCCTCAGCTTCTTTAGCAAGGCAGTGCTTGTCTTAGAAGTGTGTTTGGGGTCGTTATGTTGGAATAGTGCCCTGCGACCCAGTCTCCAAAGGGAGGGATCATGCTCTGCTTCAGTATGTCACAGTACATGTTGGCATTCATGGTTCCCTCAATGAACTGTAGCTCCCCAGTGCTGGAAGCACTCATGCAGCCCCAGACCATGACACTCCTACCACCATGTTTGACTGTAGGCAAGACACACACTTGTCTTTGTACTCCTCACCTGGTTGCCGCCACACACGCTTGACACCATCTGAACCAAGTAAGTTTATCTTGGTCTCAGACCACAGGACGTGGTTTTAGTAATCCATGTCCTTAGTTTGCTTGTCTTCAGCAAACGGTTTGCTTTCTTGTGTATCTTTAGAAGAGGCTTCCTTCTGGGACGAGTCATGCAGACCAGTTTGATGCAGTGTGCTGTGTATGGTCTGGTCTGAGCACTGACAGGCTGACCCCCCACCCCTTCAACCTCTGCAGCAATGCTGGCAGCACTCATAGGTCTATTTCCCAAAGACAACCTCTGGATATGATGCTGAGCATTTGTCTTTGGTCGACCATGGCGAGGCCTGTTCTGAGTGGAACCTGCCCTGGTAAACTGCTGTATGGTCTTGGCCACCGTGCTGCAACTCAGTTTCAGGGTCTTGGCAATCTTCTTATAGCCTAGGCCATCTTTATGTAGCGCAACAATTCTTTTTTTTCAGATCCTCAGCGAGTTCTTTGCCATGTTCAACTTCCAGTATGAAAAGAGTGATAACACCAAATTTAACACACCTGCTTCCTTCTAACACTAATGAGTCACATGACATTGAGGAGGGAAAATGGCTAATTGGGCCCAATTTGGACATTTTCACTTAGGGGTGTACTCACTTTTGTTGCCAGCGGTTTAGACATTTCTGGTTGTGTGTTGAGTTCTTTTGAGGGGACAGCAAATTTACACTACTATACATTGTAGCAAAGTGTCATCACATGAAAAGATAGAATAAAATATTTACAAAAAATGTGGATGGGTGCACTCACAATTTTTTTTAAATACACACATTTTTACTTGTAAGCACATTCCAGAAAAAGGCCTGGCCTTCAAGTGGTTAAATAAATAAGCATTTCCAGTGCAAGTCTGTGGGCACATACAGACACATGAGCCACAAAGAGCAACAGTTTTCTGTCCCCTCTTGTACACTATAGGCATATGTTGGACCTCTCAAGATGCATCATGCCCATTCTGCGAGTCCCTCTGGCCAGCTCCATTAATCTCTTTACTAGCTTTCAAATTATTAACTACAAAATAAAATCTCTTATTAGACAAAAAAAAATTTTTGATAAAAAAAAACAAAAAAAAAAAAAAAAAAAAACACGTGGACCATACCGGTGGTATTTAAAAGCAGTTCTGTTAAAAACCTAAATAGAAAAATGTACAGAAGGTTAACACGTTTGTAAAAAATAGACCTCACCCATTAGAACAGCCGTGCTCACACACACACACACACACACACACACAAACACACACACACACACACAAGCTTATGTATACACATTCTATGCCTCACAACTGACTGGATTAGTGCTGGAGCAGCCTATTAGGGTAAGCTGTCTCTGGAGAAATGGAAAGCGATTGGTCATGTTAATGAATCGCTTGCTGCAATTGTATCGTGATAGTCAAAAAGCTATTTTTGGTGTTTGTCATTCAGAATGTGGTTGACTCGGGGTCAGTGACAGCTGACACATCTTACATCGGTGGATTTTAGATGTTAGAAGTTGCCAGCTTTCAATCTGTCACTATATTCTGTATAATGATGAAAACTCACTCACCTCTCCGCTAAATCCTGTCATGACTGTATGTTATAATTTGTACTGCATGCACTGTATTGATTGCATCTACCAATGGGGCGGATTTCAGTCACGGCATCTCTATCCTGCACTAACAGAAGGAAAAAAATAAAACACGTCATTATGCCTTTCCTTCCTCAAGCATTTGTAAACCATCCCAAAATCTGGTAGAATTGCTCTGTTTGTGTTTGCCTTGTTAGAACCACTTTACCCATTTCTGCCCACAGATTAAACTAACAGGCTTATTTAATAAGGGGGAACAAAGTGCACCAAGTGCAGCCAATCAGGCTTTGGCTTACACTTACCGAAGCGACATGAACATGAAGCAAACTGGCTGGTTTATTACATTATTTCTGCACTATACAGCTCAGTTCACACCTGAGTGTTTTGAAGCACTTTAAAATGTTTGACATGAGGATTTCTATTGTATCCCATGGAGCCTGTTCACACCCAAGTATTATTTTGCTTGAAAAGTCCTGCTCGAAGCTTGAAAGTACATGAGCTTCTTTGGAGTAGTTACACATTGTTGGTTATTAGGCCTCATGCCCACGGACGTTTTTACAGCTGCGTTTTTTTACAGCTTAAAAACGCCTGTGCATGTTATTGTATTTTTTCTTTTTTTTTTAAAAAGAAAAAAAAAAACGGAGCTGAAAAAACGCAATCGCGGCGTTTGAGCGTTTTGACGCTCGCGTTTTTTTCTGCCCAATTCTGACAGCTTAAAAACGTCTATGCTATTTGCAGCTCAAAAACGCCTAGGTGGGCATGAAGCTATAGACTAACATGGACAGGCGTTTTTAAGCTGCAAAAAACACAGCTGTAAAAATGTCCGTGGGCATGAGGCCTTAAACTATAGACTTATAGGAAGCACCTGAAAGAAGAGGGTGCAATTTCACATGGTCTCTTGCCTCTCATAGCAATTAGCTTTCCATTGGCTTAAGCAGAAATGCTCAAGCCCAAAAAAACAAAAACAAAAACAAAAAAACCCACCACACGCATAATATCTACTTTACCCTAGGTTCACACTGGATGTGGGGCAATTTTCATGCAGTTTTGAGTGCCAATCTGCAGTGTGAATCGTGCCCGACAGCCACAATTGTAATACGATTTTAATACTCTACGGAGCCTAAAGAGGTGCTTCATCCAAAAAGGGAAGCTCCACTTGTCTGCCTCCTCTCCTCTCCTCTCCCCCACCTTGCACTGACTTTTTTTTTGGGGGGGGGGTACCTGGTTTTGACAGACAGTCGACGCACCCCCTCCTCCAAGCCTCCCTAATGTGAAAGCTCGAGTGCTTTTACACTGGGGCGGTGCGCTTGCAGGACGAGAAAAAAACAAACAAAAAAAAGTCCTGCAAGCAGCATCTTTGGGGCAGTGTGGGAACATTGTAGCGCTCCTAAACCGCCCCTGCCATTGAAAAAGAAAAAAATAAATCGATGGGCAGCACTGAAGTGCTTGCAAAAGCGCTTTGGCAGCGGCACGGGTTAAAAGCACCGCTATAACAGCGGTAAAGCGCTGGGTTGAATGAAATAAAAACTAACAGTGTGTACTAGGCTTTAGGGCAGGCTGACTATACACTATACAATCTGACTGTACAATCTCATTTAGATCTACCAACAACTATTGGATATCTTAGATAGGTCCTCATATTACTTGGTTTTGGTAAACCTAAAAGGATGATTGTACAGTCAAATTGTAAGCTGCGTGTGGTGATCCTAAAACTCTATACCACACAGAACAGAAACATACAAATTATGTATGAGGCACAATCGTTCGATTTTCGTATAGTGTGTGCGCACAACTGTCAACATCCGATTCAGACTTTGCAAATAAAAAATGCCAAAATGTTTCTGCTATGTGAACAGAATGAACAAATTTGTTTAATGTGTACAGTTTTCACACAAAAATAAAAACGAAAGACTGTGCATGATCAGAAACACACACACACACACACACACACACACACACACTTTTGTACATTAATTTCCTTCCTCGGATCTGACTTGCTGGGAAACGAGGAAATGCAGATGATCGTTCGCTCATTTTTCCTCATAGTGTACCAGCATCAAGAGGGAATTTTTCTTAGGCGGACCATGCACTATACAATCCGGTTGTATAAGCTAATTTCAATTGTTTTTGCAGTCCTCCTGAAAACACGAATGGTTTAAAAAGCCATTTGAAAACAAACCGATGACCAGACAAAAAATAAATAAAAAATCCCTAAAAATGGCACAGGGGGTGTACCCATCATGCCTTTTTGCAGAGCTGAGAGCACATAATCCTGTGAGGATACACTTCAGCCCATTGCAAGGGTGCATATTAAATGAGAGTTTGAGTGCCCAGTTATCCTAGGAGGCAGCAATGACAGTGATGTCACCCGTGCCACCAAGAGGTGTCCCACGCCAGGGCAATGTCATTTTCCCCAGGTAATAGCGATTTGTGCTAGGGGTGGCAGGGGCCTTGCAAAAAAAGTAGACCTTCCATTTGATATGGACCTTGGTTACATACAGCCTAGTCCAGGGCACAAGTCCAGACATGCCTGTGCTTACCAGCATATACTTACACACAGCCATTGAATCTATGGATAATGCACATGCAGGGCAAATACACCCAAACTTCACATTTTGTGGCCCCAGGTGCCCATGTACACAAACAAGGCTTAAGGCAGCTTTCACACTGATCCCTTTTTTCTCCACTGGTGTTAAAAAAAAAAACAAAAAAAATAAAATAAAAAAAACGTACAATCATGAAATACTAAGGAACTCTTCACACTGATCAGTTTGCAGGTCCATTGCACTTGAAAAAAGCCTGCTTACCAGATTTTTGGTGCAGTAAAAAAAAAAAAAAAAACCCCACACCTCCCCCATTGAGATGAATGCAGTTGTATGTCTTTTTCACAGGTGCAAAACACACTGGAAACGCAGAAAAACAAAAGCAAAAAACACATATCTCTGCGTTTTTGCAACAGAGCAGTGTAAAAGTAGCCTGATGCCCCGTACACACAATCCGAATATCGTACGACTTTTTTCGCTTAATAGTCGCAAGTAGAAATTAAATAGGTTATTTAAATCACAGGAAAAAAAAAAAAAAAAAAATCGGAAGTGATGTCATGTGTTGTAATGCATTTGTATTTTCGGACGACAACTGTACGGACTAAATGAAAATCGTACGATTTGGTATCATACGAGGAAAATTTTCGTGCATGTCCGATAAAATAATAATCGGATGAACTGTCATGATCGGCTCTCGAAGCTCTGCACCAACGATCCGATTATCGTACGATTCTTCCTTGGACGATATTCGGATCGTGTGTACGGGCCATAAAGCTGGTCATACTCTAGTACAGTGATGGTGAACCTTGGCACCCCAGATGTTTTGGAACTGCATTTCCCCATGATGCTCATGCAGTGTAGTGGAGCACCATGGGAAATGTAATTCCAAAACACCTGGGGTGCCAAGGTTTGCCATCACTGCTCTAGTAGAAATCGCCTTAGAAAAAAAAAATCCATTTAAAGCGGAGCTCCGCCCGAAAGAGGAAGCCTCGGTTGTCTGCCTCCTTCGCCCCTCCGCTGCTACATTTGGCATCTTTTGTGGTTGACCGGTACCCACTTTCAGCTCAGTTATTCGTGACGAACTGAGCCTGGAAGTTTGCCCCCCCCCTCCTTCCCCTGCAGCCTTTTGGGACACTTCACAGGTCCCAGAAGACTGCAGCCCATTCACAGAGCACCACATGCATGCGCAGTAGAAAATAGTCTGAAGCCGTGCAGCTTCGCTGCCGGTTTACCTTAGTCAAGACGGCAGCGTCAGCACGCAATAGCCGAAGAATCAGCTCCGGACGAGGACAAACACTGGATGCCTGGACAGGTAAGTGTCCTAATATTAAAAGTCAACAGCTACAGTGTTTTTTTTTGGGGGGGGGGGGGGGGAGCCTGGAGCTCCTTTTAGGAATGTTAGTTTGTTAGGGTGCCCATACACTAGATGAAAATTTTTCAAAAATCTGTCATTTGGACAGTTTGTTTTTCGTCCAGTTAATGAGCACAAATCAAAAGTCGGTTGTCATGTCTTTTTAGAGCCAAAATTTAAAAAAAAAAAAAAATTTTTTTTAAAAAAAAGGAACAGGTTGGGAAATTCTGCTGAACGGGCAATACATTGAAAAGGTTAATGTGTTCCTTGTCTGTTAAAAATTGAACTGTTGGTACTGTGCCTACAAAAACGAGAGATTCATTTATGTCCAATTGAACGATTTATCGGTCGAAATTCTGTGATTACATGATGGCAATATCGTTTGCTCTCACGGTTGTTTTTCGACTGGTGTATGGCTAGCATTTTTGGGGTTAAATCTACACTCGTTTTCACCAGCTGTGACGAGAAAGGAGCTGAATGGAAAATTTGATTTTGCAATGAACAAGTTCCTAACAGCGAAAGTGGTTTTCATTTGAGAAAGTCCATTCGTTCTAAAATCAAATGCTAAAAGCAAACATTTTTTAAGTACTTTCAAGTGACATTTGTCATGTCATCGAATGTACTGATGAGGAAGTTTGTATGAATGCTCGTTTGAAATGCTACTAGTGCATGGTCTGCTTACGTCACATGTAAAATTTTAAATTTGTTAACTTGAGCCTCGTACACGCGATCGGATTTCCATCGAACAAAGCGTAGGAATTTTGTCCGAAGGGCGTTGGCCGTGAACTTGTTCTGCCGTCAGCCAACAAACACGAAACGACGTGGTTTTTCAGCTCTTTAGCGCCACCCTTTGGACAACTTCTGCTAATGTTGTGTTATGGTTAGCATTGCTTCTGAGCATGCGGGTTTGTACTTTGGATTCCCCCCCCCCCCCCCCCGACAGACTTGTGCACACACACAATCGGATAATCCCACATTTGTTGGATAAATTTGAAAGCATGCTATCCAACATTTGTTGTCGGAAAATCCGACAACAATTGTCCGATGGAGCATACAAAACGGGCGGATTTTCCGACAAAACCCTGCCATCACACATTTGTTGTTGGAAAATCCAATCGTGTGTTCGAGTGCAACTCCAAAGTCACGTGATTTTGCAGAGCGACTTTCATGCTATGTATTAAACTCTGTGGCACTCACTTCGCAGCAAAGTAGTGTAGGAGCCTTTATTAGAATCACAGCAATTAGAACAGTTGCCTTGAAATACATGGTCTTTGACTTGTCATGAGACTTCACACGTTGCAGTAGTGAGAACAGAGCCTTAAGCTGGATAAGTACAATTTTACAATTTTTTTTTTTTTTTAGATTCCTCCACCCACACAAACTAGGTGGATGAAGGAATCCTTCCCTCTGGGGGGGGGGGGGGGGGTGCATTACGAGTGTGGCACTCGCTGCTGTCACAATACATTGACCAATGGATGCAGCATATTCCTTTGACAGGAGCGGATTAAACAAACAACTTCTGATAAGTGGGGAAGCCCACACACTAAATGAGAGTCCCAATTTTGATCAGTGTGTGGTCAGCTTTGCATTTTAAAATTATTGCTGGCAGTCAGTAGGCACTGGCAACATAGCCAGGGCCTCACAGCAGTCCCCCGGGAATGTTACATCACCATTACCTAAGAGATCTCATTTTTAAAATCTTCCAAGATTTTTCAAAAACCTCCACGGGAAAAGGCTTTTTTTTTCCCCCTCCAGAGATCTGGCACAGATGTCATCAGTGTGCCAGCACAGAGAATAAGGAAGAAGTCGGCCGATGATTACTTTATTTAACTACTTGGGCTCCAGAAAATTGTATCCTCTTCACAACCAGGTAATTTTTTGCCATTCAGCACTGCGCTACTTTAACTGATAATTGCTCAGTCATGCAACACTGTACCCAACCAAACGGTTTCTAATCTTTCACACAGCTTTCTCTTAGTGGTAATGGCGGTGATCAGCGACTTCTAACAGGGCTGCAATAGTGCGGCGGACAACCTGACACTGACATTGGGAGGGCCGACTGTCACTGACATCTCCAGTAACACGAATACAGTGCTCAGTGCCAATATAGGCTGTCACTGTACTAATGCCACTGGAAGGGAAGGGGTTAACATTTAGGGGCAATCAAGGGCTTAACTGTGTACCCAACGTGTATACCGTGTGTGCTTTAATAAGCGATATGCTTTGCAGGGAGAAGAAAAAAAATGGCACATTGCTGCTGTCTGTAGAGAGCTCTGTGCTGTTTACCTAAACATAGCACGCTACCATTCGCTGAGCAGATCAGTGTGTTCCAGCCACAATTCATTGGCCTGGACCCACTGATCGGCTTGTGCTGTAGCGAATGATAGCACAGCTGGGGCGGGTAGGCACCCCCTACCCAGAAAAACAAAATCACGTTTATTTACATGATCCTGTGGAACCAAGCCACCCTATAGCAGTAAAGCTACAGTGGGCGGACTGCAAGTGGTTAAAAAAAAAAAGGTCAGTGCCGCATGCAGAGCACAGGACGGCCCAGTGAGAATATAGAAATAGTAAAGAAAGCAGGAGTATACCATTTCTAACTACCGTAAATACATTAACCACCTGTCAAAGCGCAATACATATATGTATGTAGTGCTGGGAAAAAAGCGATTTAAAATCTGAATCTAGTTGCAAGTCGATTCAGATTTTGACCGAATCGATTTTTATTTTATTTTATCCATTGGACCGGCGCTCCGGACTAGGCCGAAGCCGCGCCCTTGCCTAAAAAATCCTGCCTGCAGCTCGCTGCGATCCTGGGAAAAGGCGAGCTGCAGGCAGGATTTTTTTAAATGGCAGATTTTTTATTTATTTTTTCCCCAAAATCGCCCAGCCCTATATGTACGTTGAGGGTTTGCAAGAGTTTACTGTGCTGTCATAGAGGCGATAAAAGACTAGATAGTCTTTGATTGCCTCTATGGCCTTGGAAGACCAGAGTGACGTCATGACATCACTTCCGGTCCAGGGTGGAATAAAAAAAAAATAAAAAATAAAAAAGTAAAGAGATTTGGGGTCTTATCCCCCCAGGTCTCCTCAGAGAGAACCTGTCATCCTCATTTCTTTTACAAGGGAGGTTTACTATCCCTGTAATAGGAATAAAAGTGACCAAAAGATAATTTAAGCGCTCCCATTCCCTCCGTGTTCGCACCACACATGTGAGGCATCACCGCGAACGTTCGAGCAATAAATTCTAGCACTAGACCTCGAACGCTAAACAGTTACCCTGTTTAAAGCATTACCTATGGAGATTTTTTAAGTACCGTAGCTTGTCGCCATTCCACAAGCATGCTCAATTTTAAAGCGTGACAGGTTAGGTATCGATTTACTCAGCGTAACATCATCTTTCATATTACTCCAAAAAAATTGGGGTATATATGTTGCGTCTTCATGAAAAAGGATTTTTTTTTAAAAAAAATAAAATTGCATTTGAAAAACTGCTACGCAAATACTGTGCGACACAAAAAATTGCAACAAATAACCACTTTATTCCCTAGGGTCACTGTAAATATATATATATATATATATATATAGTAATTTTCTAGCAAAAAAAAATGCTGATTTAAACTCGTAACCAATGTGCCAGAAAAGGCTTGGTCTTAAAGTTTTTTACAAGCAAACCTTCGCTCCCGAAAGGCAGTTCGCATCTTTTCAGCTCTCTCCCCCCGATCTTAAAAGCGAAGTTTTGTTAATTTTTTTTATTTTAAGCTATGGCCAAACCCCTACCTCTATTCCCACCCAGGCAACAATGACATGTACCCCGCTCCAGCAGCCTCCTGGGATATCCCCCCCCCCCATCACATATCCCAGGAGGCATCAGTCTAGAGCAGTGGTTCTCAACTCCAGTCCTCAGGGCCCACCAACAGGCCAGGTTTGCAAGATAACTGAAATGCATCACAGGTGATATAATTTGCTGCTCAGGGATTGCAGTATTCTAGTCTGCATCTCACCAAGGTAATACTTAAAATCTGGCCTGTTAGTGGGTCCTGAGGACAGGAGTTGAGAACCACTGGTCTAGAGGAAGGCAGACCTGTCAGCATGTCACCAAGAACCCAGAAGTAACAGCCGGCTCCTGGTGACATCAGAAAGAAAAGATGGTGGCGTGGGACATGGTGTGTGGCGGCAGATAAAGCAGGCGTAGCTGGGTGTAGGAGTACGTTATTGAAGCATACCCCAGCACGTGACAGAAAAATTAACCCTGAAGCAGCTCCTCTTTAGTAAGGCTCAGTTCACACCTATGCAGTTTGCTTTTGATACGTTTCTACGGTGCGTTTAGGCACACGTGTTTTAGCGCTTTAAGCATTTTTTGTGCCCAATTTGTTGTTGGCATAATAAAGGCAAAATGTGGCAAATACACACTACATGCTTTTCTGCAGCTTCTCCATTGAAGTCTATGGAACCAAAAATGCACAGTTTTGCCTTTAAAAAAGTCCCTGACCTTTCCAAAAAAAAAAAACCAAAAAAAAAAAAAACGCAGCAGCTGAACAAAGCAGAGATGTGAAAGTGTCCCATAGGATACCATGTTAAATGGACTGTAGTGTGTTTCTGCAAAAAGCACAAGTGAAAACCAGGCCATGGGGCAGGTTCACCCGTGTGGTGTTTTTAAATGTTTTACCACTGAACGCTTTAGATGTGCCTTTTGATGAAGGCAGAACTTTGTAACGGGCCGCACCCAAAACGCACGTATAACTTGTGCAAATCCAAAGTCATTCGATTTCCATTGTGACTTTGGCTGTTGACTTTGAATGTTGCACAACTGTCGCATTAACAACATTAACCACTTGCTGTCCAGGCCTTTTCTGGCACTTTTTAATACAAGTTTAAATCAATTTTTTTCTATAAAATTACTTAGAACCCCAAAACATATATTTATTTTTGCAGAGACCCTAGAGAATTAAATGGTGATCGTTGCAATTTTTTAGGGTCACACAGTATTTGGACAGCGTTTTTTCAACACCATTATTTTGCATGCAAAAAAAACAAATACATAACCCAATTTTTAGGGAAATATAAAAGAGGGCGTTATGTCGAGTAAATAGATATCCAGAATGTCACACTTTAAAATTACGCACACTCGTGGAAAGGCGCAATGACGATTTTGAAACTTAAAAATCTTCATGGGCAATGCTTTTGAAAATATCAACAGTTTAGAGTTACAGAGGAGGTCTAGCACTAGAATTATTGCTCTCGCTCCAACGTTGGCAGCGATACCTCACATGTAAACTGTGATCAATGTTTACATATGCGTTCGCTTCTGCATGCGAGCACGGAGGGATGGAGGTGCTTTCAATTTTATTTTTTTTCCCCCTTGTTTAATTTTACACTGTCCCTTTAATTTATTTACTTTCATTCCTGTTACAAGGAATGTAAACATCCGTTGTGATAAAAATAAGGATGACAGGTCCTCTTTATGGAGAGATCTGGGATCAATAAGAGCCGGTTCACACAGGGGCGACTCAGCCGCCTGACAAGTCGCGCTCCGCTCTCTTCAATGGAACCGTTCTAATAGGAGCGACGCAAGTCGCTCCGACTTAGAAAAAGGTTCTTGTACGACTTTGGGGGCGACTTGCATTGACTTCAATACAGGAGTCATTTTGAAAGTCGCCTCTGAAGTAGTCTTCAGATCACCTTGCCGAGTCGCCCCCAAAGTCGTTCCGCCTGTGTGTGAACCGGCTCTAAGACTCCAAATCTCTCCTCTACCTTTAAAAGCAAAAGATCACACACAAAACAAAAAAAACACACAACAACGTTTACTTCCAGAAGTCATCCAGTCCTCCAAGACCATAGAGGCGATCAGAGACAATCTAGTCTCTGGGAGTCTCTATGGCTAGCAATGCACCCCGTGGGATCGTTTCTTGGGTGCACAGGTAAAAAAACAAGCTCGAGAAACACCAGAGAGGGGTTAGGGCTGGTGTGTTTACCCCTCTCTCTGCTTCGGAATGCGATACAGAAGCCAATTGGCCACTTGGAACGCTTTCATGCGACAGCCAGTAACCGGCTGAAAACAAACTCAGCCATAACACTGGTAAACCACTTGCAAAACAGAATGTATAAATACACGTATTGCGGTTGGCAAGTGGTTAAGATGGGTCAGGTACAGGAGTAGGGCATGGGCAGCTTTAGGCCTCACTCACACTTGGCATGGCAGGAACACTCCCCCTGTTGTGCGTATGGGCTTCCCAATGTGCCAAAGAGGCTCTTACACATGAGCACTTTTTTTTTCCCCAATGTGCGTCAGACGTTTTTCAAAATGTGCAGCAAAACATGCGTTCCCTGTGCGTTCCCCCCCCCCCATGTGTTTAGGAGACGTGAAGTGTTAATGTGGCTGAATTGTTGAGTGAGGAGGGGGTTTGGTGGTCTGCTTTCAATCTGGAGCAATTACTTCCGGTTGTCTGCAGAACTGGAAGGGGGAACTCTCCTGAATGAAAGTGACAGGGGGAGGGGTTACAAGGCAGGAAAAGTGAAGGTACTTCCGGTTGTCTACAGGAAGTATGAATGAAAGTAACAGGGGGAGGGGTTACAATGTAAAAAAAAAAAGTTGTCTCCAGGACCAGAAGTAAAGGTCCTGAATGTAACCCCTCCCCCTGTCACTTTCAATGTAGGAAAAGTGAAGGTACTTCCGGTTGTCTCCAGGACCGGAAGTAAAGTGACCTCTCGTGAATGAAAGTGACAGGGGGGAGGAAAAGTCAGTGGTCTCACCTTCCAGCCGGCAGAGCTGTTACTGTCGCCCTTGTCCTTGAAGTAGGGAACGGATCGGACCATCCAGTCATAGATCTGGGAGAGGGTGAGCCTCTTATCCGGGGAGCTGTCTATGGCTCTGGTGATGAGATCGGCATAGGACATATTCCCCCAGGCATTCCTCCGGGATGAGCACTTCCTCTGCTGCCCTCCACTCACCGAGCCCAGTGCACTCTGCACCGCCTCCACCCCACCGACCGGAGCGGCCAGGACGGTCATGGCCCCCACCTCCCCTCCTCCGGGGCCGCTCACCAGCAGCAGAGTGCCCCTCTCCCCGGCCGCCGCAAGCGCCACTTCCTCCTCATCGTCCTCCTCCTCCGGGATGGAGGTATCCCCGGCTACACCGGGCTTGGCCGGGCTGCCTTGGGAGTCGGGTCTCTGCAGGGGCCATGTGCACGATCGGGGCCGGCTCTGGGGCTCAAAGTCCGGGTCGATCTCCACGTTCCTGGAGGGGGAGTCAGGGGGTAAAGCTTCGGCCATGCTGCGATGATGGCTGGGAGCTGTCAGGGAGCGTACATCCAAAGTGGGTGCGAGGCTCTAGACGGGCTCCTCCATGGTCCCGCTGAAGGATGGAGGACGGACGAGACTCTTTGTCCCGCGATCGTGGGCTCTACACATCCAATTCCTCAACGAGAAGTTCACTTCACGTGCTGAGAACACCCCCCATCAGGGAGCCCGGCCTCCTCCACATCGGCTGTGTTGTCATCCACTAAGCGCATAACCTCCGTGCTCCCGCTGCTGCCATCTTGACAATCCCCCCCACACCTCATCCAGGTCCCTTCCTTCACACCGCCACTCACTGGGGCTGCGGGGAGTGTGCAGCGAATACAGCTCGGCTCCTCTCCTCTCTGAGTACAATGTGTACTGACAGTCCGGGGAGATGTTCAGTCTGTCACCCTCTGCACAGCGCCGCTTACTTCCACATTCCTTCTTCTCCTCCTCCTCCTCCTGACAACCACACAGGAGCACTACTGAGAGGCACACGCAGGGTGCACACAACCTAACGGCACCCGGGACCGCCCACTGGGAGGAGTCTGCGAGGGGAGGATGTACGGCGCACTCCTTCACTGCCGCATTCCACTCCTGTGTGCCTCATAGTCATACACGAGATACACAGTGTACACACAGGGAAGGGACACTTCTGTCAGGTGTGTCTCTGAGGAGACTAGCCATAATTTCCTGTGCCAAAGCAGAAGTTACCACTTCCTCGCACTATGACCTATTACCCAGCCACTTCCTCGCACTATGACCTATTACCCAGCCACTTCCTCGCACTATGACCTATTACCCGGCCACTTCATCGCACTATGACCTATTACCCGGCCACTTCATCGTTCTGTAACTTATTACCCGGCCACCTTATTGCACTATAACCTGTTACCCGGCCAACTCATTGCACTGTAACTTATTACTCCGCCACCTAGTCGCACTATAACCTTTTACCCGACCACCTCATCGCACTATGACCTATTACCCGGCCACCTTACCGCACTATGACCTATTACCCGGCCACCTCATCGCACTATGAAGGTAGAAAATCAATGATGAAAAATGGACTGCCGCACTCCAAAAACCTTTCGGTGGCTTTTATTAAAATGACATCAAACAATGGCACTACAGGTCACAGCAAAGCAAAGGAACAGCTGACGCGTTTCACACTTTTATATAGTGCTTACTAACAGCTATGAGTAAGCACTATATAAAAGTGTGAAACGCGTCAGTTGTTCCTTTGCTTTGCTGTGACCTGTAGTGCCATTGTTTGATGTCATTTTAATAAAAGCCACCAAAAGGTTTTTGGAGTGCGGCAGTCCATTTTTTCATCATTGATTTTCTACCTGCCTAGTGCATCGCCAGCACCCTTGGTTTCCTGGCTACCGAGTGATCAGTGGAACTCACTCACCTGGAGCGGTAATCTCTTTCTTTCCTACTTGTCTATGGACTTTTCTTTCATCGCACTATGACCTATTACCAGGCCACCTCATCACACTATAACCTATTACCCAGCCACCTTATCGCACTTTTTGGGGACACTAGTTTAATTCTAATTGTGATCAAGATACTGATCCGTACAGACACTATACTAGTAAGGGCGATTTATGGTGTGACTGTGATAGAGTGATGGACAATCTGGTGCTAACTGACACAGATGTTGCTAGTGACAATAATGCACAGTGATCAGCGATAATACTGTACCCTTACACTGTACTAATGTTATTAGCTAAGTGACAGGAATAATCAGGAGGGCAATCAAGGGGTTAACTGTGTGCCTAATAAGTGTATGTGTGCTGCTTTTACTTACAGATCTGGCTGGGTTTCTTCCCTTGTTTTCAGTTCTGAATGGCAGTGAGAAGTCTAGCCAGTTTACAAACACAGAGATCAAGGCTGTAATTGGCCACAGCTGATCAGCAGGTATCCAGACAAAATGATTGACTGTAAACTGCTGACAAACTTATGCTGTGGCCAACCAAAGCACAACTCAGCAGGGAGCTAATGCCTGAATGCTTGAAAACCAGGAAGTAAACTGCGATGTACGGATACATTATCTTGCCTGCAGCTGCTGCCCACTCGCAGTAAGATCCCTTTCACACTGGGGCGTTTTTCAGGCGCTTTGGCATTAAAAAAAGGGCCTGTAAAGCGCCTGAAAGAAGCCTCATCTACAATCCCAATGTGAAAGCCTGAGTGCTTTCAGAGCCCTTTCACACTGCCAGCGCCCGAAAAATGCTGGTAAAGCTCCGTTAAGACCCCTTTCACACTGGGGCGTTTTTCAGGCCCTTTGGTGTTAAAAAAACCGCGTCAATGGGAAGGGGCGCTTTAGAAGCGGTGTATTCAATGCTTCTAAAGCGCTGCAAAGAAGCTGCTTGCAGGACTTTTTTTGACGCCCTGCCAGCGCAGCGCCTCAGTGTGAAAAGCACTCGGGCTTTCACATTGGGATTGCAGATGAGGCTTCTTTCAGGCGCTTTACAGGGGCTTTTTTTTAACGCTAAGACCCCTTTCACACTGGGGCGTTTTTCAGGCGCTTTAGTGTGAAAGCACTCGGGCTTTCACATTGGGATTGCAGATGCAGCTTCTTTCAGGCGCTTAACAGGCCCTTTTTTAACGCTAAAGCGCCTGAAAAACGCCCCAGTGTGAAAGGGGTCTAAATGTACTGTTATTGGGCAGCAAGCAGTTAAAGCCTCGCTCTGGGATCAATGTAAACCTCCCTCCCAGCTCCTCCATCCAATTGTTTAAAAAAAAATCCCTATCTAAATGCCTGTTTTTACTAATCTCACCCCACAGTCACATGACCCCCACAGCCCCAAGTCTTCTCCTCCTCTGTTTACTTCGTGCTTGGGGTACTTCATTAGGTGTTCACGTCTGCCTGTGTGACGTGGACTCTTTCTATTGGATGACCATAATTGGGGCCCCCTCTGGAAAGAGAAGAGGACCAATGTCATCACAGGGGGGTGGTAGGAGACCAGTGGTCTCAGGCACCATCACAGCACTGACTTAGTGACATTCCCCCCCCCCACCGGAACCATCGGTGCTAAGGGACCTGGATGGGGGACTTAGTTGAGTCTTGCTGACTCCATGAGGTAAGGGAGCAAAAAAGACTATCAACATAGTGTAGAGAGGGGGGGGGGGGTTAAAATGTAGATGTATTCTGGAATGGGGCTTTAAAAAAAAAACCACCAAGCCCTCTATTCCCAAGGCTAGCACCATCTTCCTTTTTTTCCTGGCAGTCACTTGTGCCCACCAACGACGTCAACAAAATCTGAGGTGAGATTAGTTAATGAGGTAGTTTATCTGCCAGAGAAGAAGAATCCAGGAATAATGGGTCAAAGTGAGCTCCACTCAAAAAAAACATTATGAGTACAAAGTCTTTATAGTTCAATAGGTTAAAACTGGATAAAATAAGAAGAGCAAAGCATAGCCAATGCATTTCGGGGGCTGCAAGAAATAGCAAGCCTCCCTTCTCTCTGCATTCCTCATGTCAGTGTTTTCCTCCGACGAACGATGGAAGTCAGAGAAAAGCACAGTTGTCAGAGCGGTCTCTCTCCTCTGTCTCCCCACTAGCCACATGTGCCAAGTAAGGGTGCCCTGCCTGACATCATAGCAAGCCTTACAGCACACCTAAAAAGGTGAAGCAAAGTGCATGCACTACAGAAAGTGATATGTGTCATGAAATTAATAATGATACTTCTCATTTAAACCCTATAATACTGTATGTAGCACTACACCCATAGGAGCTGCTGGTTATTTTTGGTCCTGTCTTTACCCCACAGTTCAACATATCAAAACTTGCTTGGTTCTAAATTGGGCAATGTGCCCACAGATGCATGCACCGGTCACTTAGTCTTTTTCCAATGCTTTTTATTAAACACAACTTGTAGCAGTAGAGGGATGGAGGGTTAGGGGAATTCAGATACCTTGTGCAGATCACTGAGGAACTTGAGATCCTGGAGACAAGTACACTTGCTGTCACTGGATCTTGCTCACCAGGATAGGCCTCTCTCACCGGCCTAGCAGCCGGAATGATGCACGGACAAAAGTCTCTGCCGCAGACTTGATGATAGTACTAACGGTTGAACAATCCTCTGCCACAGGATTTGGGAATCAGTAATTGCTTGAGCGAACACAGCTACACAGTACCAAAGTCCTTTAAGCCCATCCGGCAGTACTGTGAGGTAGATTGGTTAGGATGCATCCTCCAATTGAGTCACCAGGCTCTTTTTGAGATACCAGCCTTTTGCTCGGTCCTCTCCAAGAAGAGTCCTCCCCTGGATCCTCCAATTGCTTGGCTTCTTCCCGCAGGCAAGACAGCACAGGACCATCCCCGAACCAGTAGGCCCCAGACAGACTTCTGGGCCTACTTAAAGTAACGTAGCCTCGGGCCAGCAGGGCCCCGAGGCAGAAAAGGAGTTGTCACATACCTTAGGCCAGTGGGCCATGAGGTCAGAGAGAGAGAAAAATGGCGTCTGCTCCTTAAGTATCCTCTCCCAGAATGCACAGCGGTAGACCACTCCCACTGGGCTGTTTCTGAGAAAGGGACACCCAATACACTCCAGCCTGTTGTATTTCCAACACTGGCCGGTGGTGACAACGACACCTACCGGCGACAGTGGGAAATGCTCTCAACACAGCCAAAGCTGGAACAGAGGCCAATTTAGCCATAACATTGCATTCTGAACTATGTACAATTCAGATGACCCACTAACTTTACACAATAGCGCCTGGTCAACAGGAGCAGGGCGCTACAATACTATTAAACATTGGGTCAGATAAGCTATATATGGCTTTGCCATGTACTGTATATTTGGCTACAGGAATCTCTATTTATTAGGCACATATTGCACAGTGACAGCACAGGCCCAGTCCACTGTCACTGTACAGGGAGCAATACAGCATGCTATATCAGCTGACTATATTACTTCTTCTACTCTCTCCCCTGCGAACAGGATGTGATCAAAAGGAGAAGAGGGAAGTGTGGGCAACAGAGCAACACAGAGCTGTACGATGACCACTACCACTGTGATGAGGGTCAGCGCAGATACTCATTTCTGGAAACCTGTCAGCTGCCAGACCAGGCACAGACATCGACACCACATGATAGTACAAAATATTAGTTTATATGGCCCAGGAACTTCATTTGACAAATCACAATTTGCAATTTTACAGTTTCTGGCACACCTGTTGCAAATCCTCTGCAACATACGCCGCACAGTCGTGCTGGTCCGCGTTGGAAAGATTTCATATCCGGTCTTCTTCCGGTGGCCACACAGAAAATGATAGGAAGACTAGTCAAGGAATATACAGACAGTTTTAAGTGGCTAACAGGTTCTATCCTTCCTCACTCTCACAAAAAAAAAAAATACTTTGGCTGAGTATCCACCTTCCTATCCAGCAGAATTAAACCCACAAGCAAACATATTTTAGTTTACGAATTCATCGAAGTGATGGCTGCATTCAATTTCTTTTGAAGGCTGGGTTCACACTAGAGCACGTGGCGGGTCAAAGCAGGGGGTCTGGTGCGTCTCCATTCACCAGTTCAAGTCCGATTTCAGCCCAAATTTTGGGCTGAATTCGGACCTGAAACAGACCAAAAGACAGACAGGAGTCCGGTGCAATTTGCACTGGAGCCACTCCGGAGATGTGTGAACCGGCTCCATAGAGAGCCTTTCACACTCTCCTGACATGCAAATTGGATGCCGAGAAATCTGCATCCAATTCGCAATAATGTGAATCCAGCCTTAGGCTTTAATTTCTTTTATGTTCACCTGGTATTCCAGACAGTAAGTATTGTTTTTCAACAGAACAGGTCGTTTTGATTGGCCCAATCGAGTGACAGCTTCCTGGCGGAATCGCTCAGGTGGGTTCAGACTAGGATCTAAACACGCCGTCAGATCATTCCTGCTCCCTACCTACTTTTCAAATGCATTCATTTAGAGGTTTGGTAAAAACTCTGTGTAGTATTAATTATTTTATTTTTTTACAAAGGTCTGTACATTGGCCTCTAAAAGTTGGACAATTAAAGTATAACTAAAGGCAAAACTTTTTAGTTTTTTTAGTTTTTGGTGGAGTGGAGAGGGATTAGAATACCTGTCAGTTTTTATTGCTGTCATTATCATTTTATTGCTGCCATTATCATTAAGGCTGCGTTCACACTATTGCGAACTGGATGTGCCAATTGAATTGCATCCAATTCGCATAGCAGGAGATTGTGACTGGCTCTCTATGGAGCCGGTTCACACATCTCTTTAGCGGTTTCCGATGTGAATTGCGCAGGAGTCCTCTGCGTCTTTTGGTCCGTTTCAGGTCTGAATTCAGCCCAAAAATTCGGGCTGAAATCTGACCTGAAACGGTGAATGGGGACACACCGGACTCCTGCTGTGCGGTGAACCCAGCCTTAAAGTGAAAGTAGAAGAAAATCCAAAATTTTGAGTTGTCCCCAGAAAAATCATAGAAGGGAAATCTTCCAATGGGGACACTAGTTCTGGTGACCCCAGGGTCCAAAAGAGATTTCCTGAATTTGCAGACATTTCTTCCAACTTTCTGTTTTGGCTATGGGACAGGAATTAAAGCTAAATCTCCCCATGGGACAAAGAGGGCAATAATAAACCTTACATGAGTTATAACCCTCCCTAAAATGTAGATGGGATACAGGTATTTGGTTTCAAATTAGGGACAATTAGGAGGTATGTATTAATCTGTAGACAAACTAATGGAAACTGCTACCACTCAGTAAATATCAAGAGCCTAATAAGGAGTAGGGCAACCCTTTGTCTTCAGAACAGGTGCAGTCCATACTGGAATGCAGTCATGCAAGGCTGGGACATTGTGTACTGATTTATTACACTATTCTTGAAGGAGAAAAAACTCAATTTGTTCTGAGGAAGACAGTGGGAATACACTTTGTGCTCTGTAAGGTTTAACAGTGATAGAATCTGCTGGCTAGAAAGGCTGAAGAAGGTGTTAGACTTTATCCCGTTGTTCATGCAACTATGGGAAATCGTGAGAGAAGGGTGTTTGCTTACAGTGGATGTAAACCCACTCTCCTCCTTTCTAAACTACTGCCATAGTGGTTATCTTTATCTATAAGGATATAGATGCCTCCTGCATGTATCCTTACCTGTCAAATGTCTCCCCTCTGACTGTTATAAGACCCGAAAAACTGCAGATTCTGTGGGTGGATCTGTTGTCTGGAGCTCGGTGGGCAGAGTCGTAATGTGAGTAAACTCCTCGCCCTCCTCTACACTCCCCTTGGCCAGGCATCGATATTTCTTACACTGAACTTCTGCTGGTCTCGTGGATTATGCCCCATGATCACTAACATCCAGTCAAAACCCAGGAAAGTCACCACATGACTTCAGCATGCCCAATCATGCTGAGGTGTGAAGCCGCCAATCCTGGGAGAGCTAGAGAAGAAAGGAGGAGGGGATCTGAAGTACACAGAATGCCTCTCTCAGGCTCATGCATGAGATATGTAAATCACCTGTCACTCACAGCAAGGGGGAAGAATTGACTCCCATTTCTCTGTGTGTCAGTTTTTATCTCACTGAAAAAAGATAAGAGGACTGCTCAGAGCTGGATTAACACTGTTTGTGGTAAAACTGGGCACAGATTACATGAAATCCTATACTGTACAAGGTGCAAGCCTTAATTAAAAAAAATTTTTTTGCGAGTTTACATCCACTTTAAGACTGGGTTCACACTATTTCCGCATGCGGCTCGCAGCAGGGGTCCGGTGCGTCCCATTCACTGTTTCAGGTCTGATTTCAGCCCGCATTTTGGGCTGAATTCAGACTTGAAATGGACCAAAAGACGCACAGGACCCCTGTGCAAATTCGCAGCGGAGCCGCAGCGGAGATATGTGAACTGGTTCCATAGAGAGCCGGTCACAATCTCCTACTATGCGAATTGGATGCGAGGAAACCCGCACCCAATTCGCATAGGTTTGAACCCAGCCTAATGCCGTGTACACACGATCGGTTTTTCCGATGAAAAAAGACCGATGGACTTTTTTCATCGGAAAAAACGATCGTGTGTGGGCCCCATTGGTCTTTTTTCCATAAGGAATAGGAATAGGAAATTCCGATCGTCTGTGTGGAATTTCATTGGAGAAAAAACCCACGCACGTTCAGAATCAAGTCGACGCATGCTCAGAAGCATTGAACTTAATTTTTCTTGGCACATCGGAGTGTTTTACGTCACCGCGTTTTGGACGGTCGGAATTTTGTCTAATGGTGTGTATGCAAGACTGATGGAAGTCAGCTTCATCAGAATTCGGACGGAAAAATCCATTGGATTTTATTGCATCGGAAATCCGATCGTGTGTACAGGGCATTAGAGTCTGCATTTGTTCCTGTAAACTGGCCACATATTCCATGGTTGACCAATAGATCTAATGACTCCTATAAATTACTGCTCATCACTACATTTTACAGCAGGGAATAGACATTGTAAGTTGGAGGCTTGGCTTGATCAAAGTGTAAATTTGTCTGGATATTAAATTTGGGGTAAATAGTGACTCATCAAAGTATGTTACATTTTCCCTCTTCACAGAGGTTCGGGTTTTGAGCTGCTTATGTCAGGCCTTGGATACAAATCATTATCAAATGGCAGAATGACCATACATCTGAGCATTGTGATGTGGTCCAAGGGGTCGTAATTGAATTCTATGGTGAACTTTACGGTGGCACGTTTGTGGCATTTTAGCAACTATCGAGTTATGTATCTGTCTACCTGTCACCTAAATTTTGACTGGTATTATTATCATACAGGATTATATAGTGCCAACAGTTTACACAGCGCTGGTAAGCCATATGTGGCATACTTCACCTGGACAGCTGAAAGTATAACTAAAGGCAAACTTTTTTTAGTTTTGGATAAAGTAGAGATGGATTAGAACCCCTATCAGTTTTTATTGCTGTCTGCTCCCCCATTAAGGAGATTCACCCTCTCTATTTGTCCTGTTTACCGTTCTCATTGAAAGTGAAAGTAAAAGAAAATCCCAAATTTTGGGTTGTCCCCAGAACAGTAATAGAGGGGAAATCTAATGGGGACACTATTTTTGGTGACCTGGGGGTCCCCAAGGAATTCCCTTAATTTGCAGGGAGTTTCTCTCACTTCCTGTTTGGCTATGGGACAGGAAGTGAAGAGAAATCTCTGCAATGGGACAAAGATGGCAAAAAAAATAATCTTACAGGGGTTATAACCCTCCCTTACTCTATCCAAAATAAAAAAAAGGTTTTGCCTATAGTTCTATTTCAACTATGACCTGGTACTACATTCCTGGACTCTTGCTCCCTCACTGCACCAGTGGACATACAGTGTATCAGCTTCTGGCTTGCATTAGCTTTCTACAGAATATAGACTATTCATATTATCAGTTATGCCTTGTACACACGACCATTTTTCCCGGCAGGAAAAAACCCCGACGTTTTTCCTGACGGGATTCCTGTCAAGCCTGCCTTGCATACACACAGTCACACAAAAGGCCGATGAGCTTTTGAATGTCAAGAACGCAGTGACGTCAAAGACAACGACGAGCCGACAAAATGACGTTCTATGCTTCCGTGCATGCGTAGAATTGTTTATGAGCATGCACGTTTTTTTTTTTCCCCTCGGAAAAGCATACACACTAGCGGTTTTCGCAACGAGAAAAAGACTGACGGGAAACGCGACGGGAAAAATAGAGCAGGTTCTAATTTTTTTGCGGGCAGTTTTCTCGTCGGGAAAACTGCTATGGAGCATACACACGACCGGTTTTCCTGACCAAAAATGGCAGTTTTCTCATCTAGTCTTTTTAAGGAAGAGCTGTTTTGAGATTTTGGTTCATAATTTCATTGGAGGCTCAAAAGACATTAGCTACACCCCTGTCTGTAAGCTGACATTTGTAAAATGTATTCTAAGGAGGATCTCTTTCACAGCAGTAGTCATGATGTTTTTAATAAAGCCAAAACCTTAGTGCTGATAGCACACTGATCTCTCCTGTCATCCAAGGCTGGGCTGCCTGTGGAAAATAGCTTAGCTGTGATAGCTATGATTCATATACACTGGTGGATGGAGCTAAGCACCATGTCCTCAAAAACAAAAAAAGGCCAACAATTTTGAAAAAAAACAAACAATATTTTTTACTTTCTGCTATAAAACATATCCAATAATTAAAAAAAAAAAAAAAAATCAAGTTTCTTCTTCAATTTAGGTCAATAATCTGCTAAATATTTTTGGTAAAAAAATCACAATAAGCGTATATTGATTGGTTTGCGCAAAAGTTATAGCGTCTACAATTTTTGGGGGAATTTTTATTTATTTATTTTTTATTTCCAGTAATGACGGCGATCAGCGATTTATAGCTGCAACATTGCAGTGGACAAATCAGACACTAAGTAACAGTTTTGATTTTTTTTTGGGGACCAGTGACACCAATACAGTGATCAGTGCTAAATAATATGCACTGTAACTGTACTAATGACACTGGCAGGTAAGGTGTAAACCTCAGGGACAATCAAAGGGTTAAATGTATCCCTAGGGGGCGCTTTCTAACTGTGTGGGGGGTTGCTTTTACTGTGAGAAGGCAGAGATCCGTGTTCCTGCTTGCTTAGTATGGCGATCTGCCTTGTTTACATCCGGTCTGCCAGACCCGCCAATTGGCTCCCTTTGTGCCCAATCACAGCGGGAGCTGGTCACCGGTGGCTCGCGTGCGCGCCTCAGACCCGGAAGAGCGAAATCTCGTACAGGTACATGATTTCACGCAGAGAGCCTGCCTTTCTGCAGTAAATGTACTTGGGACAGTCCAGAAGCGGTTAGAGGAAGTAAACTTCCATCTTTAAATTTTACCTATTGGTAACCCTATAATAGGGCTTACCTATAGGTAGTGTAAATATTTACTGTACATGCAGCCAGTGAAATCCTGTGCTGTTTCTTCAGAGCCCTGTGCCATGACCGGCGGCTCCCACACCAATGCGTGGGAGTGACATCATCGCTACTTTGGCAAGTCACAGAGACGGAGTCTGCGAACCCAGAAGCAAGGTGGGTGAAGATGGAAGCTGTCTCCAGCGATGACATTGCATCGCTGGAAGGTTTCGTTTTGAGATAAGTTTCTTATAACGTGCTAGTATGCAATGCATACTAGCACATTATGCCTTTGCTTTGCAGGTAAGGAAAAAAAATGTGCAGTGGCTTACAACCACTTTAAAGTGTTTGTTACCCCAGCATTTAATTTTCTTGATATGTGGCTGCTCAACCATGCACTTGTATGGTAAAGTATCCTGTTCTATTTATATTGTGTCCTTTGTGTCCTTTATGTCCCTGGTGTTCTGCCAGTCCCTCTGCTTTCTTATTAGAAACCAACCGCACTAAGCAGGAGAGCACATTGTGGTCAGTTCTCTAGCTATGCTGGGAACTCAGCCTGCCCTCCAATGATCAGACTTGTCCTGACATGCCCTCTCTGCACAGCCTTTCACTGGAGAGTTCAGTGTACTGCTGCTGCTGCTCCTCCCCCAGCTCTTATGCAGCTGAGAACAGAGGGAATGTGATCACCTATAAAAAAGAAAAAATAAGGTATTTATAATGTTTTTTATAGATCTATACACAAATGTTTCGCCTTTCATTTCAGTTTTAAACTGAATGGGTTGTTTTACAAGGTGATCGTTTACAATCACTTTAGGGCAAAAAAAAAAAATTTCTTAAGCCCCATACACACGGTCGGACTTTTGGCCAACAAACTTCATTTTGAGCAAGTTGGACCAACAATCCGACCATGTGTACGCTCCATTGGACAAACTTTTTTGGTTTTTTTGTGTTTTCATCGGACAAAAGTTGGGTCTGCAAACGGACATACTTTTGGCCAACAAAAGTCCGATGGAGCAAAGTCCGACTGTGTGTACAGAAAACCATAGGACTTTTGTCCGATGGACAAAACAACTAATGTTAAAATCAACCAACAATAGCAGAAGTTGACCAAAGGGTGGCGGTAAAGAGCAGAAAAACCACGTGATGTTGCAACAAGTTTTGGGAAAGTTTGCAGAAAAGTCCTGTGGTGTGTATGCTATGGGTGTGCCCGGCCAACTCCGTTCGGACAAAAATCCAGGGAAAAGTCCGATGGAAGTCTGACCGTGTGTATGGGGCTTTACTTTATTTTCGATATACTGTAGTAAGTAAGTAGCTCAGCGACAGGACTCAGGAGGGCAGGAAATTAGAATGTTTAGGCACAATGTTGACCCTCACAGTGACACTGACAGCAGTGTGCCACAGCACAGATGATGATGACACTTCACCAACACGTCCCCTCCTGAGTCACAGTGACAGTCTCTCTCCACACCAGATGGTCCCTTCCGTCCACTCCAGTCAAAACAGCACTGACAGTCCCCTGCTCCCAGCTTGCCTTTCTCCCTTCTCATAGTTGAGGCTCCGGCCAATCCGCTCGGCTCCTTTGCATCATGACATCAGACGAGACACTCAGGCACTGCCTCCGCCAGACCCGCCCCCCCACCAACGCCACCCAAACACACTGTAGCAGGTACTCTGATCGAGCATCACGGCCATATTTTTAACTGCCAATTTTTTCCTGGCAGGAGAAAAGTGCCAGTTTTTTTTACTGGATGCCAGTATAAATACTGACAGCTGGCAACACTGTCCTGCACTTTTAACAGGCATTGCGTCACCGAAGAGGCTTGATGGGTGTGTGTCCAGGCAGGTAGCTTAGTAATGCTGAGCCATTGGTTTTACCAGGCTCAGTCACTAAGCTGCACCACACTGGACACTCCAGCCTCAGTTCTGAGTCTGCTGACCCCCGCTGGGCCTCGGTGAGCATTGCCTTAGACAGGAGGCTGACTGACTTTACTGGTGCCTACTATTTACTTACGGTAAATACCTTTAAAAAAAAAAAAAAAAAAGGAGAGCATTCTTCTCTCCATTAGGGGATATTTCTGCTAATTTCCTATACCAGAGACACAGCAGGAAGTGAAAAGAAATCTCCCCAAAGCAAAGTGAAGGCCTACCCATGCCAGTCATCACCAGAAGAAATGGAGATTTTACTTCTTCTCCTGTTCCACTAATGACCATGAAACTTTAAATTACTTGTCTTGATGACCACAGTCACTGAGAAAGAAGGTGAGAGTGACTTACACATAGTAATATAAACCTGAAAGAAGTTCTATCTGTCCCCCATTTAATGCCACGCTGGAAACAGTGCCACTTATTTATTTATTGTAATTTATTTCCCTCCTAGCTCTCCAACAATAAATTTATTAATATCCATATGATGGCAACTGGTATACCGATTATTATTTGTTCATCTATCTATAAGCTCGCCTAAATTATAGGTTTATATGACATTAAAGTGACATGAATTAAAAATATATCTAGCACATTCCCTTTCCAGGCTCTCAGCAGATCCTATGATACTTTCCCGTCGGGTGCTGTATTAACAACTCCAAACAAGCTTAAAAGGACGGTCTATTTTTATTCTGTGAAGCTATGCTGCAGCTGGGCAAAGCTAGTGGGGAGGGACCACTATGTATTGGTATGTGGGCAAGCTAGTACTTATTCCATTTTCCTGTACGGACATGCAGTGACATGTCTGAGACACACTATCAAGTCACAACACTTAGCAGGCTACAGGTTGTTATGCATTGTCACTGCAACAGAGCACAAAGTCATCCACTCTATGTAGTTTACTTCAGATAAAAGAAAAAAAAAAAGAAAGTTTTTTTTGCATTATTTTCTAGAAAATAATTACTTGTATAAAGACTGAAAACAAAGGAACATTCCATTACCAACCATGCACAAGTCAGTATATATGGTATAATGTACCCCTCAGGTGTTCAATATCCTTTAAAAAGGACAGGACCAGGGATGAGCTTCGTGTTCGAGTCGAACATACGTTCGACTCGAACATCGGCTGTTCGATCGTTCGACGAAGATCGAACGATTTGGGCCGTTCGCGCCAAATTCGAGTGACGCGAACGGCCCACAATGCACTACGTCATCGCAGTGTCATCCAGGGGTTGTGATTGGCCAAGCATGCACTGTGACCCCGCATGCTTGGCCAATCACAGCGCCGGCAGCGAGGAGAGCAATGATTGGCCACAGGCAGGATGCCTGTGGCCAATTATTGCTGAGAGGGTTTAGTACACGCCCCACACTATAAAAGGCCGCCAGAACGGCGGCCTTGTGTAGTGTGTTCCGGAGCAGAGAAAGAGAAGCATAGGCAGGGACAGTGTCATTTTTTTCCTTTACTAATCCTGGATTCCTTGTGTTTAGGGACAGAGAACGATAGGTAGGGAGAGTGTCAGTGTGTTATTCTGTGCTAAACCTTGTTTGTAGGGACAGAGAAGGACAGTGAGGGAAAGTGTCAGTGTGCTATTCTGTTCTAAACCAATCTTGCTGAACAGTATTTGAAATCCTTGAGTTTAGGGACAGAGAAGGACACTCGTGGAAACTATCAGTGTGCTATTCTGTGCTAAATCTTGTTTGTAGGGACAGAGAAGGACAGTGAGGGAAACTGTCAGTGTGCTATTCTGTTCTAAACCAATCTAGCTGAACCATATTTGAAATCCTTGAGTTTAGGGACAGAGAAGGACACTCGGGGAAACTGTCAGTGTGCTATTCTGTTCTAAACCAATCTTGCTGAACCGTATTTGAAATCCTTGAGTTTAGGGACAGAGAAGGACACTCGTGGAAACTATCAGTGTGCTATTCTGTGTTAAATCTTGTTTGTAGGGACAGAGAAGGACAGTGAGGGAAACTATCAGTGTGCTATTCTGTGCTAAACCTTGTTTGTAGGGACAGAGAAGGACAGTGAGGGAAACTATCAGTGTGCTATTCTGTGCTAAACCTTGTTTGTAGGGACAGAGAAGGACAGTGAGGGAAACTGTCAGTGTGCTAATCTGTTCTAAACCAATCTTGCTGAACCGTATTTGATATCCTTGAGTTTAGGGACAGAGAAGGACACTCGGGGAAACTGTCAGTGTGCTATTCTGTTCTAAACCAATCTTGCTGAACCGTATTTGAAATCCTTGAGTTTAGGGACAGAGAAGGACACTCGTGGAAACTATCAGTGTGCTATTCTGTGTTAAATCTTGTTTGTAGGGACAGAGAAGGATAGTGAGGGAAACTATCAGTGTGCTATTCTGTGCTAAACCTTGTTTGTAGGGACAGAGAAGGACAGTGAGGGAAACTGTCAGTGTGCTATTCTGTGCTAAACCAATCTTGCTGAACCATATTTGAAATCCTTGAGTTTAGGGACAGAGAAGGACACTCAGGGAAACTGTCAGTGTGCTATTCTGTGCTAAACCTTGTTTGTAGGGACAGAGAAGGACAGTGAGGGAAAGTGTCAGTGTGCTATTCTGTGCTAAACCAATCTTGCTGAACCGTATTTGAAATCCTTGAGTTTAGGGACAGAGAAGGACACTCGTGGAAACTATCAGTGTGCCATTCTGTGCTAAACCTTGTTTGTAGGGACAGAGAAGGACAGTGAGGGAAACTATCAGTGTGCTATTCTGTGCTAAACCTTGTTTGTAGGGACAGAGAAGGACAGTGAGGGAAACTATCAGTGTGCTATTCTGTGCTAAACCTTGTTTGTAGGGACAGAGAAGGACAGTGAGGGAAACTGTCAGTGTGCTATTCTGTGCTAAACCAATCTTGCTGAACCGTATTTGAAATCCTTGAGTTTAGGGACAGAGAAGGACACTCGTGGAAACTATCAGTGTGCTATTCTGTGCTAAATCTTGTTTGTAGGGACAGAGAAGGACAGTGAGGGAAACTATCAGTGTGCTAAACCTTGCTTGTAGGGACAGAGAAGGACAGTGAGGGAAACTGTCAGTGTGCTATTCTGTGCTAAACCAATCTTGCTGAACCATATTTGAAATCCTTGAGTTTAGGGACAGAGAAGGACACTCGGGGAAACTGTCAGTGTGCTATTCTGTGCTAAACCTTGTTTGTAGGGACAGAGAAGGACAGTGAGGGAAAGTGTCAGTGTGCTATTCTGTGCTAAACCAATCTTGCTGAACCATATTTGAAATCCTTGAGTTTAGGGACAGAGAAGGACACTCGGGGAAACTGTCAGTGTGCTATTCTGTTCTAAACCAATCTTGCTGAACCGTATTTGAAATCCTTGAGTTTAGGGACAGAGAAGGACACTCGTGGAAACTATCAGTGTGCTATTCTGTGTTAAATCTTGTTTGTAGGGACAGAGAAGGACAGTGAGGGAAACTATCAGTGTGCTATTCTGTGCTAAACCTTGTTTGTAGGGACAGAGAAGGACAGTGAGGGAAACTGTCAGTGTGCTATTCTGTGCTAAACCAATCTTGCTGAACCATATTTGAAATCCTTGAGTTTAGGGACAGAGAAGGACAGTGAGGGAAACTGTCAGTGTGCTATTCTGTGCTAAACCAATCTTGCTGAACCATATTTGAAATCCTTGAGTTTAGGGACAGAGAAAGACACTCGTGGAAACTATCAGTGTGCTATTCTGTGCTAAATCTTGTTTGTAGGGACAGAGAAGGACAGTGAGGGAAACTATCAGTGTGCTAAACCTTGTTTGTAGGGACAGAGAAGGACAGTGAGGGAAACTGTCAGTGTGCTATTCTGTTCTAAACCAATCTTGCTGAACCGTATTTGAAATCCTTGAGTTTAGGGACAGAGAAGGACAGTGAGGGAAAGTGTCAGTGTGCTATTCTGTGCTAAACCAATCTTGCTGAACCATATTTGAAATCCTTGAGTTTAGGGACAGAGAAGGACACTCGTGGAAACTATCAGTGTGCTATTCTGTGTTAAATCTTGTTTGTAGGGACAGAGAAGGACAGTGAGGGAAACTATCAGTGTGCTATTCTGTGCTAAATCTTGTTTGTAGGGACAGAGAAGGACAGTGAGGGAAACTATCAGTGTGCTATTCTGTGCTAAACCTTGTTTGTAGGGACAGAGAAGGACAGTGAGGGAAACTGTCAGTGTGCTATTCAGTGCTAAACCAATCTTGCTGAACCATATTTGAAATCCTTGAGTTTAGGGACAGAGAAGGACACTCGGGGAAACTGTCAGTGTACTATTCTGTTCTAAACCAATCTTGCTGAACCATATTTGAAATCCTTGAGTTTTGGGACAGAGAAGGACACTCGTGGAAACTATCAGTGTGCTATTCTGTGCTAAATCTTGTTTGTAGGGACAGAGAAGGACAGTGAGGGAAACTGTCAGTGTGCTATTCTGTGCTAAACCAATCTTGCTGAACCATATTTGAAATCCTTGAGTTTAGGGACAGAGAAGGACACTCGGGGAAATTGTCAGTGTGCTATTCTGTGCTAAACCTTGTTTGTAGGGACAGAGAAGGACAGTGAGGGAAACTGTCAGTGTGCTATTCTGTGCTAAACCAATCTTGCTGAAGCATATTGCAAATCCTTGTGTTTAGGGACAGAGAAGGATAGGCAGGGGACAGTGTCAGTGTCATTGTTGCTAAGCCTCCTGCACAGTATACACCTGAAGGTAGCCCTTATTGCTGTTTTTCCCATCTCCCTGCAGGCCATCCATTAAAATGTCTGGAAGGCAAACAAGGAGAGGCAGACAGTCAGGAGGCAAAAAAAGAGGGCAAGCAGGCTCTGTGTCTGGGGGCAACAGTGCTGGTCGTGGACGCGGTGCATTGTCATCAGCACATGGCCATGGGACATGCTTGTCCTTCTTTTCGGCAGCTGGACATGTTGAGCCACATCATGCCGAAGACTTGGTAGAGTGGATGACCGAGCCCACCTCATCCTCCTCATCCTCTCTCACCCAGGCTCAGGGTACTGGCAAAGCAGCTGCCAAAGCGTCCTCTTCTCTGGTATCAATGTCATCATTAGTCAATCCTTCCCTAGACCCACCATGTCCTCCTCCTGAGGAGTCCCCCGAACTGTTTGAGCACAGTGTTGGGTACATGCTCCAGGAGGATGCCCAGCATTTCGAAGGATCTGATGATGATACCCAGATAGAGGAAGGCAGTAGCGTGAGAGCAGAGAGAGGAGATGCTCAAGAAGGACACCAATCTGGCAGTCATGCTCCAGCAGCTGCAGCATACTGCCAGATTGGCTCCAGTGATGAGGAGGGAGGGGATGATGAGGTCACTGACTCCACGTGGGTGCCTAATAGGAGAGAGGAGGAGGAGGAGGATGAGGAGGAGGCACATCTCCAACGAGGCAGGATGCCCTTGGGTGGCCAGCGTATGGGCAGCACACCGACGGAATCACACCGCAGAGCTCCGCCTGTGCAGGGTGCTGCCTCTGCCCGTCATTCAAAAAGTTCTTTGGTGTGGGCCTTTTTTGAGGCGAGTGCATCAGATCGCACAGCTGCTGTTTGCAACATATGTCTCAAGCGTATATCGCGTGGCCAAAACATCAGCCGCTTGGGCACCACATGCTTGATCAGACAAATGTTGACCTGCCATGCAGCTCATTGGCAAGCCTACCTTAAAGACCCACACCAAAGAACAAAGCGGACCTCTCCTTGCACCGCATCAGCTGGGATCTCCAACCCCACTATACCTTCAGTCCTCTCTGAAACCTGCACTGAGAGGAATGAAGGTGTAGAATTAGGTGTGTCACAGCCAAGTACTTGCGGCCACTCTGCTAGCAGTACACCGACGTCCGATTCTAGCAGGCAAATTTCCCTGCCCCAGCTGCTGGACCGTCGAAAGAAGTTCACTCCCAGCCATCCACATGCCCAGCGGTTGAATGCTAGCTTGGCTAAATTGCTAGCGCTTCAACTGCTGCCTTTTCAGTTGGTAGACTCGGCCCCCTTCCGTGAGTTTGTGCAATGTGCGGTTCCTCAGTGGCAGGTTCCCAAACGCCACTTTTTCTCACGGAAGGCGATTCCGGCTCTCTACAGGCATGTGGAAGGCAATGTCTTGGCCTCGCTGGACAGGGCGGTCAGCGGTAAGGTGCATATTACCGCTGACTCATGGTCCAGCAGGCATGGACAGGGACGTTACCTTTCTTTCACGGCCCATTGGGTCACTCTTTTGGCAGCTGGGAAGGATGCAGGACAAGGTGCAGTAGTGTTGGAGGTTGTTCCACCGCCACGCCTCCAAAATGCTACTACTGGTTGTGACACACCTCTCTCCTCCACCCCCTCCTCTTCTTCTTCCTCCATGGCCTCTTCCTGTGCTTTGTCCTCGGAACCAGCGGTGCTCCGTAGGCGTTCAAGGGGCTACGCAAGTACGCAGGCAAAAAGATGCCATGCCGTGCTTGCGCTGGTGTGTTTGGGGGACAGGAGCCACACTGGGGCAGAGGTCCTGTCTGCTCTGCAGGGGCACGCCGAGAGGTGGTTGACGCCACGCCAGCTTAAGCCAGGAATGGTGGTTTGCGACAATGGCACCAACCTCCTCTCCGCCCTCCGACAGGGACAACTGACCCATGTGCCCTGTGTGGCTCACGTCCTTAACCTGGTGGTGCAGCGGTTCTTGGGCAGGTACCCGGGCTTACAGGATGTCCTGAGGCAGGCCAGGAAAGTCTGTGTGCATTTCCGCAGATCTTATAATGCCAGTGCTCGCCTGGCTGAGCTGCAAAAGGAGTTGAACCTGCCCAAGAACCGCCTTATATGTGACATGCCCACCAGGTGGAACTCAACGTTGGCCATGCTGCAGCGGCTGCACACGCAGCAGAGGGCCATCAATGAGTACCTGTGCGACTACGGCACCAGGACAGGGTCAGGGGAGCTCGGGTTTTTTTCACCACGCCAGTGGGGCATGATCAGGGATGCATGCACTGTCCTGGCACCATTTGAGGAGGCCACGAGGATGGTGAGCAGTGACAGTGCATGCATCAGTGACACTGTACCTCTTGTCCACCTGTTGGAGCACACGCTGCGTGGAATAATGGACAGGGCACTTGAGGCAGAACAGAGGCAGGAAGAGGAGGACTTCCTTGCCTCTCAAGGCCCCCTTTACCCAGACAGTGTTCCTTCTGTCCCACCCGTCGCACAGGAAGAGGAGGAGGAGGAGGATTGTGTCAGCATGGAGGTGGAGGCTGGCACTCAGCATCATCAGCAGCAGTCTTTTAGGGATGATTTACAGTCCCAAGAAACCAGTGGACTTGTACGTGGCTGGGAGGAGGTGGCTGCGGATCATGTCGTCCTTAGTGACCCAGAGGACTCCGGACTGAATGCCTCAGCTAACCTACGCTGCATGGCCTCCCTGATCCTGCAAAGTCTGTGGAAGGATCCTCGTATTCTTCGGATCAAGGAGAGGGACCATTACTGGCTGGCCACTCTCCTTGATCCACGGTACAAGGGTAAGGTTGCGGACCTTATCTTACCGTCGCAGAGGGAGCAGAGGATGAGACAACTCCGGGAGGCCCTGCAGAAAGGTCTGTGCAACGCGTTCCCAGAGACTGGGAGGTTACAAACTCCTGGTCCTGGACAACGAGTTGCTGAGGCTTCGGGCAGTCAAAGAAGGAGCGGTGGGGAAGGTGGCCGTCTGACCGATGCGTTCAGACAATTCTTTAGTCCGCAGCCCCAAAGTATGATCGGTTCCAGCAACCATCGCCAGCGTCTGATATACATGGTGCAGGAATACCTAGGGGCAAGGTCAGACTTGGACACCTTCCCCACCGAAAATCCTCTGGCTTACTGGGTCTTGAGGATGGATCACTGGCCAGAGCTTGCACAGTATGCAATTGAGCTACTGGCCTGTCCTGCATCCAGCGTTCTTTCAGAACGCACATTCAGTGCTGCTGGAGGATTTGTCACGGATCACAGGGTGCGCCTGTCCACCGACTCGGTTGATCGACTGACTTTCATCAAGATGAACCAGTCTTGGATCACCACCAGCTACCACACACCTGATGCTGATATAACAGACTAATTTATTTTAAAATGTCACATCCCTTCAAGACTGATGCTGATGCTGATGCTGAGTGCCTGTGCTGTTATGTTGACTGGCTATCCTCCTCCTCCTCCTCAATGATCCGATTAATGATGATAGCTTGGAAGATCATTTTGGTTTATGGGTGCCGCCACCAGTGGCTAAGGCACAATTTTTCAGCCCCTGTTTAACAGGGGCGTGTAATTACAATTTTTGATGCAATACTTTGCAACAGGGCTCATTGCTGTGCTCCAAGTACAGTATCTGTGAGGGGTTGCAGTGTTGTGCCACCAGTGCCTAAGGCCCAATTTTTCAGCCCCTGTTCAACAGGGGCATGCAATTATAATTATTGATCTAATAATTCACAGCAGGGCCCATTGCTGCGCCCACCAAGAGTAACTGTCAGGCCTTACAGTGTTGTGGCACCAGCACCACCATCAAAGGCCCAAGTTTTACTACCACTGTTCAACAATTATATGTTATTACAATTCCTGATATAATAGTTGACAGCAGGGCGTTCCAGCACCCACCAAGAGTAACTGTGAGTGCTTACAGTGTTGTGCCAACACCAACACCTAAGGGGCCAATTTCTGCAGAGTATATACGGCAGGTCCCTACTTTCAAACATCCAACTTACAAACGACTCCTACTTGCAAACGGAAGAAGACAACAGGAAGTGAGAGGAAATCTACCCCTAGGAAGGAAAATTCTCTCCTGTAAGAATTAATATGGGAGAAAGGTGTCTCCTCTCTACTGATGCTTTATCACCAATCCTTGTTTCAATAAAAACACCACATTTCAAAAACAGTTGTCATTGGGACGCAAAGTGAGGTGAAATGTTCTGAACAGGGGCACAGACAGCAAAACAAATGTTACAGGGGTGATAACCCTTCCCTATGTTTTCCAAAAAGCTTAAAAATAGATTTTTTGGCTGGAGCTACACTTAAACAATGTACGTGTTCAAAATTACAAACAGATTCTACTTAAGAACAAACCTACAGTCCCTGTCTTGTTTACACCGGTCTTGTTTACACCGCCTGTATACTGCTGTTCAGAGTATATAGGGCCTTTTTTATTTTGTGTTGCGGGGTTCCCCTTAATATCCAAACAAGACCCAAAGGGGCTGGTAATGGGCTGGGGTAGGGGGGGGGGGTGATGGGGTAGCTATGCCATTTTTCTTAAAGATTTTCATCCATATTACCGGGACCAGACATTACATTAAAGCCGCAAGCAGTTTTAAATGGCTTTTTTTTCCTTTAGAAATGTAATTTTGTGCAGGGACAGTTCTAAACACGGGAAACACGTGGCACTTCACAGGCATACTTTAGACACCCCCCAGGTACAATATTTAAAGGAATATTTGACTTTTTTTTTTCACTTTATGCATCATTAACCACTTAACGACCGCCCACCGCCGATTTACGTCGGCAGAATGGCACGGACAGGCAGAATCACGTAGATCTACGTGATCGCCTTTGTGCAGTTGGGGGGTCCATCCGGACCCCCCTTCACTGCAGTGAGCGGCCGTTAAGTGTTCGGGAGCGATCAGGCATGAGGGGGGGGCGCTCGATTCCGCCCCCCCCCTCGCGATCGCACCCGGCCAATGAAAATGCTTCCTCCGCCATGTGATGTAAACAAGGCTGGAGGAAGTGATGTCATCTCCCTCGCCGCGGTCTTTCCGTTCCCGGCGCCGAGCAGAGAAGAAGCAGGTTAGTGCACCAACAGTCCACTGACACGTAGGTACACATAGGCACACAAATCACCCCCAGATCACCCCCCAGGTCACCCCAAAGCCCCCAATCACAGTGTCACTGATTGCAGTGATCATTTATTTTACTGATCACTGCATTTAGTGTCATCTGTGATTGTAAAAAGTTGCAGGGCAGTTAGGATTAGGCCCCTTTAGGTCCAGGGTAGCCCCCTAACCCCCCCTAATAAAGGTTTAACCCCTTGATCACCCCCCAGGTAACCCTTTCACCCCCTAACTTCAGCGTCACTAAGCGATTGTTTTTCCGATCGCTGTATTCGTGTCGCTGGTGTTTTAGATAGGCAGTTCTTTTTTTTTAGGTTCGCCGCAGGTTTTTATTAGTGTCAGGTACCCCCATATATTATTTTAACCCCCTGATTGCCTCTAGAGTTAACCCTTTCACCAGTGATCGCCGTATAAGCGTCACTGGTGTCACTGGTTAGCCAGTAAGTTATTTAGTTATTTAGGTTACCCGTCAGGTTTTTATATAGTGTCAGGTACCCCCATATTTAACCTAATAAAGGTTTTAACCCCCTGATTGCCCCTAGTTAACCCTTTCACCAGTGATCACCATATAAAGGTTACGGGTGACGCTGGTTGATTAGTTTGCTTTTTATAGCATCAGGGCACCCGCCGTATATAACCCAATAAAGGTTTAACCCCCCTGATCGCCCGGCGGGTGAGATCAATTAGGTTTTAGCGCCAGAGAGGGTCTGCGTCGCCCCAGGCAGTGTTAGGTTAGTGACAGTAACGCTAACACCCACGCGCAAAGCATACACCCCCCTTAGTGGTATAGTATCTGATCAGATCTGATCAGATCTATACTAGCATCCCCAGCCGTTTAGGGTTCCCAAAAACGCAGTGTTAGCGGGATCAGCCCAGATACCTGCTAGCGCCTGCGTTTAGCCCCTCCGCCCAGCCCAGCCCAGCCCAGCCCACCCAAGTGCAGTATCGATCGATCACTGTCACTTACCAAACACAACACACATAACTGCAGCGTTCGCAGTGCTTGGTTTTTGGGGCCCTGTACGCGGCCAGGCTCCCAAAAAGTCCCACACATGTGGTATCCCCGTACTCAGGAAAAGCAGCAGAATGTATTTTGGGGTGCAATTCCACATATAACCATGGCATGTGTGAGCAATATATCATTTAGTGACAACTTTTTGTACATTTTTTTTTTTCTTTTTGTCATTATTCAATCATTTGGGACAAAAAAAAAAAATATTCAATGGGGTCAACATGCCTCTCAGCAAATAGCTTGGGGTGTCTACTTTCCAAAATGGGGTCATTTGGGGGGGGTTTGTGCCATCTTGGCATTTTATGGCCTTCAAAACTGTGATAGGTAGTGAGGAGTGAAATCAAAAATTTATGCCCTTAGAAACCTTGAAGGCGGTGCTTGGTTTTTGGGGTCCCGTACGCGGCTAGGCTCCCAAAAAGTCCCACACATGTGGTATCCCCGTACTCAGGAGAAGCAGCAGAATGTATTTTGGGGTGTAATTTCACATATGCCCATGGCATGTGTGAGCAATATATCATTTAGTGACAACTTTGTGCAAAAAAAAAAAAGTTTGTCATATTCCCGCAACTTGTGGCAAAATATAAAATATTCCATGGACTGAACATGCCTCTCAGTAAATAGCTTGGGGTGTCTACTTTCCAAAATGGGGTCATTTGGGGGGGTTTTGTGCTATTTTGGCATTTTATGGCCTTCGAAACTGTGATAGGTAGTGAGGAGTGAAATCAAAAATTTGCGCCCTTAGAAATCCTGAAGGCGGTGCTTGGTTTCCGGGGTCCCGTACGTGGCTAGGCTCCTAAAAAGTCCCACACATGTGGTATCCCCGTACTCAGGAGAAGCAGCAGAATGTATTTTGGGGTGAAATTCCACATATAACCATGGCATGTGTGAGCAATATATCATTTAGTGACAACTTTTTGTAATATTTTTTTTTTTTTTGTCATTATTCAATCACTTGGGACAAAAAAAAAAAATATTCAATGGGCTCAACATGCCTCCCAGCAATTTCCTTGGGGTGTCTACTTTCCAAAATGGGGTCATTTGGGGGGGTTTTGTACTGCCCTGCCATTTTAGCACCTCAAGAAATGAGATAGGCAGTCATAAATTTAAAGCTGTGTAAATTTCAGAAAATGTACCCTAGTTTGTAAACGCTATAACTTTTGCGCAAACCAATAAATATACGCTTATTGACATTTTTTTTACTAAAGACATGTGGCTGAATACATTTTGGCCTAAATGTATGACTAAAATTGAGTTTATTCGATTTTTCTTATAACAAAAAGTAGAAAATATCTTTTTTTTTCAAAATTTTCGTTCTTTTTCCATTTATATCGCAAAAAATAAAAATCGCAGAGGCAATCAAATACCATTAAAAGAAAGCTCTATTTGTGGGAAGAAAAGGACGCAAATTTCATTTGGGTACAACATTGCATGTCCGCACAATTTACAGTTAAAGCAGCGCAGTGCCGAATCCCAAAAACAGGCTTGGTCCTAATGGCCCGAAATGGTCCGGGGCTTAAGTGGTTAAAATGACTGCTCCCGAAAAACGACCGTTTTTAAAACTTCTTTTTGCATTGATACATGTCCCCTGGTGCAGAACCCGGGTTCCCAAACTCTGTTTAGGACAATAACATGGATAATAGTCGTTATAATTAGCACTTTAGAATTCGAACGTTCGCATCCATTGTATTTAATAGGGTTCTAATGTTCGTGCGAACTTTCGGTCCGTTCGCGGGTTCTGGTGCGAACCGAACCCGGGGGTGTTCGGCTCATCCCTAGACAGGACCACAGGGTGCATTTATAATGGTGATGATGAATCTTGAGAGATACAATAATTTATTGAAAACAATACGTTATTCCTTGTAATGCATTAACCCTGATGGCCACGAATGATGGCCACAGACTATGGCATTAAGATTTGAACAATAAAGTACAGTCAATCTAAATGGTGTCAAGGCAGAATTTCTTGATAATATTAACCATGTTGTTGCTTTCTGTTCCCCCCCCCCCCCCCCCCCAGATGGCTAAATTATAGCGGAGTTCCTATTTAGTCCCTGCTCACACTTGTGTGATTTTGTGTGATTTTACAGGTGTTGGCCAACACATGAAAATGCATGACAAGAAGGTTACCATTTTTGCATTTCTCTTATGTGCGCTCGGGAATAAAATACAGCGGCTTTGTTTGTGGTGTGAAAATGTGTGTTTTTTGCCACATAGACTTCAATGAGAATGGATAAAAAAAAATCTGTGAAAAACGCATAAGAAATACTGTGTTGAGTAAAAAAAAAAAATTCTAAATAAAAATTTGTACATTTTAGCGAATCAGTAAAAATCAAGGACAAACAAAACTGTTTAAATGCAACTTACTCTAACAAAATTATTTTTACTACTTTCTTTAGTGTTTGATAAAAAATTATGTCTCTTAACTAATCCTTAAAATTATTATTATTATTATTCAGGAGGATTTTGGCTTGTAATGTAATGGGATACCTAGTTTGTAAAGTCTTTATTAGGTTTTATGTTCTGTATGTATATGTGCTCTGTGTGTAGGTGTTTGTTATGTAGATGTGTATGTGTTACGTGTGTATTAATTTATTTTCTTTATTGTTTTGCTTTCTTCTTTTTGTACTAAAAAAAAATATTGCAAGCACGAAAAAGTATTCATATGTGGTGTGAGGTCCACTTTATGAAGCCATGATATAAATATTTTCCTTATATTTCTTTCAGAGAGATATAGGGGGAGATTTACTAAAAATGGAGCACACATGATCTGGTGCAGTTGTGCATAGTAACCAATCACCTTTTAACTTCAGCTAGTTTAAGTAATCTTTGAAAATAAAACCTGAAGCTGATTGGTTACTATGAAAAGCTGCACCAGGTTCTGCTCCAGTTTTAGTAACCCCCCCCCCCCCCCATAGTTACTGAGACACTTAAAGTGATCGTAAATGATCACCTTGTAAAACAACCCATTCAGTTTAAAATGGAAATCAAAGGCAAAATATTTTTGTATAGAAATATAAAAAAAAAAAAAAATTGTAAATACTTCTTGTTCTCTTTTTTATAAGTGATCACAGATCCTCTGTTCTCAGCTGCATAAGAGCTGGGGGAGGAGAAGCAGTAGTACACTGAGCTTCCCAGTGAATGACTGTGCAGCGAGGGAATGTCAGGACAAGTCTTATGATTGGAGGAGAGCACACCGAGTTCCAGAGCATAGCTAGAGAACTGACCACAGTGTGCTCTCCTGCCAAGTGTGGTCAGTTTTTATTAGGAAAGCAGAGGGACTAGCAGCAACACCAGACATTTCATATAAAGGAAACAATACAAAGAGAACAGGATACTTTCCCATACAAGTACATGGTACTACAGCAGGCACATATCAGGAATAGGGATGAGCTTCAAGTTCGAGTCGAACTCATGTTCGACTCGAACATTGTCTGTTCGCCCATTCCCCGAACAGCGAACAATTTCGGGTGTTCACAGCAAATTCAAAAAGTCTATGGGAGAAATCTAAAGTGCTAATTTTAAAGGCTTATATGCAAGTTATTGTCATAAAAAGTGTTTGGGGACCCGGGTCCTGCCCAGTGGCGGTGCGTCCATAGAGGGCGCCGGAGCGCCGCCCCCTCTCGCTCCCGCACCGCCACTGAAAGACAATACACAGATTCATGCATTGCATGAATCTGTATTGTCACCGCTGCCGCGCTTCCCACTATTCATATGGCCGGCCTCCTGGTGAGCGCCGGCCATATGAATTAGAGCGGTGGCCGGCGGTGGGTGTAACTTGGAAGTGCCTATCCGAGCCAGCGGCTCTGATAGGCTTTCCGAATACAGCTCTCACGCTGTATTCGGCTTCCAAAAACTCCTCCCAGGTACGCACGGGGGTGCGTTCCTTGGAGAAGACTGTGTGGAGGTTTCAGCCAATCAGGTTCACCGGATCTGGTTACCGGTACCCTGATTGGCTGAAGCGACATCGAGGGCGGGAGAACACATCGAGGACGGCGCGGACCGAGGAAGGTAAGTGCAGGGCTGGGGGGGGGGACAGGCTGTATTTGGGGGACAAACTGGCTGCATTTGGGGGGAACTGGCTATATATGGGGGACAAACTGGCTGAATATGGGGGGAACTGGCTGTATATGGGGGACACGCTGGCTGCATTTGGGGGGAACTGGCTGTATATGGGGGACACGCTGGCTGCATTTGGGGGAACTGGCTGTATATGGGGGACAAACTGGCTGCATTTGGGGGGAACTGGCTGTATATGGGGGACAAACTGGCTGAATATGGGGGGAACTGGCTGTATATGGGGGCACACTGGCTATATATATGGGGACAAACTGGCTGTATATGGGGACAAACTGGCTATATATATGGGGGCAAACTGGCTGTATATGGGGGCACACTGGCTATATATATGGGGGCACACTGGCTATATATGGGGACAAACTGGCTGTATATGGGAGCACACTGGCTATGTATATGGGGACAAACTGGCTATATATATATATGGGGGCACACTGGCTGTATATGGGGGCACACTGGCTATATATATGGGGACAAACTGGCTGTATATGGGGGCACACTGGCTATATATATGGCGGCACACTGGCTATATATGGGGACAAACTGGCTGTATATGGGAGCACACTGGCTGTATATGGGGGGCACACTGGCTGTATATATGGGGGAACACTGGTTATATATATATGGGGGCACACTGGCTGTATATGGGGACAAACTGGCTGTATATGGAAACAAACTGGCTGTATTTGGGGGGCAAACTAGTGGCGTTTGGGCACAGTGGCTGCGTTTAATGGGCACAGTGGCGACAATTGTTTTTTTTTTTTTTCAGTTTGTTTGCGCCCCCCCAAAAATTTTGAGCACCAGCCGCCACTGGTCCTGCCCCAGGGGACATGTATCAATGCAAAAAAAAAGTTTTAAAAATTGAAGTTTTTTCGGGAGCAGTGATTTTAATAATGCTTAAAGTGAAACAATAAAAGTGAAATATTCCTTTAAATTTCGTACCTAGGGTGTGTGTATAGTATGCCTGTAAAGTTGCGCTTGTTTCCCGTGCTTAGAACTGTCCCTGCACAAAGTGTCATTTCTGAAGGAAAAAAAGTCATTTAAAACTCACTCGCGGCTATAATGAATTGTCAGCTCCCGGCAATATAGAGAAAAGTCATTGATAAAAAAAAAAAAAATGCGTGGTAGTCCCCCCAAATTCAATTACCAGGCCCTTCAGGTCTGGTATGAATATTAAGGGAAACCCTGCCGCAAATTAAAAAAAAATGCGTGGGGTTCCCCCAAATATCCATACCAGGCCCTTCAGGTCTGGTATGGATTTTAAGGGGAACTCCACCCCAAATTAAAAAAAAAATGGCGTGGAGTTCCCACAAAAATCCATACCAGACCCTTTATCCAAGCACGCAACCTGGCAGGCCGCAGGAAAAGAGGGGGGGACAAGAGAGCGCCCCCCCTCCTGAACCGTATCAGGCCACATGCCCTCAACATGGGGAGGATGTCTTATCAGAATCTGGAAGACCCCTTTAACAAAGGGGACCCCAGATCCTGCCCCCCCTATGTGAATTGGTAATGGGGTACATTGTATCCCTACCATTTCACAAAGAAAGTGTAAAAAATTGTAAAAAAAAAAACACAGATACCGTTGGGAAAGTCCTTTATTAAAAAAAAAAAAACAAAAACAAAAAAAAAACATTTCAGCGATGAAATCCAGTAATCCGATGTCCAGCGCTGTCCACACGAAACGTCATTGGCTGAGCCTGAGCGGACCTGATGGGGAACTTCCTCCGCAGTGTATTAAATGAATAGACCCGCCCCTTCTAAAGTTCCCCATCAGGTCCGCTTAGCCAATGACGTAGGTGTAAGGCTAAGCAGACCAGATGCGGAACGTGAGAAGGGGCGGGTCTATTCATTCATTACACTGCGGAGGAAGTTCCCCATCAGGTCCGCTCAGCCAATGACGTAGGCGGGGTCTGACATACGAGGGGGCGGACCTGATGGGGAACTTCCTCCGCAGTGTTTTTTTATTTTTAATAAAGGACTTTCCCAACGGTGTCTGTGTTTTTTTTTTACAATTTGTTACACTTTCTTTGTGAAATGGTAGGGGTACAATGTACCCCATTACCAATTCACATAGGGGGGGCCGGTATCTGGGGGTCCCCTTTGTTAAAGGGGTCTTCCAGATTCCGATAAGCCCCCTGCCCGCAGACCCCCACAACCACCGGGCAAGGGTTGTGGGGATGAGGCCCTTGTCCCCATCAACATGGGGACATCCTCCCCATGTTGAGGGCATGTGGCCTGGTATGGTTCAGGAGGGGAGGGCGCTCTCTCACCCCCCCTCTTTTCCTGCGGCCTGCCAGGTTGCGTGCTCGGATAAAGGGTCTGGTATGGATTTTTGGGGGAACTCCACGCCTTTTTTTTTTGGGGGGTGGAGTTCCCCTTAAAATCCATACCAGACCTGAAGGGCCTGGTATGGATATTTGGGGGAACCCCACGCATTTTTTTTTTAAATTTGCGGCAGGGTTCCCCTTAATATCCATACCAGACCTGAAGGGCCTGGAAATAGAATTTGGGGGGACCCCCACGCATTTTTTTTTTTTTACCAATGACTTTTCTATGTATTGCCGGGAGCCGACAATTCATTATAGCCGCGAGTGAGTTTTAAATGACTTTTTTTCCTTCAGAAATGACACTGTGCAGGGACAGTTCTAAGCACAGGAAACAAGCGCGACTTTACAGGCATAATTTACACACACCATAGGTACGAAATTTAAAGGAATATTTCACTTTTATTGTTTCACTTTAAGCATTATTAAAATCACTGCTCCCGAAAAAACTGCAGTTTTTTAAACCTTTTTTTTGCATTGATACATGTCCCCTGGGGCAGGACCCTTTTTAGGACAATAACTTGCATATTAGCCTTTATAATTAGCACTTTTGATTTTGAACGTTCGAGTCCATTGTATTTCATAGGGTTCTAAAGTTTGCGCAAACTTTCTGTCTGTTCGCAGGTTCTGGTGCGAACCGAACAGGGAGCTGTTCGGCTCATCCCTAATCATGAATTTGAAGTGTTGGGGTAACAAAAGCTTTAACATGATTCCATATGTGCATCTGGACCGAGAAATAAGGACAGAAAATATCAGGAACATGCAAAACAAGTTTATTGATCAGCCTGATTTCCATTCTTTGAATTTAAGCAGTAGATCAGGGACAAGGCAGCAAGGTGGGACAGGACCAGAAGCAGTTCAGGTCGGGTACCCATTTTTTAAATTATGAAGTGATAAAGCAGTTGTGTCGGTAAACTTATATGTATATGTAAGGCCCCTTTCACACGTGCGGATCCCGGGAGGATCCGTTTTTGGACATCCGCTTGCTCAGCGGGGATCGCTTCGTTGATCCCCGCTGAGCTGGCGGATGACTAGTCCGTCTCTGCACACTGTGCAGAAACGGACCAGTCAGATCTCCGCTTTCCTCTATGATGGGATCGGATGAAAACGGACCATCTGTCCTTTTTTTATCCGATCCGCAGACGGATAGAAAAATAGGGTTTTCCTCAATCATCAGTTTCAGAGCATAGCGGAGACTGATCTCATCGGATGTCAGCGGATGTTCATCCGCTGACATCCGCTATCCCATAGGGATACACGTATGTCAGTTTTTCATCCAAAAACGGATGAATGAAAAACGGACATATGGTCCGCACGTGTGAAAGGGACCTATCTGATATGTGGACTTACACATGCACATTGTCAAATTTGGTAAATCTGGCTACTTTGTCGAAAGACAAACCTCCAGATCTGTGTTGACGATTGTGTGCTGACAGCATTGAGTGTTGTAACTTGTATGTGCCTATTGTATAAATGACAAATTCACTCTAATCTACCAGATAACTCACCTATGTTTAGTACTTTACTTATGTAAAAGATACAGTATTTGTTAGATGGATTTTTATATTAGGGGCAACTTGTCACATTCCCTAAATCTTTTCAATGCTAGGCTATAGGAAATGTGACAATTACACATTCACTATCTTCCTCCCGGCTCTCCTCTCTTTCCACTCTACTTATCCTACTCTACCTATACTATCTATAAAGGTTTCACTCTCCTCCTATGTAGCTCCCTCTCTCCCACACCAAATCTCCTTAGCATTGAATCCCCTCCACTATTTTCCCATTTTCCCTCGGAGCCATCCCCTCCACCAGAGCCATCCCCTCCACCATGGCTTTCTTCTTCTGCCTCTTCACCTACTAGTGTTTCTGTCCCCCCCCCCCCCCCCTTTGCAACCATTCTTTGTGCGGTTATATTTTTTATTTTTCTGTATCAGTCTCCTCAATATATTCACTCCACTGCTCTGTTGCCATTCTCTGGTCTGTCCTTTAACTACCCTTCTCTCTCTGCTATATCCTGTCCATGCACAAGGTTTCCTAAAATGTTTATTTTCTGCACCCTCTGCTCCCTCTGTCCAGGATTATCTACATCTTTAGTATCTCTTCTGTGACAGTTCTGCCTTTTCTCCCCAGTGTTTTTTCAGGTGTCCCACTTGAAGGCCTATGCGCCTTCTGCTGAAAGTTCTCTCTAGAATTTCCTGAGTGTCGCTAGTGTTCCTGATCACAGGAGGAAGAAACAGTAGTTCATACAGACCTTTTGTTGTTTGACTTTTGTTCACCGACTCTGCTTCTTCTCAGCAATCCTGTACTTCCTTCTTTATCCCCATCTCAGATATCACAGCTTATTCCGCTGTCTCCTCTTTCCCCTTTCTGACCATAACTTCTTCTTCAACCCCCTACTGTCCATGACCTGTGCTGACTGCTTTCCTTCTACTACTTCCTCTCCATCATCCAGTCCTACATGCTGAATTTTGTATCTGCTCTTCTTACTGTTGCTCTGCATATTAGTACCACTGACAATGTCATAAGTATCCCATTACAAATATTTATTTCCTCTCCATCAACCATCTCTGCTATGTTTTGATCCAGGCCGCAATCCTACTGACCTCTGTTGAGCTTCATGCACCTGTTTTTCATATCTGAAACGTCCTCCTTTTTACGAGATCCTATTAAAATCCCTACTATGTCCAACTTCCATTTATTCTGTCCCCCTGCTTTGATCACACATTTCCCTGCTGTTCTGCATACCCCAAGATGACATCCCAATGCATTCTCCACCCTTTGCACTACCATCTTTCCTCCACATTAAGCTACTGTCCCCCTCGATTACCACCAATGTCAGCTCCCATTTCTCAGCCTATTAGCACCCATTCCATATCCAACCATCAAATTTCATTATTCCCCCTGTCTCCATCAGCTTTTGCTTTCTTCTCCCAAAAGAACTGTACACACTGCAAAAGAATAAAAATCTATAACTGAAAAGCCAGGTATGAGCAAAGATATCTACACACATTGGTATCCAATTGTTTTAATTAAAAATAAAATTGTTGGTCAGCATGAATCCATTACTTTTGGTCAGTTTTCTTGAGATCAAATTAAAAAGGAAGGAAGACAAGCTGGAAATGTTTTGATTGTTTACCACAGGTTTGTAGCATGTGTTGTATATTACACAGTTTTGTTGCCAATTAATTTTTTTAAAGAATACAGAAAAAAAATTAGCAAAGGAAAATGGTAATTTTTACAAACTTGATCCAAAATTTACTTCAAAAGAAAATAATACAAAACTGGTATGAGTGTGGCAACTTTAGATCTTTTTCATGAAGAACATGATCATAATACGTTATAATAAGTTAATAGAGAAAGCTCTGTCCACCCCCAGAAATGTCTCTGTTTACAAAAGGGTACACCTATGTTATTTATAGCACAATGTATAATTGTTATTATGTTGCAAAATAAATCATTTATGAAATTCCTTAAAGGGTTACACTCCATTCACACAGAGGCAACACAACTTCCAGCGCGACTTTGGCAGGCAACTTGGACACGACTTGAGTATGAATCACAGCACGACCTGGATCTACTTACAAGGCAACTTCAAGTTGCCTCCAGGACAGGAGACATTCCAGTGGCCAATCAAACAAGAATCAGCTCTATGGGAGGGAGGGGGGAGGGAGGGGTTTGCCTGAGAAATGTATGTTCTCTTCCTGGAAAGTTGCTTCTGTTAAGACAGGGGATCCGACTTCTGAGCGACTTCCATTGAAATCAATGGGTACAGGTCGCCTAGCAGTTGCCTAGAAGTCGGATTGAAGTCATACAGGAACCTTTTTTTGAAGTCGGAGCGACTGCAGTAGTGTACATTAAGACGGCTCCATTCACTTACATTGATTTTCTCATGCAGCGCGACTTGAGGCGACTAGGGGCGGCCTGGGGCGACTTGAAGTCGGATCCAAAGTCGCCCCTGTGTGAATGGGCTCTTACTAAACCCTCGTTTTTTTTTTGTTTTTTTTTAAATAACAAACCTATCATACTTACCTCCTCTGTGCAGTTGGTTTTGCACAGAGTAGCCCGGATCCTGCTCTTGTGGGGTGTCCCATAGCGGCGCTGTTGGCTCCTCCTCTTCTCGAGTGCCCGTTGGAGAATCGCTGTCCTTCGGGACACCCGTTTGGGCACGCTTACGAGTCCTGATGCTGCTTCTATTGACACAGACAGCAGGACTCGGCCCTGCCCCCCCGGCATTCGCCTCCTTTGTATTTGATTGACAGCAGCGGGAGCCAATGGCTTCACTGCTATCAATCTATTCAATCAGGAAACGAGACACTGGCAGGAGCTGGTGTGCTCGTTCCCGTAGCAGGAATTACGTGGCTCGGGTAAGTAAAAGGGGGGCTCGGGGGGGCTGCTGCATGACAGGAGTTTTTTTCACCTTAATGCATAGAATGCATTAAAGTGGTTGTATACCCACAAATATGAAATGCACCTACAGGTAAGCCTACATTAAGGCTTACCTGTAGGTGCTTGCAATATCTCAGAGACCTACACGGTCTCGGAGATATTTGCAAAAAAGAGTGCACCGCTATCTACGGCGCATGCGCGCCGTAGATAACGGCGCAGGCGCACTGAGCACGGAGGCTCTTTGAATGGCAGTCTGCCGGACACTGCCGGAATTCGCGCATGCGCGGGGATCGTGCCGTTCCCCGCGCATGCACGGGAGTGACGTCATCACCGCTCCGGCCAATCACAGCGCCGGAGCGGCGATACCCGGAAGTCACTCCGGGTATCATGGATGCGACGGAGGACGTGTCCGAGGACCGCTGCGGGGGCTTCGATCTAAGGTAAGTGATTGATAATGAGCTAGTATGCTAGTCATACTAGCTCATTATGACTTTGCCTTGCAGGTTCTGAAAAAAATAATAATAAATTTTGCGGTATACAACCACTTTAAGGTGAAAAACCTTGAGGGTTTACAACCCCTTTAGGCCTGGTTCACACTGGTCCGACAAATGCTCCGACATTAGGAGCTCATGTCGCATGACGTGTGAAAATCAATGTTTCCCTATGAGAGCCGTCTTAACTGGTCCGACACAAGTCGGTCCGACTTTGAAAATGCTCCCTGTACTACTTTGGTCCGACTTTGATCCGACTTCAGCCCATTGACTATCATTGAAGTCGGATCAAAGTAGGATCCTTGTCCTAACCATCCGACATGGTGATTACAGCAGCAGTAAAAGGAATTTATCTCACCCTGGGATTGTTTTGATTGGTCAAAGGACAAGTCAGACTAGCACAAAGTCGGATCAAAGTAGTATCCTGTTCATGATGTCGGATGGATGTCGGACCAATGTAGGATCAATGTAGGACTGATGTCGCAGAGCAAAGTAGGATGAAAGTCGGATGAATGTCGTGTCGTATCAGTGTGAACCCAGCCTTAAGGTTGGTTGTATATGCAGGGCCAGTTTCTATGCAGAGGCAGGTGCAGTTTCCATTCAGCAGCTCAGGTGTGACTCAGGTGCGAATTTGACACTTAAATCACACCTGAACCGAACTGAAAAATGCACAGGACCCTTTTTTAATTTGCATGGCAACCGGTTTGTATATATTGAAAGTCGGTCTGACTCAGATTTGCATATATGTGAACCAAGCCTTAAGCATTGGTTCTCAAACTAAGGCACCTAGGCCAAATATGATCCCTGTTTGTATTTTTTTTTTTTTCAGGCCCACCAGATGATGAAGCAAGTAGCAACACTAGTGCTCCTGCATGCAAAGTGACAGCAAGTTTCCAAGTGCTGGGACGCAGAGTGTTCTAGTAACCAGCAATGTACCTTAGCTGCCACTGTGATCTCCTGCCTAATGGTGCCTGCAAAGTTTCAGCCATGACATCATTCAGCCAGTAGAGTGGCCATGTGGGGACCAGGAGCATATTCAATTGCAAGTGACTCCTATACACCAATGTTGTGAGGGCTTTCCTAATCCCGCTGACACCAATGATGAAGTACTATTCCTCCGACTAGTTATACCTATATTTTTTTTCTAATCCATAAAATTGGAGCTATTTACTGACAAATGCCTGACGCCTATAGGAGAATGCTATGGTAGTAATTATTACCCTCCAGCAGAACAGGATTCTTAAAAATATTGTGTGCAACATTAACATTATTGTAGGTGGTACATATGATATGTAACCATTTTTAAGATTAATAAAATAATCTAATAACACAATTAAATAAAATTAAAGTACATGAATCTATAACGAAAATGGGCCATTAGCACTGCTGCAGAGCCAGGAATGTACATTTCTTTATTTTTTTTATATAAATTCTTTTTATTAGATTTTCTTACAGTACAGTACAGTACAACATTAAAACACATACTCGAGTAGGCAACATACCCTCTCGACCGCGGCCATGCAAGGCCCACTCTACCAGAACTAACATAGTTCATCTATAACTATAACCCCCTTTCCCCCCCCCCATCCCGACCAAGGCCGCCGTTATATATATAACACATAAGACATTCTTGCATCAATCCTAACATCACAGTCCGTCCTCCTATTATTATATCCACTATCCTCCTAAAGAGCCTATATTCACCAGGAAAACCATGTGGAACACATGTCAGCTATACAGTAGTAAATTTATAATCATGCTATCTTTGACCGACCGTCAATTCCATTGATCAGATCAGCCTACTGTTGCAGAAGAGTCCAGCCATGCCTGCCAGACCTTGTCAAACTTTTTCCCACATCCACGTGCCCTGTACGTAGCCTTATATAGATGTATAACTGAGTTAACCAGACCTTTCCAGAATGAGAGTGTGGGGGCACTAGCGTTCTTCCACTTTAATAAAATAGCCTTTCTGCCATAAAACATCCCAATAATTAGCAATGTGCGGTGTGCCAATGATGGAACCACCCCCTCCACCAAACCCAGGAGGCAAACCCTGGGCGCCAGGGGGACCGGAGCTCCAAGCACCTCCGACATGCACTCCACCACCCCAGACCAAAAGGTCTGAATCCGTGGGCACGTCCAGAAAACATGTTCCGAATCTGCCGGGGAGTATGTGCACCTCCAACATTGACCACTGGTGGTAGGATATATACGAGAAAGCCTAGCAGGAGTGAAATATATACGGTGCAGAAATTTGAACTGTATTAGACGATCTCTAGCAGAAACCAAATGCCTAAATGGGCGATCCCACATATCCTCCCAATCCTCCCCCTGTATCTCTGGAATTTCCCTTTCCCACCTCTCTCTACACCTAGTTACCCCCAACGGTATATTTAAAATAGGGATTTGTAAACAGTGGACAGAGGTTTGGCTAGGTCTTTGTCTTTCAAAAGGGTCTCCAGTGGGGATGGAAGGGACTCGACTCTTTGGCCACTGAACTGCGCCTGAAAAGCGTGGCGCAGCTGCAGATAGCGAAAGAAGAAGGAATTTGGCAAATCATGCCTTGCTTTTAATTGATCAAAAGAAATAAGCTCACCTTCCCTAGTAATATCCTCTAACACTTTAATCCCCCCACAAGCCCAAATCATTGGATCCGGGAGGGAGCAAAAATCTGATAAGTTTGGGTTCAACCAGAGAGGGGCCGAAGGCGAAACTCCCAGATAGGAAGGTGACATCAGAGCAGTAGTGACCTCCCAGGCCCTAATGGTGGCCTTCATAGAGACTGTTAAAGGGAGACTGGACCTGGGACCCCTAAATAAGGCCAATCGTAAGCTCTCATATGATCCCAAATGAGCCGCTTCCAGGACCGTGGCCGAATCGCCGTCATCAGCCAGCAGCCAGCGCCTAGCAAACACCATCTGGCCAGCCAGATAATACTTTTGCCAGTCCGGAAGCGCCAACCCCCCTGCCCCAGGGGCTCCTGCAGGACCGAAATACTAATACGAGGGGATTGTGGAGACCAAAGAAAAGCCCCCACTATACTATTCAATGTTTTAAAGAAATCTTTGGGAATCCACACTGGAGAGTGACGCAGGAAGTATAGGAGTACTGGTAGGAATTTCATTTTGAGAAGACTTATTCTCCCTATCAGGGAGAGAGGCAGTTTCCGCCAGACCTGAGTTTTTTGTCTGAGGCCAGAATGTACATTTCTTTGAACACTACTGAATGATACTTGGAAGGATTTTGCATCACACAACTGGGTGAACCATTCTATTATAATACAACAGTCTTTTGTACCCATATACAGTATGTGTTCCTGATTTTACAAAATATATTCATTGATGGTAATTAATTCTAAATGAATCTCTGTCTATTGGAGATTAAATGATTTTAGATAGGATGATCAAATAAAAATAAAATAAAAATCATTTGATTCGTTTAGAAAGGAGGGATCACTGGCTGTTGACAGCCCTATGAAAATGTATTCCACCCATTTCATTCATATTTCAATTTCTGTAGGGGAAGGCTTTCAGAAGTGGAGCTCTTGAGTCAATACCCAGATAAGTAGGTCATGAAGTACTAAGCTGCTTTCTAGGGAATTAGAGAATTGTGATTTAAGGCTGTGTTTCTGCATATGAAATAAATTATTTCCAGAGAATGTCATTTCCATATAGTCTATACCCTCAAAACATAGGGGAGTTGAAAGGGGCTCAAGTCTACAACAGATATGCATCCATCTGGTGCATTGTTCTTAAGCCTTGCAGATGAAGGGACCCATACTGTATATTTTTAATTAATGCTTAGTTCTGTCCCTTCATTGAATAAATCCCATAATTCCTTGGAACAAAGGACTTTAATAGGCACCCGTTGTACAGAAACTGGCTTGTTGTTTTTTTAACAGTATGCATATCTGCATGTCTGCTAATTACTATGTGTCAGTAAGTACAGTATTGTGTTAATATTCCTTATTTTCCTGACTTGTGGCCCTTCAGTGTTAACAAGGCAATTCTGTATTTCACAATATTTTAAGATGATGAGTTTTGTTATGTTTGGCTCCAGCAGATGGACACACACAAATGTTCATAATCGCATAGTATTTTAGTATTCATCAGGTTTATTCTCAGTACATATTCATACTTGAAAGTTAGGCAGTGCTTAACAATGTCCCAGACTTCTGACCTATCCCTAATCCTAAACCTGGCTCTAACACTTAAAGCATTTGTCACCCCGACACGTCATATTTCTGATATGTGCCTGCTGTACCATGTACTTGTATGGGAAAGTATCCTGTTCTTTTTGCCAGTCCCCTTGCTTTCCTTTTAAAAACTGACCACACTAGAGGCACCGATGATGTCACTTGTCACTGTGCCTCAGGGCCAGCTGGGTGCTTGAAAGTGCAGTTTCTAAAAATGCTTCTTTTGGCAGCATTTATTAAAGTGGTTGTAAACCTAGTTACACCACTTGTACCTACAGGTAAGCCTATAATAAGGCTTACCTGTAGGTGCTGAAAATATCTCCTAAACCTGCATGGTTTAGGAGACATTCACCATATACGCTTGCGCCAATGTCATCGACGCATGCGCACTGAAGAATTGGCTCGCTCGCATCGTTTTTTTAGCAGCTGTGCTGTGACCAGCTTCTGCGCGCATGTTCGGGAGTGACATCATCGCGGCTCCGGCCAATCACACGAGACATGTCGCCGGTCACAGCGGTGTACGGGGACCGCTGCAATAGCATCGGTCTAAGGTAGGTATTTCATAATACTATCTCATTATGGCTTTGTCTTACAGGGTTTGTTTGCTCTTTTTTTTTTTTTTTATTCGGGTTTACAACCACTTTAAGGGCTCGTTTACACTTCAAAATGTGGCAAAATGTGACACTGGACACGCTTTTTTAAAGCACTCTGAATGCCAATCAAAGCACCTGTTACTAAATAAAATGGTTACCTAACAGTTCCGGTTCATGTGTACATTTTCTGGGAGTGTCTGGTGCAGACATCACATCTGGTGTGCAGCGTGGGGCAGCTGGAAAGTGAACAAGGTCCGGACTGAAGCTGAGCAACAAGCAGACAGCACGCGTGATGTGCAACATTGGAATACTATAGCGGAAACTTAGCAGGGACCGGAGAGAGAGGAGGATCAGCAATGCTGGGGGTTACTACTGAGGGTGCCAGTCTTTGGTTGTCTTCATTGGCCGGTGTTCTGCCGAAAACTCCAACTCGCCAAAATCTCCAACCACGTCACTTCTGGTGACTCTCCAGTATCAGTAATTGGAGATTTGGATGAGTTGGCTGTCCTCACAGAACAGCGACTAAGGAGGAAAAAGTTGTCGCTGCCTTGGAGGCAGCCATGTTGTTGGTTGCTAGCGGGCGGACTAACAATGTCCACTCATTATATCGTGTACCGTAGTGTATACGCTGCAGGTGTTCTGTGAAAACAGCCAACTCCAAATTACTGATGCTGGTGGTTCACCGGAAGTGTACCGTAGATATAACGAGTGGACATTGTTAGTCCGCCTGCTAGCAACCAACAACATGGCTGCCACCAAGGCTGCGATAACTTTTTCCTCCTTACTCACTGTTCTGTCAAAACAGCCAATTCGTTGTGTACTGTGTAGTGTATACGCTGCCAGCGTTTTGACATGGTTGGAGATTTTGGCGAGTTGGAGTTTTCAGCAGAACACCGAAGTCACTCCTGCGCATAGGAGTGCAGTCATTTCAGCACACAGGTGCTGTGCTGGAATGTAAACTGAGTTGCTCTGTACGTTCCAAAAATGACTGTGAGAAAGCAGATAGGTTTCTTTTATTGAAGAAAAAACAGTGCATGTCCCTTCTGCAATGAAGAGCAGCCTGCTTGCAGTTTTTGACAGCTGGACTTTAGTTCCACTTTCATATTAACCATTTGCTGCCTGTGTATTGCATACTACACTCCAGAGATTTATAAAGCTGATTTACTTCTATGGCTAATGTATGAAAAGTAACTTTTAATTAGCACCTTCCCCTCTATCGGTGGCCCTGCTATCACAAGCTACTTTTTATTAGTTACCTGAACAAAGTTGAATGTTTCTGTTAGTTTGCATAACGATGAGAAATACCCAGAGAGGCCGGACTTTGAAGGCAATGACACGGTAAATAGATACAAAATAGAAATGTATTTATAAAAGACAAAAAACAGTAACTACATGATTGAAAAGAATTAAAAAATATAGCAAGATGGAATATGCAAATGTGGTCCCTTTTGCGTCAACACGTTTCGCCACAAGGCTTCTTCAGGACGACTCAAGGATAGCAAGAAAGAACAGGACTTGCTATCTTGGGAATGGAGGGGTATTTATTAACCCTTGTTTAGAAAGAGTGAAGTCATGCACAGATCCAATATAATAAAAATGGGAATCATTCACATCTCAGTGGTGCCAGAATGAAGCCACCTTCCATTGTAAGAAGTACCTTGAACTTCATTCTGGCACCACTGAGATGTGAATGATTCCCATTTTTATTATATTGGATCTGTGCATGACTGCACTCTTTCTAAACAAGGGTAATAAATACCCCGCCATTCCCAAGATAGCAAGTCCTGTTCTTTCTTGCTATCCTTGAGTCGTCCTGAAGAAGCCTCACGGCGAAACGCATTGACGCAAAAGGGACCACATTTGCATATTCCATCTTGCTATATTTTTTAATTCTTTTCAATCATGTAGTTACTGTTTTTTGTCTTTTATAAATACATTTCTATTTTGTATCTATTTACCGTGTCATTGCCTTCAAAGTCCGACCTCTCTGGGTATTTCTCATCTTTGAGTCTACCCTCCCATTTTTGTTCCCTGAAATACTATTACGGATGTGGCATTGTGAGTGCTTCCCCTTCCCCCTATTAATATTCATGTTAGTTTGCATAATAATCAATCTCTACCTCTACCTATAGATATCCTACTCTCCCTGTAGTGACCTTTGCAATATTCCCGCAAGGATGCAGAAGAAAAGAAAGACATTTCACAGACTGTGTCCAAACAGGGTGATGAATTTATACCACTGATTTAAAAGGGGAGGTATGGCTAAAGCTCTTTTGACCACACTTCTCCTATGAATCATGGGAGTGCGCTTATTTCTGCACCCCTGTGATCCATATTCAGCTGACAGCGGGCTAAAGTGCGTTGCTAGGAGACTGAGCCAGCCACTCCCATGTCCTCCACAGCCCGCCGCTTCAGTCATTTTGATTGGGCTCAAATTGCACAGCATCGCACCAAAGTCATGCAAGCACTAATTTTGGAAATGCACTGCAACCGGATCGCATGGTTGTTTTGTACCATTCAATTGGATGCAGGCGAAAGCACTGTGTTTTTGACCTGCGTTTGGGTCGTCATTAACATTGTACTGACACCTGCGGCAGATTGGATCGCATTCTACTGTGAACCGGGGTGAAACTCATTTAAAAAAATGCGGCTTTAGATGAGTTTTTAAGCACTTGCCGACCCGCCACAGTACATGACGTATTGCCGCGGGCCGGCACATGCAGGCACAATCACGTACATGTCTGTATTTCTGCCTGCTCCGCCCCCTGGGGTGTGCAGCTCAAACCCCCTGCAACTGCTGTGTCCAGCAGTGAATTAATTCATAACGGCTGTGTTTCATGTGCTATGATTGGCCCACAGCTATCACAGCTACAGCTACCTGGGCCGATTACAGCAACCTGTACCATGTGATTATCTGTAGCCAATCACAGACCACTAGTGATCACAGCTGTCATAAATGTAACCAATGATCTTAATTGTAACAGCAAAGTGTAAAAAAATAAAAAAAACTATGATCACCCCTCTGTCACTATTATGACACTGAACTAATCTGATGAATGTATGTAAAAAATAATATAAAATAGTAAAAAATCCCAAAAAAAAAATCATACCCTCACCGGTCAGTGTTCCTGATCACTGCCACATCAGTCATATGATGACGCTGTACTGCCCTGGTTACAGTCATTTCTTAAATTTCTAAAAAAAATGTGACAAAAAATTACAACTTCAAAAAAATTGGCATGACTCTTACTAAATGCCTCAGACTGTCTACTTTCCAAAAAGGGGTAATTTGAGGTGTATTTGTACTGTCCTGGCATTTTAGGGCCTCGGAGAATGAGATAAGCTGCCAGTATGTTAGGATTAATCAATTTTTATATATATACACCATAGCTTGTAGAACATGGCGTAGATGGCTGCGGATACTGCGGCGATCTATGCTCGGAAGTGGGAGAAAATACCTGGATTACACAGGCATCTGCTCCCCCCTGAAAGGTGCCAAATGTGACACATTTGGGGGGGAGGAATCCGAAAAGCAGAAGTTCCATTTTTGGGTGGAACTCCGCTTTAATGATGCTTTCTTCTGCCAGGAGAAAGGCATTTAGAAGAGTTGCAGTGTACTGAGGACCGAGTTTTAGCTTTCTTTGGCTACATTTGTATCCAATTGTGTTCACTGCTGAAAGTTTTTTTTTTTTTTGATACTTTGTGTCAGACCTGATCTTTCAGCTAAAGCTGGCTATACACTAGAATGGTCACGCTAACAAGAATATTCGAAGGAGCAAGAGGGAATTTTTTTCTCAAACAAACAAATTTCTAACAGTCAATGTGGTTTTTGTTGGGAAAAGTCCTTTTACTCCAAAATCCAATGTTAAAAACAAAGGTTTTTTAAATACTTTCGAATGACATTCGTCATGACATCGAATGTACTGATGGGAATTTTTGTTCGAATGTTCGTTCGGAAATCTGTGAGTATGTATGGCCAGCTTTAGGCTGCAGAACAGATCCAGTCAAAGCATGCTTATGGCACATGACAGTAAGCCAAACTCACATTTGATAAAGGTTTACAAGCATATAGGTAAATTACGTGACTTGACTCAAAGGGCATCCCTGAGATCTTGACTTTGGTATTCTGTGGAAAGATGGTGAAAAAGCCTGGACCGGGGCTATAGGAAGCAGCCAGCTGTGGTGGAACCAGTGTGGAATGCAAATGGTGACGATACCAGAACTGACGTCAACGGGGAACGTGATGCAGTGGATAGTGGGCGGTAACTTGTTTAGAAACTTCCTGTTTCTTCTTCAGACCTCTGACGTTGACGTCAATGGGGAGCGTGATGCCATGGATAGTGGGCGGTAATGCGTTTTATAACTTTCTGTTTCTTCTTCAGACCTCTCAATTGACATCAATGGGGAGTGTAATGCCGTGGGTGGTGAGCGGTAACGCGTTTTAAAACTTCCTGTTTCTTCTTCAGACCTCTCAATTGAAATCAGCGGGGAGCGTGATGCCATGGATGGTGGGCGGTAACACGTTTCGACTGTTTTTTCTTCGGATGTCTCAATTGATGTCAACAGGGAGCGTGATGCTGTGGATGGTGGGCGGTAATGCATTTTGAAACTTCCTGTTTCTTCTTCAGACCTCTCAATTAACATCAATGTCAGAGGTCTGAAGAAGAAATAGTATGTTTCGAAATGCGTTACCACCCACGACATCACGCTCCCCGTTGATGTCAGTTCCAGTATTGGTGCCATTTGCCTGACACAGTGGTTCCACCATGGCTGGCTGCTTCCTTTAGCCCCGGTCCAGGCTATTTCACCATTTTGCCACAGGATACCGATGTCACCATCTCGGGGGTGCCCTTGATCCCAGCCGTTGAATTTACCGGTACCTATATGCTTGTCAACATTTATCAAATGTGAGTTGCCAATTTATTTGTGCTTTAATAAATCTGATATGTTTTAACTGCTATACTTAAAGAGAAAGTAAAGTCTTCCTCTTTAACCACTTAACGACCGCCCACCGCCGATTTACGTCGGCAGAATGGCACGGACAGGCAGAATCACGTAGATCTACGTGATCGCCTTTGTGCAGTTGGGGGGTCCATCCGGACCCCCCTTCACTGCAGTGAGCGGCCGTTAAGTGTTCGGGAGCGATCAGGCATGAGGGGGGGGCGCTCGATTCCGCCCCCCCCTCGCGATCGCTCCCGGCCAATGAAAATGCTTCCTCCGCCATGTGATGTAAACAAGGCTGGAGGAAGTGATGTCATCTCCCTCGCCGCGGTCTTTTCGTTCCCGGCGCCGAGCAGAGAAGAAGCAGGTTAGTGCACCAACAGTCCACTGACACGTAGGTACACATAGGCACACAAATCACCCCCCAGTCACCCCCAGATCACCCCCCAGGTCACCCCAAAGCCCCCAATCACAGTGTCACTGATTGCAGTGATCATTTATTTTACTGATCACTGCATTTAGTGTCATCTGTGATTGTAAAAAGTTGCAGGGCAGTTAGGATTAGGCCCCTTTAGGTCCAGGGTAGCCCCCTAACCCCCCCTAATAAAGGTTTAACCCCTTGATCACCCCCCAGGTAACCCTTTCACCCCCTAACTTCAGCGTCACTAAGCGATTGTTTTTCCGATCGCTGTATTCGTGTCGCTGGTGTTTTAGATAGGCAGTTATTTTTTTTTAGGTTCGCCGCAGGTTTTTATTAGTGTCAGGTACCCCCATATATTATTTTAACCCCCTGATTGCCCCTAGAGTTAACCCTTTCACCAGTGATCGCCGTATAAGCGTCACTGGTTAGCCAGTAAGTTATTTAGTTATTTAGGTTACCCGTCAGGTTTTTATATAGTGTCAGGTACCCCCATATTTAACCTAATAAAGGTTTTAACCCCCTGATTGCCCCTAGTTAACCCTTTCACCAGTGATCACCATATAAAGGTTACGGGTGACGCTGGTTGATTAGTTTGCTTTTTATAGCATCAGGGCACCCGCCGTATATAACCCAATAAAGGTTTAACCCCCCTGATCGCCCGGCGGGTGAGATCAATTAGGTTTTAGCGCCAGAGAGGGTCTGCGTCGCCCCAGGCAGTGTTAGGTTAGTGACAGTAACGCTAACACCCACGCGCAAAGCATACACCCCCCTTAGTGGTATAGTATCTGATCAGATCTGATCAGATCTATACTAGCATCCCCAGCGGTTTAGGGTTCCCAAAAACGCAGTGTTAGCGGGATCAGCCCAGATACCTGCTAGCGCCTGCGTTTAGCCCCTCCGCCCAGCCCAGCCCACCCAAGTGCAGTATCGATCGATCACTGTCACTTACCAAACACAACACACATAACTGCAGCGTTCGCAGTGCTTGGTTTTTGGGGCCCTGTACGCGGCTAGGCTCCTAAAAAGTCCCACACATGTGGTATCCCCGTACTCAGGAAAAGCAGCAGAATGTATTTTGGGGTGCAATTCCACATATAACCATGGCATGTGTGAGCAATATATCATTTAGTGACAACTTTTTGTACATTTTTTTTTTCTTTTTGTCATTATTCAATCATTTGGGACAAAAAAAAAAAATATTCAATGGGGTCAACATGCCTCTCAGCAAATAGCTTGGGGTGTCTACTTTCCAAAATGGGGTCATTTGGGGGGGTTTTGTGCCATCTTGGCATTTTATGGCCTTCAAAACTGTGATAGGTAGTGAGGAGTGAAATCAAAAATTTATGCCCTTAGAAACCTTGAAGGCGGTGCTTGGTTTTTGGGGTCCCGTACGCGGCTAGGCTCCCAAAAAGTCCCACACATGTGGTATCCCCGTACTCAGGAGAAGCAGCAGAATGTATTTTGGGGTGTAATTTCACATATGCCCATGGCATGTGTGAGCAATATATCATTTAGTGACAACTTTGTGCACAAAAAAAAAAAAGTTTGTCATATTCCCGCAACTTGTGGCAAAATATAAAATATTCCATGGACTGAACATGCCTCTCAGTAAATAGCTTGGGGTGTCTACTTTCCAAAATGGGGTCATTTGAGGGGGTTTTGTGCTATTTTGGCATTTTATGGCCTTCGAAACTGTGATAGGTAGTGAGGAGTGAAATCAAAAATTTGCGCCCTTAGAAATCCTGAAGGCGGTGCTTGGTTTCCGGGGTCCCGTACGTGGCTAGGCTCCTAAAAAGTCCCACACATGTGGTATCCCCGTACTCAGGAGAAGCAGCAGAATGTATTTTGGGGTGCAATTCCACATATAACCATGGCATGTGTGAGCAATATATCATTTAGTGACAACTTTTTGTAATATTTTTTTTTTTTTTTTTGTCATTATTCAATCACTTGGGACAAAAAAAAAATATTCAATGGGCTCAACATGCCTCTCAGCAATTTCCTTGGGGTGTCTACTTTCCAAAATGGGGTCATTTGGGGGGGTTTTGTACTGCTCTGCCATTTTAGCACCTCAAGAAATGAGATAGGCAGTCATAAATTTAAAGCTGTGTAAATTTCAGAAAATGTACCCTAGTTTGTAAACGCTATAACTTTTGCGCAAACCAATAAATATACGCTTATTGACATTTTTTTTACTAAAGACATGTGGCTGAATACATTTTGGCCTAAATGTATGACTAAAATTGAGTTTATTCGATTTTTCTTATAACAAAAAGTAGAAAATATCATTTTTTTTCTAAATTTTCGGTCTTTTTCTGTTTATATCGCAAAAAATATAAATCGCAGAGGCAATCAAATACCATTAAAAGAAAGCTCTATTTGTGGGAAGAAAAGGACGCAAATTTCATTTGGGTACAACATTGCATGTCCGCACAATTTACAGTTAAAGCAGCGCAGTGCCGAATCCCAAAAACAGGCCTGGTCCTAATGGCCCGAAATGGTCCGGGGCTTAAGTGGTTAATTGTACCTACAGGTAAACCTTTAGTAAGGCTTACCTGTAGGTACTGTAGATATCTCCTTAACTTGCACCATTTAGGAGATGTTTACTATATACGTGGCCGCTGATGTCATCGGTGCATGCGCACTGAAGGAACGGCCCGCTCGTGCCATGTCTTAAAGGATCCATGCCGTGACCGGCAGCACCCCTGAGCATGTGCAGGAGTGACGTCATAGCGGCTCTGGCCAATCACAGCGCTGGAGCCCACGACCCCAGAAGTGACTCCAGGAAAGATGTCGGCCATGTGAGTGGAGTGTTGGCGGCACTGCAGGGCATCATTCTAAGGTAGGTATATCATAATGCATCGCATACTAGCTCAATATGTCTTTGTCTTGCAGGTTTTTTATTTTTTGGGAAAAATTTACAACCTCTTTAAGGCTCGTACACACTATAAGAAAATCGGCCAAACATTTTTATCCAAAGAATTTTCATACGATTTTTGTATAGTGTGTACACAACTTTCGTCAGCCGATTCCAAATTTTGTCCGAAAATTGGCGAAGGGACAAACTCCAAAAATATTGTGGCAAGGGAACAGAATGAATGATTTTTGTTTCATTTGTACCATTTTCATACGATTTTCGTAAAAGAAAGACTGTGCATGATCACAAACAATAAACAACAAAACAAAAGCCTTTTTCTTACAATAAATTTTGTATGAATTTTCGTTCATGGGTTCTGATTTGCTGTGAAACAACGAGGAAAATGGGACGATCGTTCGCCCGATTTTCTTATAGTGTGTATCCCACTTTAGTCTGGCGCCCCTTCTGTTATCCTTTTGGCTTTTGCAGAGTCTGCTTCTCTCCCAAGGGTGCTGTGTTTTCTTCACCCACGTGTCATTTGCCTGACATGTCCCATGTGGACTTTTTATGAACTTTTATGGATGTTTTTTTTAGTAATCTTTAGCTTAACAGTCCTCCAGGGCCAGGTCCTTACTATGTTTTTATGTACCTAATAAAGTGGCCGATGAGTGTATTTTATACATAATTTTGACATGCACATCAGTCCCTGCCCTCCAAGGAGCTTGCAATCTAATGTCCTTATCTCACATACACATAGTAGGGTCAATTTAGACAGGAACCAATTAACCTACCAGCATGTCTATAAAGTGTGGGAGGAAACCGGAGTAGCCCCACACATGCACTGGGAGTGTCCTGACTGGGATTTGAACCAAGAACTAGTGCTGCAAGGCCCACTAGGCCACTGTGCCTCCATATAATAGCATTTATAAATGGGCCATTCACTTTACCTCTTATAAACCCCCACCCCATGGACAGCTGCACACAGCACTATTAGCAGACATTGCACCTTTAAGTATTCTCCACTCAGAGCTGCCAATCACATTTCGTCAGCAGCCCACAGGCCTCCAGCCCCTCCCTTCGCCCACCCGCTTTCATCAAGTTAGGCTGACCCGTCCAAACAGATGATGTCATTCCATTATAAACCCCGTGACCAGCGGGAGCCGCCAGGGTCTCCGCTTATTGGCTGGCATCGCCTTTCCATCAGCAGGCAGAAAAAGCTGTGATTGGCCAAGCTGGTGAGGATCGCAGAGCCGTGCCTCCCAAATAATAAACAATCTAGTAGTAATGAAGAGCAATCCTTGCGCTGTCTGGAGCTGGCAGCGGGCGCGGCTTGTGCGTGACGTCGGCGGGCAGGGGCGTGGTGTCGCATGCAGTGGCTGTTGACATGCCTGGGATTGCACGGCTCCTTCTGCTCGTTGTTGGGTGGAATGAGAGTGTATAGCGGGCAGCACTTGTGTGTGTTCATAGGGGCGGCTAGGCTTGTCCTGGTGTACAGCTAGCTGCTGGCTGGAAGACACATTGTTTAGTGTATGCTTCTTCATTGCGTCATTTAGTGCGCACCGCCCACCACGACTGTCAACAGAGATTGATAGGAGGAAATGCGGTTTGTTTTGCTTTTTAAGGGGGGATGGTTTTGATGTGACGTCATGGCACACGCCTGTGTATATGTGATGTGTGATCAGGGCTGCTATTTATAGTGCTGCAGTGTAGATCGGACCTGAGGAATGGGAGATCTGTTGCAGCACATGGATGTCATAACATGACATTGTCACTACACAAAGGGAGAGTGGCACTACTCATCAGGCGTGTCCCATTCATCCCTGATAGGTATTGAAGATGCCCACTACCATTTACTTTAACCACTTCAATACCAGACACTTTCCCCCCTTCCTGCCCTGGACAATTTTTAGCTTTCAGCTCTGTCACAATTTGAATGACAATTGTGCGGTCATGCTACACTATATCCAAACTACATTTTTATCATTTCCTTCCCACAAATAGAGCTTTCTTTTGGTGGTATCTGATCACCACTGAGGATTTTATTTTTTGATAAACAAACTAAAAAAGACCGTCATTTTTGAAAAAAAAAAAGTTTTTCTTTGTTTCTGTTATAAAATGTTGTTTCTCCTTCACTGATGGGCACTGATGATGTGGCACTGATGGGCACTGAGTTGGCACTGATAAGGTGGCACTTATGGGCACTGAGGAGGCACTAATATGTAGAATTGATGGGCACCGATAGGCGGCACTGATGTGCAGCACTAATGGGCACTGACAGGCGGCACTAATAGATGGCACTAATGATGAGGTACTGACAGTCATTACTGATTGGCATCTGTTTAGGGCACTGACAAGCATTACTGATGGGCACTAATTGGCACTTTGGGCACTGATTGACACTTTGGGCACTGACTGGCATTTTTATTGGTACTGACTTGCATCTGATGGGCACTGATTTGCAGCTGTGGTGGGCACCTCTGATGGGGGCTGCATTGATAATCAATGTGCTGATTATCAGCGCAGACCCCCCCTCTGACAGGAGAACCGCCGATCGGCTCCCCTGTCAGCACAAACCGTGGAAAGCTGTTTACCGGTACCTCCTGGTTATATTGGTCGTAGCTGATCACGTGGTAAAGAGCCTACATCATAGGCTCTTTACCACGATCAGAGTTGCTGTGTGTCAAAGTGACACCTTGTGGGTGTGCGATCGCGGCTTATCCTGCTGGACATTATATGACGTCCAGTCAGGATAATGCAACCACCGCCCGGCCGTCATTCTGCTATAGGCCAGGCAGGAAGTGGTTAACCATCTCAGCTCCAAAAGGTTTTATCCCCTTCATGACCAGGCCATTTTTTGCTATTCAGCACTGCGCTACGTTAACTGGAAATTGCGCGGCCATGTAATACTGTACCCAAATAAATTTGTATCGCACAAATTTTCTTTTGGTGGTATTTGATCACCACTGGGTTTTTTCATTTTTTATTATATGGACAGAAAAAGAGAACAATTACAAAAACAAAACGTTATTTTCTACGTTCTGTTATAAAACATATCCAACAATAATAATAATAATAATAATAATAATAATAAAAAAAATCGAATTTCTTCATAAATTGAGGATAAATGTATTCCCAAAAAGTGTATAATAATTGGTTTGCGCGAAAGTTATAACGTCTACAAACTATGGTATATGAACTGGAATTTATGCAGCTATGATGCTTTACTGGCATTGGTGGTGATCAGCGACTTATAATGGGGCTGTGATAGGGTGGCGGACAATCTGGCGCTAACAGACCCTCACTGGGAGGTGCAGAAAAATGTGTATATCCAGGGCGCTCCAAGCATTTGAATCCTGACAGATGAGGTCTGTGTTGGAGAGGGTAGCAAATCTTCACACACTTTAGGCAGCACTCAGGGAGACAAGCAATCTCTAATGGAAACAGGAAAACAAACAAGGCGCCTCTAAGTGCAGAAGTATAAAACTTTTAATATCCCCTAAAAGGGTTAAAAACACTTACAAGATAGTGGATGAAACAGGCATGTAGCAGGTAAGTGCGTCCAGGAGATGTTCCAGTGGCAGGGCAGTCCCAGTCTGTGATGGTAAAGCTTCCAGGCAAGTCCACGAAATAACAGCTGATTGTGCTGTGAATGTTCAGAGGACACAGTAACGCTGGAGCCTGGGGATGACGTCAGAGGAAGCGAGACAGAAACCAGCATGGAACACAAACAGGAAGTGTGTCATAGAGGCGGGACGCGTTTCGGAACAGCTCATTGGTTCCTTCTTCAGCCAGTGACGATGGTTCCATAAGGGCTAGACTTCTTATAGTCTATGTGTTGTAATGGGGGCGGGACTTGTGGACGTCAATCAAATAAAAAGCAACAGTGTTTTAGCTGCAGAACACTGCCAAATGACTATACACTGTTTACACACGCAAATAAAAATAACAATAGAAGGAGGACCATAGCTGGACAGCATAATAGGACAGAATCTGCATATGTATATGTATATATACATACATACATACATACATATGTGTATGCATATCGTTATTCTCCCTGATAATAATTCCCCTGTTTTAACTGTAATTTATTTATATGGATTTTAATATTGTCAAAAATAGATTATGTTGTATGTTCAAATATTTATGTCATACATCATTTTTTTCCCCAACAAAAAATGAGTATGCAAACTGAGCAATAAGTAGTATGCAGATTCTGTCCTATTATGCTGTCCACAAGTCCCACCCCCATTACAACACATAGACTATAAGAAGTCTAGCCCTTATGGAACCATCGTCACTGGCTGAAGAAGGAACCAATGAGCTGTTCCGAAACGCGTCCCGCCTCTAAGACACACCTCCTGTCCTCTTCCTGTTTGTGTTCCATGCTGGTTTCTGTCTCGCTTCCTCTGACGTCATCCCCAGGCTCCAGTGTTACTGTGTCCTCTGAACATTCACAGCACAATCAGCTGTTATCTCGTGGACTTTCCTGGAAGCTTTACCATCACAGACTGGGACTGCCCTGCCACTGGAACATCTCCTGGGCGCACTTACCTGCTACATGCCTGTTCCATCCACTATCTTGTAAGTGTTTTTAACCCTTTTAGGGGATATTAAAAAGTTTTATACTTCTGCACTTAGAGGCGCCTTGTTTGTTTTTCTGTTTCACTGGGAGGTGCACTGACTGACATCAATAGTGACACTAATACAGTGATAATACTGTACACCAGGCATCACTAAATGGCGGACCGGATTCGGACTGAGCCCCTGTCCCATCCGGACCCGCGGTCATGCCATTTAAGAGCTGCATCTGTTCCCCAGCCTCGGCCGCTGTCATTCTCTGAATAGTGCTACACATGTTACCAGTTATGACTCCAGCTATTTGATGGTTTGACAGTTTGGTTGAGGACACAAGCAAACGTGACAGTTAAATCAATGTGTTTAGTTACGCTTTATGATTTACTGCCATTCAAAGGATCTGGGCTTCGACAAAATGGCAGCCTCCAGCAAGAAGAAACAGGAGCAATTCTGGAGACAATTTAGAGCACACACTAATTTTGGTAGCATAAATATAACTGTGGAATGTATGTTCCACATCATTTTTTTTATCTAGTTGTTATGGGTAAAGTTCCGCTTTAAGGCCCCATTCACACTTGAAAGTTGTGCGATTTTTGCCACGATTTCAGGGAATGCCTGTGTAAACTTGAGGTCTATGGATCTCAACTCACATCAAAGTCAGACCAAAGTAGTACAGAGACTACTTTGAAGTCGATGCGACTTGAAGGCGCACAGATATGAATGTTTATCATTGGGAATCATGGGGTATGACTTGTCATGCGACTCTGATGTCCAAAGTCACAGGAAAAGTCGCACAAGTGTGAAAAGGGCCTAAAATAGCTTTTGTATACTTCTATCTCTTCTAAGGAGTTTTTAATGTAATAAGTACCAATTATCTTGTTGCTATAGACTCTGTGCACCTTTCTTTCTCATCGGTAACCAGTACTGTTTCCATGTGACTGAAAATCCTTCCCCCCCCCCCCCCCCCACCATATGACTGCTGCAGATTTCTGGAAGTAGCCATGTTTTTTCCCCATGATGACATACTGTATGTTGTGGGAGGACAGAACACACAGCTGTCTGTCAAAGGCCCTTGCTTGCTGCCTTTCAGCATCATCACCTTACAGAGAGACGTCCATTGCACTAACCTGAATGGGAAATGTACAGTATATAGAGCTGGTAACTGATTAAGCTGGTGCTGACTGTCATTATATACAAATGGAAGATCCCTTTTCTCTATCCTCCCTTACTCTTACCACCTCCTGCTTCAGGAACTGATGAATTCGGAAAACCAGAACATGTTGTAGCAGGAAATTCCTGTTTATTTACAAAGAACACATTGGTTTTATTTATATTTGGCAGATATACACAATGTGACAAAATATCATCTTGTATTAAATCAAATGCTACGACTAGAGAAAAATTGCTGCGGTATGCATTCTTGCCTCCCCGAAAGTACAGATGGAAAAAATCACAGATATACATTTAATGATTTTTAGTAAACAACCCTTTTTTTGGGCTGCGCCTAAAATTATATTACTAATGCAACATTTTTATAGAAACTCAATATACTGATTAATAAAATGTGAATGAAAACTTTCAAAATCATAAAGTGTAAGTCAGTCCATAGATGAATCTTTTTTTTTTTTTCAACCATTGGGTGGAATGAAAAAAAAAATACCCGAACCTTCACTGGTTTTTCTCACTTGTATCATTTTATTTTATTCTACTGTTGTGTTTCCTATATCATATGCAATAATCACTGCTAAAAGATATCACCGTTTAATATTCCATATTGTCCAATATGCTTATGATATAAGGTTAATATCTTGGTCCATTGTGGACCTATTTGCAACTGTTATCTATATTTTGTACAACATTGCATCTGCGATCTTTTAACCACTTGCCGCCCGCCCTATAGTGGATTGACGTCGGCAAAGTGGTTTTAAAATCCTGACTGGACGTCATATGACGTCCGCCAGGGTTCAGTGTTATTGCGCGCCCCCGGGGGCGCGCACTGCACCGATCGGTAATGCCGCTTGTCTCCCGGACACAGCGCATACCCGATCAAGGTAAACAGCCAATTTCATTGGCTGTTTACCATGTGATCGGCTGTGTCAAATCACAGCCGGTCACATGTCCAAACAAATTGGAGGCGCGCCTAATTCGCGCCGCGCCGATCGGGGATGGCGCGTGTCCCTCTGACATAGCCCATCCTCGATCAGGGTAAACTGCCAATAAAATTGGTTGTTTACCCACGTGATCGGCTGTGACCAATCACAGCCGGTCACAAGTATAAACAATGTGGCGGTTTCCAGGGATCTCTCCTTCTCTCTCTCACACACCCGACTGCAATACCATCCTAGCAGAACTAGTGCCGGAGAACTACCGCATCCTAACAGAGCATAGAATAGGACAAAGAGGAGGAGGCCTAGCAGTAATTTACAAGGACCACCTCACGTTCATCAAATCAACTCTACAGAACTCATTACCTTTTATGGAAACGCTTACTTTGCAACTTCAAACTACACCCCAGGATACCGTCCACATACTGCTCTGCTGCAGACCACCGGGACCAAAGACACAACTCCTCACACATTTCGATGAATTTTTCTCGAAATACACCATGAAAACCAAAAACCTCCTGCTACTCGGAGACTTCAACCTCTGGGCCAACGCCCCCGAAGACCCTATCGCCACCGCCTGCATTGACCAACTAGAAAAACTAGGCTTGCAACAACTGATAAATACTCCTACACATGTATCAGGTCACACTCTTGACCTAATCTTCAAACAAAATATGGACATCAACACACTGGACAACAAGCCTCTACCATGGACAGACCACCATGCTATCAAATTTACTATAACTACCAACACCACCCGCCAAAAATCAATACAATCAGCAATAACACACTGGACAAGATCACAGAAGAATCTATACTCTGAACTTTTCAAAACCACACTACAGAACAATATGGAAATGCTAAACCAAAACCACTCAACAGAAGAAACACTCAACTCCCTGAACAAAGCTTTGCTACAGACAGCAGACACGGTAGCTCCAAGACGCAGAGCACTCATCCGCAAAAACAACGCGGGCTGGTTCAATGACGCTCTGACTTTACTGAAACAAGAACGCAGAAGAGCAGAAGGAGCATGGAGAAGAAATTCAACAAAGGAGAACTACACAATCTACAAAGGACTCACCAGGAAATATCATAAAGCAATCTTCAAAGCAAAAAAAGACCATTTTGCTAACACCATAGCAAAAGCCCTAAACCGCCCCCGCGAACTCTTTAAACTAGTGGCCCAGACCATGAATCCCACCTGCTTGGAGTCTTCAGCAATTGAAACACAGGAATTCTGCAATGAACTGTCCAATTTTTTTATCAACAAATTCGATAACATTAGGAAAATAATCCAGCAGGAAAAATCAAACAACCCCACACGGCCAAAGGAAGAAAAGAACCAGATAAATAATCTGCAGCCAAAGAAATTTACTCTGGTCCCAATTACAATCGACACTACTAAAAACATCATCAGAAGCCTCCGAGATAGCACTTCTCCGAACGACATCATTCTCCAAGATCATCGAGAAAGTTGTAACACAACAGCTACAACTTCATTTGGATACCCACAAACTCCTGGATCCACTTCAATCGGGGTTCCGCCCAGGCCATGGGACGGAAACGGCACTTCTTAAAATATGGGACGACGCACTAGTAGCAGCAGATGACGGAGAATTGTGCCTCCTGGTGCTGCTGGACCTTAGTGCAGCCTTTGATACAGTAGATCACAAAATTCTACTTACGCGCCTCACGGAAGTGGCAGGAGTCGCGGACGAGGACCTACCATGGTTCACATCCTTTTTGGAAAACAGATCCCAGACAGTGAAACTGGGAGCCTTCACCTCGGCACCACGCATAAATACATGCAGAGTTTCTCAAGGATCACCCCTGTCACCGGTACTCTTCAACATCTACCTCCGGCCACTCCTCAAAATCATCAGTGAACAGGACCTACGTTATCACTCCTATGCAGACGATACTCAGCTTTACTTTCGCATCAACAACAAAAAAGATCAATATTACGGACTGGAAAAATGCCTTACATTAATCAACAATTGGATGACAGAGAGCTCCCTCAAGCTTAATGCATCCAAAACAGAACTGTTCATTTTCCACGCTAACCGGAAGAAAAACGCCAGGACCACATGGACGCCACCCACCATCCTTGGACAAAACATAACCCCAAGCACCAAAGTAAAAAGCCTGGGAGTTATCTTTAACTCAGACATGACTATGAACGCACAAATAGGATCAGTAGTCAGCGGATCTCACCACCTTCTCCGCCTGCTACGAAGACTTATCCCCTTCATCCCAGAAAAAGACAGAGCAGTAGTAGTCGGAACCATCATCAATTCCCGGCTTGACTACGCTAACTCCCTTTACCTATGACTACCCAAATACCAGATTGCACGTCTACAAGTCATCCAAAACACAGCGGCCAGACTGGTAACAGGGAAAAAACCCTGGGAATCAATCACACCATCCCTGAAAAGCCTCCACTGGCTATCCGTAAAGGATCGGGTCACATTCAAGACCCTTTGCCTCACCCACAAAATGTGCACAAGGAAAGGCACCTCAATATCTATGCGAAAAAATAAAACACTACACCACTACTCGTGACCTTCGATCAACCAACCAAAACCTCCTCCATATCCCCAAGACTCGCTACAAAGCCAAGGGAGAAAGAAGGTTTGCTGTCCAAGGACCAAGGCTATGGAATGCGCTACCCACGAACATCCGCATGGAAGAAAACCATCGGGCCTTCCGGAAAAAACTAAAGATCCATCTCTTCTAACGATCTCAACGACACTGGATGCCAAGCGCCTTGAGGCGATTTAGTTCACAATTGCAGCGCTATACAAGTTCTCACTCACTCACTCACTCACTCACACCGATTGTGTGAGGAGAGAGAAGGAGAGATCTGTGAGTTTTTGTAATTTAGTCATTATAAAAAATACTGTCTGCACTACACGCCCCCCCACCCCCCCCAATAAAGAGAACCTGTCACAGCCCATCTGGACCTGTCACAGCCCATCTGGACCTGTCACAGCCCACCATCAGTACCGCCATCAGTACCATCTGGATCTGACAGCCCATCTGTCACACAGGCCGCCATCGGTACCGCCATCGGTACCGCCATCGGTACCGCCATCAGTACCATCTGGATCTGACAGCCCATCTGTCACAGCCCATCTGTCACACAGGCCACCAACGGTACCGCCATCGGTACCGCCATCAGTACCGCCATCGGTACCATCTGGATCTGACAGCCCATCTGTCACAGCCCATCTGTCACACAGGCCACCAACGGTACCGCCATCAGTACCGCCAGGATCTGACAGCAAATCTGTCACAGCCCATCTGTCACACAGGTAGCCATCAGTACCGCCATCGGTACCGCTATCACTACCGCCGCACAGTCCCGCCATAAGTACCATCACACAGGTCATCAGTAACCTGTCATTACCCTCACACAGGCCTGCCATCAGTGAGCTGTCAGTAGCACCACCAGTATCGCCATGTCTCAAAGAATGTACACACCTGAGGAGGCATATAACATCCTCGCCATGTCGGATGATGAGAGCAACGGGGAGCTCCCATTATCCGATTCTGGTTTGGAATACGAGCCAGTGGAGGGTAGTGGATCGGAGTCCGAGTCAGCGGAGGAAACCGCCCCTCCTAAAAGAGTAAGGAGATCAGGACCTAGATCAGAAGACCTGCCTACCAGGGATGAGCCGAACACCCCCCTGTTCGGTTCGCACCAGAACCTGCGAACAGACAGAATGTTCGTGTGAACTTTAGAACCCTATTAAATACAATGGACTCGAACGTTCAAAATCTAAAGTGCTAATTATAAAGGCTAATATGCAATTTATTGTCCTAAAAAGTGTTTGGGGACCCGGGTCCTGCCCCAGGGGACATGTATCAATGCAAAAAAAGGTTTAAAAATAGACGTTTTTACGGGAGCGGTGATTTTAATAATGCTTAAAATGAAAAAATAAAAGTGAAATTTTCCTTTAAATTTCGTACCTGGGGGGTGTGTATGATATGCATGTTAAGTCGCGCATGTTTCCCGTGCTTAGAACTGTCCCTGCACAAAGTGTAATTTTTGAAGGAAAAAAAGTCATTTTAAACTCACTCGCGGCTATTAATGAATTGTCGGCTTCAGGTCTGGAATGGATATTAAGGGGAACCCCGCCGCAAATTAAAAAAAAATGGCGTGCGGTTCCCCCTAAATATCCATACCAGGCCCTTATCCGAGCACGCAACCTGGCTGGCCGCAGGGGAAGAGGGGGGACGAGAGAGCAGCCCCCCTCCCTCCTGAACCATGCCAGGCCACATACCCTCAACATGGGGAGGATGTCCCCATGTTGATGGGGACAAGGGCCTCATCCCCACAACCCTTGCCCGGTGGTTGTGGGGGTCTGCAGGCAGGGGGCTTATCGGAATCTGGAAGACCCCTTTAACAAAGGGGACCCCCAGATCCCGCCCCCCCCCTTATGTGAATTGGTAAGGGGTACATTGTACCTCTACCATTTCACGAAGAAAGTGTAAAAAAATGTAAATAAAAACACACAAACACCTTGGAAAAGTCCTTTATTAAAAAAAAAAAAACATTCCAGCGATGAAATCCAGTGTCCCGCGGCGATCCCGATGTCCAGCGTGGTCCGTCATTGGTTGTGCCTGAGCGGACCCGATGGGGAACTTCCTCCGCAGTGTTTTAAATGTATAGACCCGCCCCTTCTAAAGTTCCCCATCAGGTCCGCTCAATTTAAATTTACACAGTGAAGGAAGTTTCCCGCTCAGGCCAATAACGTAGGCGGGGTCTGACATACTGAGGGGGCGGACCTGATGGGGAACTTCGTTCGCTGTGTAATACATGTATAGACCCGCCCCTTCTCATGTTCCGCATCAGGTCCTCAGCCTTACACCGAGTCATTGGCTGAGCGGACCTGATGGGGAACTTTAGAAGGGGCAGGTCTATACATGTAATAGACTGCGGAGGAAGTTCCCCATCAGGTCCGCTCAGGCTCAGCCAATGACGGACAGCGCTGGACATCGGATCGCCATGGGACACTGGATTTCACCGCTGGAATGTTTTAAAATTTTAATAAAGGACTTTTTCAGGGTGTTTGTGTGTTTTTTTTTTTTTTTTAATTTTTTGACACTTTCTTCGTGAAATTGTGGGGGTACAATGTACCCCTTACCAATTCACATAGGGGGGGCCGGGATCTGGGGGTCCCCTTTGTTAAAGGGGTCATCCAGATTCCGATAAGCCCCCCGCCCGCAGACCGCCACAACCACCGGGCAAGGGTTGTGGGGATGAGGCCCTTGTCCCCATCAACATGGGGACATCCTCCCCATGTTGAGGGCATGTGGCCTGGTACGGTTCAGGAGGGAGGGGGGGCCGCTCTCTCGTCCCCCCTCTTCCCCTGCGGCCGGCCAGTTTGCGTGCTCGGATAAGGGTCTGGTATGAATTTTTGGGGGGACTCCACGCCATTTTTTTTTAATTTGGGGTGGAGTTCCCCTTAAAATCCATGCCAGATCTGAAGGGCCTGGTATGGATATTTAGGGGGAACCGCACGCCATTTTTTTTTTAATTTGCGGCGGGGTTCCCCTTAATATCCATTCCAGACCTGAAGTGCCTGGTAATTGAATTTGGGGGAACCCCCATGTTTTTTTTTTTTTTTTTTATCAATGACTTTTCTATGTATTGATAAAAGCCGACAATTCATTAATAGCCGCGAGTGAGTTTTAAATGACTTTTTTTCCTTAAAAAATGACACTTTGTGCAGGGACAGTTCTAAGCACGGGAAACATGCGCGACTTTACATGCATATCATACACACCCCCCAGGTACGAAATTTAAAGGAATATTTCACTTTTATTGTTTCACTTTAAGCATTATTAAAATCACTGCTCCTAAAAAAAACGTCCGTTTTTAAAACTTTTTTTTGCATTGATACATGTCCCCTGGGGCAGGACCCAGGTCCCCAAACACTTTTTAGGACAATAACTTGCATATAAGCCTTTATAATTAGCACTTTAGATTTCTCCCATAGACTTTTCGAATTTGCCGCGAACACCCCAAATTGTTCGTTGTTCGGCGAACGGGCGAACAGGCAATGTTCGAGTCGAACATGAGTTCGACTCGAACTCGAAGCTCATCCCTACTGCCTACCACCAGCAGTGCCAGACCCCAGGAAGAGGAGCCGAATACCAGTACTGGAATTACTCATCAAGCCCAAAGAATCCGGGCCCAGTCCTACCTTCCTGATGCCCTGGCAAACCCCTTATGGTTGCCTGCCAACTCAGAACCCGCTACAATCCCCCCTTTCACCGCACAGCCAGGTGTGCAGCCCAACACGTCAAATTTTTCCCAATTGGACTATTTTTTTTGTTTTTCCCCGAAGATTTGTTGCAGTACATGGTGGACCAAACAAATCTTTACGCAGAGCAATTTATTGCTGCCAACCCCAATTCGTCCTACGCCCGTATGTTTAATTGGCGACGTCTCACACTAGAGGAATTCAAATTGTTTTTGGGCCTTAGTTTTAATATGGGGCTTACAAAGAAAAGCGAACTGCATGCCTACTGGTCCACCCGCCCCATCCACCACATGCCCATATGTCATGTCCAGGACACGGTACGATATGATAATGCGTTTTTTTCATTTTAATGACAATTCGCAGTGCCCTCCCCGAGATCACCCCAACCATGACAAATTATATAAGCTTCGCCCCCTAATAAATTATTTTTCCCAACGGTTTTCTGAAGTGTTTATCCCCGACAAAAATACTTGTGTAGACGAATCCCTTATCCACTTTACTGGCCGGCTGCAGTTCAAGCAGTACATCCCAAGTAAAAGAGCCAGGTACGGGGTAAAATTGAACAAATTGTGCGATCGAGCCACTGGATACGTGCACAAATTTCGTATTTACGAAGGCAAAGATTCCCAGCTCCAGCCCCGTGATTGCCCCACATATATAGGAACCAGTGGTAAAATTGTCTGGGACCTTGCATACCCCTTGTTCAAAAAAGGATACCACATATATGTAGATAATAACTACAGCAGCTTGCCCCTTTTCCGTCACCTGTATCGTGAACAAACCCTGGCCTGCGGTACCTTCCGAAAAAATAGGAAGGGGTTCCCACAGAATTTGCTTTCAAAACAGCTACAAAAGGGGGAAGCCGCATTCATGAGGAATGAGGAGGTGTTGGCCATGAAGTGGCGGGACAAGAAGGATGTTCATATGATGTCTACAATCCACAATGACAACTTGGTGGAGGTTCAGAGAAGACGTGGCCCCGTAGTAAAGCCTGAATGTGTTCATGACTACAATATGTACATGGGGGGGGGGGGGGGTGTATTTAAACGATCAGATGATACAACCCTATTTATCAACCCGAAAGTCAAATTATTGATATAAAAAAGTAGCATTTCATCTCTTTCACATGGCCCTGTTCAATTCATTTGTCTGCTATCAAAAATCATCCGAAAACCAACCCACCTCCTACCTCAAATATTTGGAAGACATTGTCACTGCCCTGATTTACCAGCAAGGACCCGCCCCAGGAAGCATTCGCTCCGATAGTGTGAGTCGACTGCATGAGCCACATTTGCCCTATAGCATTCCCCCCGCAGAATCCGGAAGAAGACGCCAAAAGAGATGTCGTGTATGCTCAAGAGGAGGAGTTAGAAGAGATACAAGTTATCATTGTCCCGAATGTCTCTCCCAACCTGGCCTGTGTATCGGTGATTTCTTCAAAAATTATCACCGATCTATCAGATACTAGTTCCCCTTATTAGTAACAGACTGCCATTTCCCCCTTTCTAATACCTGTGCCTGCCTGCTACTGACCCTGGCCTGTTTACCGACAATGTCTTTGCCTGCCGTTTTAACACCTTTCTGACTTCCACGTGCACCAACCTCAGCCTGTTTACCGACAATGCCTCTGCCTGCCGTTTTAACCACGTTTCTGACTTCCATGTGTACCGACCTCGGCCTGTTAATCGACCATGTTTTTGCCTGCCACTTGGACTGATCTTTGCCCTTCTACTTTAGCACAGGGGTCTCACATATGTGAGGGGCTCCAGACTCCAGAATAGCGTTCTGAGTACAGAAAATCAGTTTTTGGTTTTCTGTGTTCCCAGAACAGGGTCTGGTTGCCCGGAGGCTTCAAAGAGATTTGGGTGGGAGAAGCCTCTACCCCTGTCCCCCTGGCTCTTAGCTTGACGGTCCTTCCTGCTGCCTGGACCAATACTTTGGCTGTGCTGACCATATCGCTGCCTGTAATGACCCAGGACTTTGTGGACTATGTTTCTTTCTGCTGCCTGGACCAATACTTTGGCTGTGTTGACCATTTCTCTGCCTGCTGCCTCTACTGACTATGGACAGTATTTCTGCCTGGACATCTCTGCCTGCTGCCTGGACCTGTGCTTTGGCTGTGTGGTGTCTCTGCCTGTCTATTCCTGCCTGCTGCCTGGATCGATGCTCTCCTCTGTGGACCACTGCACTACTAAAACCACAGGTAATCTTTTGTTATTTTGTATGTACCTGCTATATGTTAGAAATATGAAGGGCCTTCAAAAATGTGATCGGTAGTCAGAAAATTATATGTGTAATTTTATGCTGCTAGAATGCCTGGAGGTGCTATTTGGATGTTGGGCCTCTGTATATGGCCAGGCTGTGTAAAAGTCTCACACATGTGGTATTGTTCTACTCAGGAGGAGTAGCAGAATGTATTTTGGGGTGTAAATTTTGCTATGTACATGCTATGTGTTGGAAATATTTTATAAATGGACAACTTTGTGTAAAAAAAATGCGTGTTAATTTTTTTCCCACGTTTTTCGAAAACTTCTGGAAAAAAATGAACCGTTCAAAAGGCTCATTATGCCTCATAGATTATACATTGGGGTGTTTGCTTTCCAAAATGGGGTCACTTTGTGGATGTTTCCATTGTGCTGGTGCTCCAGGGCCTTCAAAATTGAGATAGGTAATCATGAAATTATATGTGAAATTTTGCTCCTAAAATGCCTGGAGGTGCTATTTGGATGTTGGGCCTCTGTATATGGCCTAGGCTGTGTAAAAGTCTCACACATGTGGTATTGTTATACTCAGGAGGAGTAGCAGAATGTATTTTGGGGTGTAATTTTTGCTATGTACATGCTATGTGTTGGAAATATTTTATAAATGGACAACTTTGTGTAAAAAAAATGCGTGTTCATTTTTTTCCCACGTTTTCCGAAAACTTCTGGAAAAAAATGAACCGTTCAAAAGGCTCATTATGCCTCATAGATTATACGTTGGGGTGTTTGCTTTCCAAAATGGGGTCACTTTGTGGATGTTTCCATTGTCCTGGTGCTCCAGGGCCTTCAAAATTGAGATAGGTCATCATGAAATTATATGTGTAATTTTGCTCCTAAAATGCCTGGAGGGGCTACTTGGATGTCGGGCCTCTGTATGTGGCCAGGCTGTGTAAAAGTCTCACACATGTGGTATCGCCATACTCAGGAGGAGTAGCAGAATGTATTTTTGGGTGTAGTTGCAAGTATGCATATGCTGTGTTCAAGAAATAACCTATCAATACAATAAGTTTGTGTAAAAAAAAAAAATATATATATCTTAATTTTCACAAGAATTGTGGGAAAAAATTACAACTTTAAAAAACTCACCATGCATCTTACTAAATACCTTGAACTGTCTACTTTCCAAAAAGGGGACATTTTGGGGGTATTTGTACTTTCCTGGATTGTTATTGTATCAAGAAATGAGATAGGCCTTCAGTACATCAGGTGTGATCAGATGTGATCAATTTTCAGTGATTTACACCCTAACTTGTAGACTCTATAACTTTCACACAGACTAAATAATATCCACTAATTTGGGTTATTTTTACCAAAGATATGTAGCAGTATAAATTTTGGCCCAAATTTATGAAGAAAAATTACTTCTTTGCAAAATTTTACAATAGAAACGAAAAAAACGTTTTTTTTTTCAAAATTTTCGCTCTTTTTCCGCTTATATCGCAAAAAATTAAAAACCCAGCGGTGATTAAACACCACCAAAAGGAAGCTCTATTTGTGAGAAAAAAATGATAACATTTTTGTTTGGATACAGTGTAGCATGACTGAGTAATTGTTAATCAAAGCGTGAGAGCACTGAAAGCTGAAAATTGGTCTGGGCGGGAAGGTGTTTAAGTGCCCTGTATGGAAGTGGTTAAATATGTAATTTTATTGTAAAAAAAATAAATAAACAAAAATGACCCAATTCCACCAATCCACGCAATCAATGGGGATGGGGGAATCTTCCCCGATGAGGTATTGTATTTTGACAGCAGGGAGACTTCCCCGCCATCAGAATACACTGATCAGCGCTGCCGCTATAGATAAAGGTCCCTGAAGCCGCACATCAGAACAACGCATTTTGCTCTGCCCACTGGAGCTTACTCTGGTGGGCGAAGAAAAATGCGTTGGGGTGTGGCCTGGCGGGGAGTCCAGTCTGAGACTGCCATTTGTTCACACATAGCCGGTCTTGTTCTAAAGTGCGGCTTTCGGGACCTTTAGCTCTTGTCTATCATTGTCTGGAGCGTGGGCCAGCACTCACAGCAGCAGGCACAGGACTACACTTCCTTGCAGCCTGAGCGGCTCACATATACACACCATGGGTGTATTCTTTTTGGGTACAGTAGCTTCATGAGTGTTAAAAGCTTAAAGCGTATTTTTTTTTTTTTTTATTTATTACCTTTTTGATGTATCTCATGGTAATGTGTCTTAGCTGACTGCAAGGTTTTTTTTTTTCTTGTTTTTTTTTTCAATAGCAAGGTTAATTGGATTTGTACATAGCATAGTGAATACATTTGGGCCTCAGAGAAGGTTTTTTGAATGTTTTAATTTGTGTAGGGGTGCTTTTCCTATTTTGTTCAATTTGTTTCTAATTTATTTTATTAAAATGTTGTTGTTTTTTTACAGTTTTTTTTTTTTTTTTATATGTTTTTTTTCATTTAACTTGATTACTATCATAAGAGGACTAACAAGCCCCTATGAGATAGCTTTGGGCAGGTGACAGGTATTTTTTTTATTGAGACATCAGGACATATTAGAATCCCAATGTTTTCCTTGCCCTCTACTGCCGCTAATCAAGCACAGATTGTTAGACGAACCAAACCCATTTCACAGCTCATAGTCCAGCCTGTATTCACCTCTATTCTCTACAATCAAACGGGTGCCAAGGCCCTGGAATACGCTCTTGCTCCACTTTAATCCAATATCCAAATAACAAATAGACATTTGCAATTAGTTTCGTTACAAATTTGTTTTCAAACTAAATTTGGCATATTCGTTCATTCGGAAGCATCCGAATGAACGAAAAACTCTTTTGACGAGTGCATACGAAAACAAATTGTGCCAGAAAGAACAAAAATCGGAAAGAATGAAAACCCAAAACAATGAAAATCTGAAAATACAAAAATCCGTAAGAATTTTTTTTCTACTATAATTAAAATATTAACTACCGGTATTCGTTTTTATTATTTTTATGTATTTATTATTATTATTATTATTATTATTATTATTATAAACAATAAAACATTTTTTGGGGAATTTCCTTTCAAATTTGAATTTCCTTTCAAATTTGGCTAAAGTAACTGTTAGTGAACATAACAAATATGAATGCATATAAAGTTATGAATTATCCAATGTAACGAATAACAGCTTTGAAACTTGAAGTGATGCAATCATCATTGCTTTTGTTTCATTAGTCACAGAGAAGAGGTGTTCCTCCATCTTCTCTGTGTTTAGTTATCCTGATCATTTACTGTGGTCGTCTACCCAGAGCAACTGGAGAGCCCGGGAACCACCGCCGGTGGGGTCATGGGGGGTTGGGGGGATGTGTTGGGCTTCACAGCTTTTCTCACGTCATGAAAGGAAGGGCTGAATTTAGGTTTTGAAGTTGAAGCCTGGTTAAAGCAGAAAAGTGATCAGGAGGCGCTAGGGACTCCTGGGGAAGGGGGTTTTGGGACTAAAACTTTCCCACCTGTGACCTCTTTGATGAATTGGTCCAGTGCCTCACCAAACAGATATCTTCCTTGGAAAGGCATACATGTGAGACACCAAGCTTTCCAAGCTTCTAGCCATAAGATTCTGTGCATGTGACTGTTGCCCCGGGCACTGTGGTATCATGTGAAGTGGAGTGCACCACAAGGAGTTTGGGGGGATTTGTGTTTGAAGGGAGCATTTGGGGGGGGGGCAGCAGGTGGTAAGTATTGTTCTAGATGGGGAAATGGGGGGGTGCTAAGAGTGGTGATTTAGGGGGATTTGTGTTGGGAGGGGGAATGGGGGAAGAACATTTGTGCTAGGAGTGAGGATTTGGGGAGAATTTGTGCTGGGAGGGGAGATTTGAAGTAGGGGGGAGATGTGTATTAGGAGGGGAAATTTTAGGGGTAGACGATTTGTGCTAGGAGGGGTGATTTTTTGGGGGGGAGATTTGAGCTGGGGGGAGGCAAAGATTTGTACTGAGAGGGAGGAAATTCAGCAGGGGGACGGATTTGTACTGGGAGAAAGGGGAATTTATGCTTAGAGGGTAAGCATGCGGATTAGTGCTCAGTGTTTTTGTGAGGGGATTTTTGCTGACACATAATGTTAATAAATCTTATGCCGCGTACACACGACCGTTTTTCATGACGAGAAAAATGCAATTTTTAAAAATGGTCATGAAAAATGGTCGTGTGTATGCTCCAGAGCATTTTTCTCGACGAGCCTGCTCTATTTTTTCTCGTCATTTTTCACGTCGTGAAAAACGGTCGTGTGTATGCTTTTACGAGGGGAAAAAAAACACGCATGCTCAGAATCAAGTATGAGACGGGAGTGCTCGTTCTGGTAAAACTAGCGTTTGTAATGGAGATAGCACATTCGTCACGCTGTAACGGACTGAAAAGGGCGAAGACTGAAAAGCGCGAATCGTCTCTCACCAAACTTTATTAACACGAGGATCAGCAAAAGCGTCCCAAAGGGTGGCGCCATTCAAATGGAACTTCCCCTTTATAGTGCCGTTGTACGTGTTGTACGTCACCGCGCTTTGCTCAAGCGTTTTTTTTCATGAACGTGTGTATGCAAGGCAGGCTTGAGAGGAAACACGAAAAATCACGTTGAGAAAAACGTCATTTTTTTCCATGACATGAATAACGGTCGTGTGTACGCAGCATTATAGTGGGGGGGCTGCAGTTTGACATTTAGGCCCTGGGCTCTAGATGACCTTGTCCCGACACTGACGCTAGGCACTTTGGATAGGGTCGCGATTTTACACACGGGGCACCTTTATTTACACAGATGATAAATTATACCACTATGGTCACTTTTGCACTTATGAGGGACACGCAGAGCCAGCGCCCTCTTCACCTGTTCAGCACATCACTGCTACCCCATTCCCAGTAATGTTATGGGGCCCTACCGTGCACCTAGTGCAAACTCCATGCGTGTATTTATTAACTCTTCTTCTTCCGCAAAGACAAAAGGATTGCTGCTACTCCCGACCAGCCCAGGTGAACATACGATAAGGAGCGGCCCTCTGACTAAGCCCCGGTGGTGAAATACATCAGGGTGTGTAGTGGAGACATGCAAGCTGAGGCTGCTCCTTAACGTTTGTTCACCTGGGCTGGTCAGGAGTAGCTGCAATCTTTTCCTCTTTACATTTACTAGCACTCTGGATTGGTATCAAGATAGGCCTGCACCAAAAGCAATATAACAGGTCTTCTTCCGTTCCTGTACACAGGCTGGAGACCTCTGTGGCGCAGCTCTGCTCTCATTGCTATGGGAGATGGACCTGTTCTCAGAGAGAGTGCTGACAACAACTTCTTCTGCAAGAAGCTATCCCACCTGCCACATGTACATGCTTACCACAGGCTGCTTGAGAAACCTTTATTACCCTTGGTAACCACTTGTATCTTTACACTGTACTAACTCTTACACTGTTGTCTTCATACCCCAATTTGCATAGCTGACCCAAATTGCAAACTATGTGTGCCGTTTACTTGCATTACACCCCCTGAGTAACCTCAGACCAGGCAAAGGCAAAGTTTTAAAAGCTTTACTTACAGAACGTGGCATGGCAGTCAAACAAAGACATCAGTCTTTCCCTAAACAAATCCCTAACTCAGGCTTGTGGCTGCCCCAGCATACCTGCAGAGGATAGAGCCCATAACTGGTTGAGTCCAGGATGGTAGTGCACAGGATTGGCAATCTTCAGGGCAGACTGCAGGTCCCAGTAATCCCCCTGTCATAGAAGGCTCTCGAAGTCAGATGTTCACTAGCAGGCACTCCAGTCTCAGCATACTTCAGCAGACTGGTGGGGCAGACTCCGGCATTGGTGCCACGAACAAGAGAAATGAATAGCCAACATCAGCGACCATGCGCTCCTGGGTCTGAAACCATGTCCCTTTTTCTAACATAGAACCAGTGGGTCAGACCAAAAATAAAATAGCCAAGAAAGAACTAGGAAATGCAATTAACACTAACCTTCCCGGCTGAGGCAGCATTAAACTCTACCTGCCTATACACTGTCTCACTTAGGCCCCTTTCACACTGGGGCGGGAGGTGCGGAGGCAGTAAAGCGCCGCTATTTTTAGTGGTGCTATACCGTTGGAATTGCTGCGGGATTCGGCTGCTAGTGGTGCGGTTTTACCCCCGCTAGCGGCCGAAAAAGGGTTAATACTGCTGGAAATTGCATTGCCGGCGGTATAGCCGTGGTGTCCCATTGCTTTCAATGGGCAGGAGCGGTGGAGGAGCGGTAAACACACCGCTCCTTCACCGCTCAAAAGATGCGGCTAGCAGGACTTTTGGAGCGGTCCTGCTAGCGCACCTCTGCAGTGTGAAAGCCCCCGGGCTTTCACAATGAAGAAACAGCAGCCGCTGTTTAGGGTCAGTTTGCAGGCGCTATTTTTAGCGCAATAGCGCCTGCAAACCGCCCCAGTGTGAAAGGGGTCTAAGTATTAATAAACAAGGATAAGGATCATGGCCCCTGAGCCATTCCAAAAAAAAGAAAAAAGCAGCTACAACCGCTACAATATTTATTTTCTGACATGTTTCTAATAAATTGTAAAAGAGATAGCATTTTATCCTGAACATAGAATGTAGTGATGAGCCGAACACCCCCGGGTTCGGTTCGCACCAGAACCCGCGAACAGACCGAAAGTTTGCACGAACTTTAGGACCCTATTAAATACAATGGATGCGAACGTTCAAAATCTAAAGTGCTAATTATAACGACTATTATGCATGTTATTGTCCTAAAAAGGGTTTGGGAACCCGGGTTCTGCACCAGGCGACATGTATCAATGCAAAAAGAAGTTTTAAAAACGGCCGTTTTTCTGGAGCAGTCATTTTAATGATGCATAAAGTGAAAAAAAAAAGTCAAATATTCCTTTAAATATCGTACCTGGGGGGTGTCTAAAGTATGCCTGTGAAGTGCCACGTGTTTCCCGTGTTTAGAACTGTCCCTGCACAAAATTACATTTCTAAAGGAAAAAAAGCCATTTAAAACTGCTTGCGGCTTTAATGTAATGTCTGGTCCCGGTAATATGGATGAAAATCTTTAAGAAAAATGGCATAGCTACCCCTTTGGGTCTTGTATGGATATTAAGGGGAACCCCGCCCACAAAATAAAAAAGGCCCTATATACTCTGAACAGCCGTATACAGGCGGTGCATACAAGACAGGGACTGTAGGTTTGTTCTTATGTAGAATCTGTTTGTAATTTTGAACAGGTACATTGTTTAAGTGTAGCTCCAGCCAAAAAATATATTTTTAAGCTTTTTGGAAAACATAGGGAAGGGTTATCACCCCTGTAACATTTGTTTTGCTGTCTGTGCAGTGTGCACCTGTTCAGAACAGTTCACCTCACTTTCCGTCCTAATGACAAATGTTTTTTGAAAATTTGGGGTTTTTATTGAAACAAGAATTGGTGATAAAGAATCATTGGAGAGGAGACACTTTTTTTCCCATATTAACACTTACAGGAGAGAATTTGCCTTCCTAGGGGTAGATTTCCTCTAACTTCCTGTTGTATCCTTCCGTTTGCAAGGAGGAGTCGTTTGTAAGTTGGATGTTTGAAAGTAGGGGCCTGCCGTATATACACAGTTACTCTTGGTGGGCGCATGAATGGGCCCTGCTGTGAATTATTAGATCAAGAATTGTAATTGCATGCCCCTGTTGAACAGGGGCTGAAAAATTGGGCCTTTGGTGGTGGTGGTGTTGACACAACACTGTAAGGCCTCACAGTTAGTCTTGGTGGGCGCAGGAATGGGCCCTGCTGTGAATTATTAGATCAAGAATTGTAATTACATGCCCCTGTTAAACAGGGGCAGAAAAATTGAGCCTTAGGCACTGGTGCCACAACACTGCAACCCCTCACAGATACTAAACTTGGAGCACAGCAATGAGCCCTGTTGCAAAGTATTGCATCAAAAATTGTAATTACACGCCCCTGTTAAACAGGGGCTGAAAAATTGGGCCTTAGCCACTGGTGCTGGTGCCACGACACTGCAACCACTCCCAGATACTCTAGTTGGAGTGCAGGAATGAGCCCTGCTGCAAAGCATTGCATAAAAAATTGTAATAACACACCCCTGTTAAACAGGGGCTGAAAAATTGGGCTTTAGCCACTGGTGGCGGCACCCAGAAACAAAAATGTTCTTCCAAGCTATCATCGTCAATCGGATCATTGAGGAGGAGGAGGATAGTCAGTCAACATAACAGGATAGTCTCTCAGCATCAGCATTAGTCTTGAAGGGATGTGACATTTGAAAATAAATTAGTCTGTTATATCAGCTTCAGGTGTTTGGTAGCTGGTGGTGATCCAAGACTGGTTCATCTTTATGAAGGTCAGTGGATCAACAGAGTCGGTGGACAGGTGCACCCTGTGATCCGTGACAAATCCTCCAGCAGCACTGAATGTGCGTTCTGAAAGAACGCTGGATGCAGGACAGGCCAGTAGCTCAATTGCATACTGTGCAAGCTCTGGCCAGTGATCCATCCTCAAGACCCAGTAAGCCAGAGGATTTTCGGTGGGGAAGGTGTCCAAGTCTGACCTTGCCCCTAGGTATTCCTGCACCATGTATATCAGACGCTGGCGATGGTTGCTGGAACCGATCATACATTGGGGCTGCGGACTAAAGAATTGTCTGAACGCTTCGGTCGGACGGCCACCTTCCCCACCGCTCCTTCTTTGACTGACCGAAGCCTCAGCAACTCGTTGTCCAGGACCAGGAGTTTGTAACCTCCCAGTCTCTGGGAACGCGTTGCACAGACCTTTCTGCAAGGCCTCCCAGAGTTGTCTCATCCTCTGCTCCCTCTGCGACGGTAAGATAAGGTCCCCAACCTTACCCTTGTACCGTGGATCAAGGAGAGTGGCCAGCCAGTAATGGTCCCTCTCCTTGATCCGAAGAATACGAGGATCCTTCCGCAGACTTTGCAGGATCAGGGAGGCCATGCAGCATAGGTTAGCTGAGGCATTCAGTCCGGAGTCCTCTGGGTCACTAAGGACGACATGATCCACAGCCACCTCCTCCCAGCCACGTACAAGTCCACTGGTTTCTTGGGACTGTAAATCATCCCTAAAAGACTGCTGCTGATGATGCTGAGTGCCAGGCTCCACCTCCATGCTGACACAATCCTCCTCCTCCTCCTCCTCCTCCTCTTCTTCTTCCTGTGCGATAGGTGGGACAGAAGGAACACTGTCTGGGTAAAGGGGGCCTTGAGAGGCAAGGAAGTCCTCCTCTTCCTGCCTCTGTTCTGCCTCAAGTGCCCTGTCCATTATTCCACGCAGCGTATGTTCCAACAGGTGGACAAGAGGTACAGTGTCACTGATGCATGCACTGTCACTGCTCACCATCCTCGTGGCCTCCTCAAATGGTGCCAGGACAGTGCATGCATCCCTGATCATGCCCCACTGGCGTGGTGAAAAAAAACCAAGCTCCCCTGACCCTGTCCTGGTGCCGTAGTCGCACAGGTACTCATTGATGGCCCTCTGCTGCGTGTGCAGCCGCTGCAGCATGGCCAACGTTGAGTTCCACCTGGTGAGCATGTCACATATAAGGTGGTTCTTGGGCAGGTTCAACTCCTTTTGCAGCTCAGCCAGGCGAGCACTGGCATTATAAGATCTGCGGAAATGCACACAGACTTTCCTGGCCTGCCTCAGGACATCCTGTAAGCCCGGGTACCTGCCCAAGAACCGCTGCACCACCAGGTTAAGGACGTGAGCCACACAGGGCACATGGGTCAGTTGTCCCTGTCGGAGAGCGGAGAGGAGGTTGGTGCCATTGTCGCAAACTACCATTCCTGGCTTAAGCTGGCGTGGCGTCAACCACCTCTCGGCCTGCCCCTGCAGAGCAGACAGAACCTCTGCCCCAGTGTGGCTCCTGTCCCCCAAACACACCAGCGCAAGCACGGCATGGCAGCTTTTTGCCTGCGTACTTGCGTAGCCCCTTGAACGCCTACGGAGCACCGCTGGTTCCGAGGACAAAGCACAGGAAGAGGCCACGGAGGAAGAAGAATAGGAGGGGGTGGAGGAGAGAGGTGTGTCACAACCAGTAGTAGCATTTTGGAGGTGTGGCGGTGGAACAACCTCCAACACTACTGCACCTTGTCCTGCATCCTTCCCAGCTGCCAAAAGAGTGACCCAATGGGCCGTGAAAGAAAGGTAACGTCCCTGTCCATGCCTGCTGGACCATGAGTCAGCGGTAATATGCACCTTACCGCTGACCGCCCTGTCCAGCGAGGCCAAGACATTGCCTTCCACATGCCGGTAGAGAGCCGGAATCGCCTTCCGTGAGAAAAAGTGGCGTTTGGGAACCTGCCACTGAGGAACCGCACATTGCACAAACTCACGGAAGGGGGCCGAGTCTACCAACTGAAAAGGCAGCAGTTGAAGCGCTAGCAATTTAGCCAAGCTAGCATTCAACCGCTGGGCATGTGGATGGCTGGGAGTGAACTTCTTTCGACGGTCCAGCAGCTGGGGCAGGGAAATTTGTCTGCTAGAATCGGACGTTGGTGTACTGCTAGCAGAGTGCCCGCAAGTACTTGGCTGTGACACACCTAATTCTACACCTTCATTCCTCTCAGAGCAGGTTTCAGAGAGGACTGAAGGTATAGTGGGGTTGGAGATCCCAGCTGATGCGGTGCAAGAAGAGGTCAGCTTTGTTCTTTGGTGTGGGTCTTTAAGGTAGGCTTGCCAACGAGCTGCATGGCAGGTCAACATATGTCTGGTCAAGCATGTGGTGCCCAAGCGGGTGATGTTTTGGCCACGCGATATACGCTTGAGACATATGTTGCAAACAGCAGCTGTGCGATCTGATGCACTCGACTCAAAAAAGGCCCACACCAAAGAACTTTTTGAATAACGGGCAGAGGCAGCGCCTTGCACAGGCGGAGCTCTGCGGTGTGATTCCGTCGGTGTGCTGCCCTTACGCTGGCCCCCCGAGGGCATCCTGCCTCGTTGGAGATGTGCCTCCTCCTCATCCTCCTCCTCCTCCTCCTCCTCTCTCCTATTAGGCACCCACGTGGAGTCAGTGACCTCATCATCCCCTCCCTCCTCATCACTGGAGCCAATCTGGCAGTATTATGCAGCTGCTGGAACATGACTGCCAGATTGGTGTCCTTCTTGAGCATCCCCTCTCTCTGCTCTCACGCTACTGCCTTCCTCTAGCTGGGTATCATCATCAGACCCTTCGAAACGCTGGGCATCCTCCTGGATAGGGATGAGCTTCGTGTTCGAGTCGAACATACGTTCGACTCGAACATCGGCTGTTCGATCGTTCGACGAAGATCGAACGATTTGGGCCGTTCGCGCCAAATTCGAGTGACGCGAACGGCCCACAATGCACTACGCCATCGCAGTGTCATCCAGGCGCTGTGATTGGCCAAGCATGCACTGTGACCCCGCATGCTTGGCCAATCACAGCGCCGGCAGCGAGGAGAGCAATGATTGGCCACAGGCAGGATGCCTGTGGCCAATTATTGCTGAGGGGGTTTAGTACACGCCCCACACTATAAAAGGCCGCCAGCACGGCGGCCTAGTGTAGTGTGTTCCGGAGCAGGGATAGAGCAGCATAGGCAGGGACAGTGACTTTTATTTCTTTCTTGCTTAACCTGGATTCCTTTAGTTTAGGGAAAGAGAAGGATAGGTAGGGAGAGTGTCAGTGTGTTTTGTGCTTGTGCTATATTGTGCTTAAAAAAAACATTTTTTCTAGGGACAGAAAACTGTAGGTAGGGAGAGTGTGTCAGTTTCTTTCACTGTCAAAGTCCTTGTTTCCAGGGACCTGGAAGGACAGTGAGTGAATTCTCCTTGTGCTATATTGTGCTTAAAAAAAACATTTTTTCTAGGGACAGAAAACTGTAGGTAGGGAGAGTGTGTCAGTTTCTTTCACTGTCAAAGTCCTTGTTTCCAGGGACCTGGAAGGACAGTGAGGTAATTCTCCTTGTGCTAAATTGTGCTTAAAAAAAACATTTTTTCTAGGGACAGAAAACTGTAGGTAGGGAGAGTGTGTCAGTTTCTTTCACTGTCAAAGTCCTTGTTTCCAGGGACCTGGAAGGACAGTGAGTGAATTCTCCTTGTGCTATATTGTGCTTAAAAAAAACGTTTTTTCTAGGGACAGAAAACTGTAGGTAGGGAGAGTGTGTCAGTTTCTTTCACTGTCAAAGTCCTTGTTTCCAGGGACCTGGAAGGACAGTGAGGTAATTCTCCTTGTGCTAAATTGTGCTTAAAAAAAACATTTTTTCTAGGGACAGAAAACTGTAGGTAGGGAGAGTGTGTCAGTTTCTTTCACTGCCAAAGTCCTTGTTTCCAGGGACCTGGAAGGACAGTGAGGTAATTCTCCTTGTGCTAAATTGTGCTTAAAAAAAACATTTTTTCTAGGGACAGAAAACTGTAGGTAGGGAGAGTGTGTCAGTTTCTTTCACTGTCAAAGTCCTTGTTTCCAGGGACCTGGAAGGACAGTGAGGTAATTCTCCTTGTGCTAAATTGTGCTTAAAAAAAACATTTTTTCTAGGGACAGAAAACTGTAGGTAGGGAGAGTGTGTCAGTTTCTTTCACTGTCAAAGTCCTTGTTTCCAGGGACCTGGAAGGACAGTGAGTGAATTCTCCTTGTGCTATATTGTGCTTAAAAAAAACATTTTTTCTAGGGACAGAAAACTGTAGGTAGGGAGAGTGTGTCAGTTTCTTTCACTGTCAAAGTCCTTGTTTCCAGGGACCTGGAAGGACAGTGAGGTAATTCTCCTTGTGCTAAATTGTGCTTAAAAAAAACATTTTTTCTAGGGACAGAAAACTGTAGGTAGGGAGAGTGTGTCAGTTTCTTTCACTGTCAAAGTCCTTGTTTCCAGGGACCTGGAAGGACAGTGAGGTAATTCTCCTTGTGCTAAATTGTGCTTAAAAAAAACATTTTTTCTAGGGACAGAAAACTGTAGGTAGGGAGAGTGTGTCAGTTTCTTTCACTGCCAAAGTCCTTGTTTCCAGGGACCTGGAAGGACAGTGAGGTAATTCTCCTTGTGCTAAATTGTGCTTAAAAAAAACATTTTTTCTAGGGACAGAAAACTGTAGGTAGGGAGAGTGTGTCAGTTTCTTTCACTGTCAAAGTTCTTGTTTCCAGGGACCTGGAAGGACAGTGAGGTAATTCTCCTTGTGCTAAATTGTGCTTAAAAAAAACATTTTTTCTAGGGACAGAAAACTGTAGGTAGGGAGAGTGTGTCAGTTTCTTTCACTGTCAAAGTCCTTGTTTCCAGGGACCTGGAAGGACAGTGAGTGAATTCTCCTTGTGCTATATTGTGCTTAAAAAAAACATTTTTTCTAGGGACAGAAAACTGTAGGTAGGGAGAGTGTGTCAGTTTCTTTCACTGTCAAAGTCCTTGTTTCCAGGGACCTGGAAGGACAGTGAGGTAATTCTCCTTGTGCTAAATTGTGCTTAAAAAAAACATTTTTTCTAGGGACAGAAAACTGTAGGTAGGGAGAGTGTGTCAGTTTCTTTCACTGTCAAAGTCCTTGTTTCCAGGGACCTGGAAGGACAGTGAGGTAATTCTCCTTGTGCTAAATTGTGCTTAAAAAAAAACATTTTTTCTAGGGACAGAAAACTGTAGGTAGGGAGAGTGTGTCAGTTTCTTTCACTGTCAAAGTCCTAGTTTCCAGGGACCTGGAAGGACAGTGAGGTAATTCTCCTTGTGCTAAATTGTGCTTAAAAAAAACATTTTTTCTAGGGACAGAAAACTGTAGGTAGGGAGAGTGTGTCAGTTTCTTTCACTGTCAAAGTCCTTGTTTCCAGGGACCTGGAAGGACAGTGAGGTAATTCTCCTTGTGCTAAATTGTGCTTAAAAAAAACATTTTTTCTAGGGACAGAAAACTGTAGGTAGGGAGAGTGTGTCAGTTTCTTTCACTGTCAAAGTCCTTGTTTCCAGGGACCTGGAAGGACAGTGAGGTAATTCTCCTTGTGCTAAATTGTGCTTAAAAAAAACATTTTTTCTAGGGACAGAAAACTGTAGGTAGGGAGAGTGTGTCAGTTTCTTTCACTGTCAAAGTCCTAGTTTCCAGGGACCTGGAAGGACAGTGAGGTAATTCTCCTTGTGCTAAATTGTGCTTAAAAAAAACATTTTTTCTAGGGACAGAAAACTGTAGGTAGGGAGAGTGTGTCAGTTTCTTTCACTGTCAAAGTCCTTGTTTCCAGGGACCTGGAAGGACAGTGAGGTAATTCTCCTTGTGCTAAATTGTGCTTAAAAAAAACATTTTTTCTAGGGACAGAAAACTGTAGGTAGGGAGAGTGTGTCAGTTTCTTTCACTGTCAAAGTCCTTGTTTCCAGGGACCTGGAAGGACAGTGAGGTAATTCTCCTTGTGCTAAATTGTGCTTAAAAAAAACATTTTTTCTAGGGACAGAAAACTGTAGGTAGGGAGAGTGTGTCAGTTTCTTTCACTGTCAAAGTCCTTGTTTCCAGGGACCTGGAAGGACAGTGAGGTAATTCTCCTTGTGCTAAATTGTGCTTAAAAAAAACATTTTTTCTAGGGACAGAAAACTGTAGGTAGGGAGAGTGTGTCAGTTTCTTTCACTGTCAAAGTCCTTGTTTCAAGGGACAGAGAAGGACACCTGAAGGTAGCCCTTATTGCTTTTTTCCCATCTCCCTGCAGGCCATCTATTAGAATGTCTGGAAGGCAAACAAGGAGAGGCAGACAGTCAGGAGGCAATAAAAGAGGGCAAGCAGGCTCTGTGTCTGGGGGCAACAGTGCTGGTCGTGGACGCGGTGCATTGTCATCAGCACATGGCCATGGGACACGCTTGTCCTTCTTTTCGGCAGCTGGACATGTTGAGCCACATCATGCCGAAGACTTGGTAGAGTGGATGACCAAGCCCTCCTCCTCCTCCTCATCCTCTCTCACCCAGGCTCAGGGTACTGGAAAAGCAGCTGCCAAAGCGTCCTCTTCCCTGGTATCAATGTCAGACTCATCATCAGTCACTCCTTCCCTAGACCCACCATGTCCTCCTCCTGAGGAGTCCCCCGAACTGTTTCAGCACAGTGTTGGGTACATGCTCCAGGAGGATGCCCAGCGTTTCGAAGGGTCTGATGATGAAACCCAGCTAGAGGAAGGCAGTAGCGTGAGAGCAGACAGAGGGGATGCTCAAGAAGGACACCAATCTGGCAGTCATGTTCCAGCAGCTGCAGCATACTGCCAGATTGCCTCCAGTGATGAGGAGGGAGGTGATGATGAGGTCACTGACTCCACGTGGGTGCCTAATAGGAGAGAGGAGGAGGATGAGGAGGAGGCACATCTCCAACGAGGCAGGATGCCCTTTGGTGGCCAGCGTAAGGGCAGTACACCGACGGAATCACACCGCAGAGCTCCGCCTGTGCAGGGCGCTGCCTCTGCCCGTCATTCAAAAAGTTCTTTGGTGTGGGCCTTTTTTGAGGCTAGTGCATCAGATCGCACAGCTGCTGTTTGCAACATATGTCTCAAGCGTATATCGCGTGGCCAAAACATCAGCCGCTTGGGTACCACATGCCTGACCAGACATATGTTGACCTGCCATGCAGCTCGTTGGCAAGCCTACCTCAAAGACCCACACCAAAGAACAAAGCGGACCTCTCCTTGCACCGCATCAGCTGGGATCTCCAACCCCACTATAACTTCAGTCCTCTCTGAAACATGCACTGAGAGGAATGAAGGTGTAGAATTAGGTGTGTCACAGCCAAGTACTTGCGGCCACTCTGCTAGCAGTACACCGACGTCCGATTCTAGCAGGCAAATTTCCCTGCCCCAGCTGCTGGACCGTCGAAAGAAGTTCACTCCCAGCCATCCACATGCCCAGCGGTTGAATGCTAGCTTGGCTAAATTGCTAGCGCTTCAACTGCTGCCTTTTCAGTTGGTAGACTCGGCCCCCTTCCGTGAGTTTGTGCAATGTGCGGTTCCTCAGTGGCAGGTTCCCAAACGCCACTTTTTCTCACGGAAGGCTATTCCGGCTCTCTACCGGCATGTGGAAGGCAATGTCTTGGCCTCGCTGGACAGGGCGGTCAGCGGTAAGGTGCATATTACCGCTGACTCATGGTCCAGCAGGCATGGACAGGGACGTTACCTTTCTTTCACGGCCCATTGGGTCACTCTTTTGGCAGCTGGGAAGGATGCAGGACAAGGTGCAGTAGTGTTGGAGGTTGTCCCACCGCCACGCCTCCAAAATGCTACTACTGGTTGTGACACACCTCTCTCCTCCACCCCCTCCTCTTCTTCTTCCTCCATGGCCTCTTCCTGTGGTTTGTCCTATGAACCAGCGGTGCTCCGTAGCCGTTCACGGGGCTACGCAAGTACGCAGGCAAAAAGATGCCATGCCGTGCTTGCGCTGGTGTGTTTGGGGGACAGAAGCCACACTGGGGCAGAGGTCCTGTCTGCTCTGCAGGGCCAGGCCGAGAGGTGGTTGACGCCACGCCAGCTTAAGCCAGGAATGGTGGTTTGCGACAATGGCACCAACCTCCTCTCCGCCCTCCGACAGGGACAACTGACCCATGTGCCCTGTGTGGCTCACGTCCTTAACCTGGTGGTGCAGCGGTTCTTGGGCAGGTACCCGGGCTTACAGGATGTCCTGAGGCAGGCCAGGAAAGTCTGTGTGCATTTCCGCAGATCTTATAATGCCAGTGCTCGCCTGGCTGAGCTGCAAAAGGAGTTGAACCTGCCCAAGAACCGCCTTATATGTGACATGCCCACCAGGTGGAACTCAACGTTGGCCATGCTGCAGCGGCTGCACACGCAGCAGAGGGCCATCAATGAGTACCTGTGCGACTACGGCACCAGGACAGGGTCAGGGGAGCTTGGTTTTTTTTCTCCACGCCAGTGGGGCATGATCAGGGATGCATGCACTGTCCTGGCACCATTTGAGGAGGCCACGAGGATGGTGAGCAGTGACAGTGCATGCATCAGTGACACTGTACCTCTTGTCCACCTGTTGGAGCACACGCTGCGTGGAATAATGGACAGGGCACTTGAGGCAGAACAGAGGCAGGAAGAGGAGGACTTCCTTGCCTCTCAAGGCCCCCTTTACCCAGACAGTGTTCCTTCTGTCCCACCCATCGCACAGGAAGAGGAGGAGGAGGAGGAGGAGGAGGAGGAGGATTGTGTCAGCATGGAGGTGGAGGCTGGCACTCAGCATCATCAGCAGCAGTCTTTTAGGGATGATTTACAGTCCCAAGAAACCAGTGGACTTGTACGTGGCTGGGAGGAGGTGGCTGCGGATCATGTCGTCCTTAGTGACCCAGAGGACTCCGGAGCGAATGCCTCAGCAAACCTACGCTGCATGGCCTCCCTGATCCTGCAAAGTCTGCGGAAGGATCCTCGTATTCTTCGGATCAAGGAGAGGGACCATTACTGGCTGGCCACTCTCCTTGATCCACGGTACAAGGGTAAGGTTGCGGACCTTATGTTACCGTCGCAGAGGGAGCAGAGGATGAGACAACTCCGGGAGGCCTTGCAGAAAGGTCTGTGCAACGCGTTCCCAGAGACTGGGAGGTTACAAACTCCTGGTCCTGGACAACGAGTTGCTGAGGCTTCGGCCAGTCAAAGAAGGAGCGGTGGGGAAGGTGGCCGTCTGACCGATGCGTTCAGACAATTCTTTAGTCCGCAGCCCCAAAGTATGATCGGTTCCAGCAACCATCGCCAGCGTCTGATAAACATGGTGCAGGAATATCTAGGGGCAAGGTCAGACTTGGACACCTTCCCCACCGAAAATCCTCTGGCTTACTGGGTCTTGAGGATGGATCACTGGCCAGAGCTTGCACAGTATGCAATTGAGCTACTGGCCTGTCCTGCATCCAGCGTTCTTTCGGAACGCACATTCAGTGCTGCTGGAGGATTTGTCACGGATCACAGGGTGCGCCTGTCCACCGACTCGGTTGATCGACTGACTTTCATCAAGATGAACCAGTCTTGGATCACCACCAGCTACCACACACCTGATGCTGATATAACAGACTAATTGATTTTAACATGTCACATCCCTTCAAGACTGATGCTGATGCTGAGTGCCTGTGCTGTTATGTTGACTGGCTATCCTCCTCCTCCGAGTCCTCAATGATACGATTGATGATGATAGCTTGGAAGATCATTTTTGTTTATGGGTGCCGCCACCAGTGGCTAAGGCCCAATTTTTCAGCCCCTGTTTTACAGGGGCGTGTCATTACAATTTTTGAAGCAATACTTTGCAACAGGGCTCATTGCTGTGCTCCAAGTACAGTATCTGTGAGGGGTTGTAGTGTTGTGCCACCAGTGCCTAAGGCCCAATTTTTCAGCCCCTGTTCAACAGGGGCATGCAATTACAATTCTTGATCTAATAATTCACAGCAGGGTCCATTGCTGCACCCACCAAGAGTAACTCTGAGGGCTTACAGTCTTGTGGCAACGCCACCACCACCACCACCACGAAAGGCCCAATTTTTCAGCCCCTGTTCAAAAGGGGCATGTAATTACAATTCTTGATCTAATAATTCACAGCAGGGCCCATTGCTGCACCCACCAAGAGTAACTGTCAGGGCTTACAGTGTTGTGGCACCAGCACCACCATCAAAGCCCCAATTTTTACTACCACTGTTCAACAATTATATGTAATTAAAATTCCTGATATAATAGTTGACAGCAGGGCGTTCCAGCACCAACCAAGAGTAACTGAGTGCTTACAGTGTTGTGCCAACACCAACAACTAAGGGGCCTATTTCTGCAGAGTATATACGGCAGGTCCCTACTTTCAAACATCCAACTTACAAACGACTCCTACTTGCAAACGAAAGAAGACAACAGGAAGTGAGAGGAAATCTACCCCTAGAAAGGAAAATTCTCTCCTGTAAGAATAAATATGGGAGAAAGGGGTCTCATCTGTACTGATGCTTTATCAGCAATCCTTGTTTCAAGAAAAACACCACATTTCAAAAACAGTTGTCATTGGGACGGAAAGTGAGGTGAAATGTTCTGAACAGGGGCACAGACAGCAAAACAAATGTTACAGGGGTGATAACCCTTACCTATGTTTCCCAAAAAGTTTAAAAATAGATTTTTGGGCTGGAGCTACACTTCAACAATGTACCTGTTCAAAATTACAAACAGATTCTACATAAGAACAAACCTACAGTCCCTGTCTTGTATGCACCGCCTGTATACGGCTGTTCAGAGTATATAGGGCCTTTTTTATTTTATGTGCGGGGTTCCCCTTAATATCCATACAAGACCCAAAGGGGCTGGTAATGGGCTGGGGTAGGGGGGGGGGGGTCATGGGGTAGCTATGCCATTTTTCTTAAAGAATTTCATCCATATTACCGGGACCAGACATTACATTAAAGCCGCAAGCAGTTTTAAATGGCTTTTTTTTCCTTTAGAAGTGTCATTTTGTGCAGGGACAGTTCTAAACACGGGAAACACGTGGCACTTCACAGGCATACTTTAGACACCCCCCAGGTACGATATTTAAAGGAATATTTGACTTTTTTTTTTTCACTTTATGCATCATTAAAATGACTGCTCCCGAAAAACGACCGTTTTTAAAACTTCTTTTTGCATTGATACATGTCCCCTGGTGCACAACCCGGGTTCCCAAACCCTATTTATGACAATAACATGCATAATAGTTGTTATAATTAGCACTTTAGAATTCGAACGTTCGCATCCATTGTATTTAATAGGGTTCTAATGTTCGTTCGAACTTTCGGTCCGTTCGCGGGTTCTGGTGCGAACCGAACCCGGGGGTGTTCGGCTCATCACTACTCCTGGAGCATTTACACAACACTGTGCTCAAACAGTTCGGGGGACTCCTCAGGAGGACATGGTTGGTCTAGGGAAGGAGTGACTGATGATGAGTCTGACATTGATACCAGGGAAGAGGACGATTTGGCAGCTGCTTTGCCAGTACCCTGAGCCTGGGTGAGAGAGGATGAGGAGGATGAGGAGGGCTTGGTCATCCACTCTACCAAGTCTTCGGCATGATGCGGCTCAACACGTCCAGCTGCCGAAAAGAAGGACAAGCGTGTCCCATGGCCACGTGCTGATGGCGATGCACCGCGTCCACGACCAGCACTGTTGTCTCTAGACACAGAGCCTGCTTGCCCTCTTTTTTTGGCTCCTGACTGTCTGCCTCTCCTTGTTTGCCTTCCAGACATTCTAATGGCCTGCAGGGAAATGGGAAAAGCAGCAATACAGGCTAAGTTAAGGTGTAATATGGTCAGGAGGTACACTCCGCCCGCTGTAAGTGCCACAAAATCCTGTTAGTGTAACACACCAGGAAAAAACAGCAATACAGGCTAAGTTAAGGTGTAATATGGTCAGGAGGCACACTCCGCCCGCTGTAAGTGCCGCAAAATCCTGTTTGTGTAACACACTAGGAAACAGCAGCAATACAGGCTAAGTTAAGGTGTAATATGGTCAGGAGGCACACTCCGCCCGCTGTAAGTGCCGCAAAATCCTGTTTGTGTAACACACCAGGAAAAAGCAGCAATACAGGCTAAGTTAAGGTGTAATATGGTCAGGAGGTACACTCCGCCCGCTGTAAGTGCCGCAAAATCCTGTTGGTGTAACACACCAGGAAAAAGCAGCAATACAGGCTAAGTTAAGGTGTAATATGGTCAGGAGGTACACTCCGCCCGCTGTAATTGCCGCAAAATCCTGTTGGTGTAACACACCAGGAAAAAGCAGCAATACGGGCTAACTTCAGGTGTATAATGTGCAGGAGGCTTAGCAACAATGACACTGACACTGTCCCCTGCCTATCCTTCTCTCTCCCTGCACACAAGGTTTATCAAAGTATATGACACTGACACTCTCCCTGCCTATCCTTCTCTCTCCCTGCACACAAGGTTTAGCAAAGAATATGACACTGACACTGTCCCCTGCCTATCCTTCTCTCTCCCTGCACACAAGGTTTATCAAAGTATATGACACTGACACTCTCCTTGCCTATCCTTCTCTCTCTCTACACACAAGGTTTAGCAAAGAATATGACACTGACACTCTCCCTGCCTATCCTTCTCTGTCCCTACACACAAGGTTTAGCAAAGAATAGATTTGACAAGATTTGACACTGTCCCTGCCTATCCTTCACTTTCCCTGCTCCGGAACACACTACACAAGGCCGCCGCGCTGGCGGTCTTTTATAGTGTGGGGCGTGTACTAAACCCCCTCAGCTATAATTTGCCACAGGCATCCTGCCTGTGGCCAATCATTGCTCTCCTCGCTGCCGGCGCTGTGATTGGCGAAGCATGCAGGGTCACAGTGCATGCTTGGCCAATCACAGCGCCGGGATTACACTGCGATGGCGCAGTGTATTGTGGGCCGTTCGCGTCACTCGAATTTGGCGCGAACGGCCCAAATCGTTCGTTGTTCGCCGAACGCGGCGAACAGCCGATGTTCGAGTCGAACCTATGTTCGACTCGAACACCGAGCTCATCCCTAATAGAATGTATTAAATTCATAAATTCATTTAAAAGATAATCCGACGGAACACAGTTGTTGTCCGATGGAGCATACAGACGGTCGGATTATCCGACTAAACACGTCCATCAGACAATTGTTGTCAGAATATCCAATCGTGTGTATGGGCCTTTAGTGTATCTAAGTGTATGTGCCAACGCTAGGAGACTTGAAGCAGGGTCCAGAAGAGCAGAACGTAGATCAGTTTTTAATAGTCATCTTTTTAAAGTGTATATCAAGTCAAAAAACTTTTTTTCTAGTTTTAGATATAGTGGAGAAGGATTAGAATCCCTGTCAGATTTTCACTGCTGTCTGGAGCTCCGTCAAAAATGTACTGTCACTTTCTGTCTTGCTGTCATTGTTTTACCAGACAGGAAGGGAGAGGGAACTATCCAGCAGCAACACAGGCATAAATATAATGCTTTTCTTTTGGAGAAAAGGAGAAGGCTAGAATACCTGTCAATTATTTGTTTTTGTCTATCTCTGTTCCAGATTTTCTTCCTCTCTCTTCGGCTCGATTCACACCTATGCATTTTTTGTGCTTTCTGCATTTTGCAGATTTGCACTACAGTCCATTTAACATGGTTTCCTATGGAACACGTTCTATAGTGCAAATCTGCAAAAAGGACTAGAAATGCATAGGTGTGAATCTAGCCTTCCTGTCTGGTGAAACCTTTTGAAACTAGAAAAAATTGGCTTGACATACAATTTAAGAAACCTACATACTTGTAGAGAGAACTATAACTCTGTTTCAATAGTATTCATTGAACATAGTTTATAAAGGTAGACATAAACATATAAAAATAAGGCCTACAATTGGCCTCACTTGAATCATCCGAGAATATACTTTGGATTTGGTAATTGAGACCATTAAAGGGTATCTAAACTAGGGATGAGCTCGGTGTTCGATCTACTGTTCGATCGTTCGACGAAGATCGAACTATTTGGGCCGTTCGCGCCAAATTCGAGTGACGCGAATGGCCCACAATTCACTGCAGTGCAATCCCGGCGCTGTGATTGGCCAAGCATGCACTGTGACCCCGCATGCTTGGCCAATCACAGCGCCGGCAGCTAGGAGAGCCATAATTGGCCACAGGCAGGTTGCCTGTGGCCAATTATAGCTCAGGGGGTTTAGCACACGCCCCACACTATAAAAGGCTGCCAGCGCGGCGGCCTTGTGTAGTGTGTTCCGGCGCAGGGAAAGAGAAGGATAGGCAGGGACAGTGTCATTGTGCTATTCTTTGTGCTATTCTTGTGTGTAGGGAGAGAGAAGGATAGGCAGGGAGAATGTCAGTGTCATATTCTTTGCTAAACCTTGTGTGCAGAGAGAGAAGGATAGGCAGGGGACAGTGTCAGTGTCATATTCTTTGCTAAACCTTGTGTGCAGGGAGAGAGAAGGATAGGCAGGGAGAGTGTCAGTGTCATATTCTTTGCTAAACCTTGTGTGCAGGGAGAGAGAAGGATAGGCAGGGGACAGTGTCAGTGTCATATTCTTTGCTAAACCTTGTGTGCAGGGAGAGAGAAGGATAGGCAGGGGACAGTGTCAGTGTCATTGTTGCTAAGCCTCCTGCACAGTATGCACAGTATACACCTGAAGCTAGCCCGTATTGCTGTGTTTTCCTGGTGTGTTACACTAACAGGCATTTGCAGCACTTACAGCGGGCGGAGTGTGCCTCCTGCACATTATACACCTGAAGCTAGCCCGTATTGCTGTCTTTTCCTGGTGTGTTACACTAACAGGCATTTGCAGCACTTACAGCGGGCGGAGTGTGCTTTCTGCTAAATATACACCTGAAGCTAGCCCGTATTGCTGTGTTTTCCTGGTGTGTTACACTAACAGGCATTTGCAGCACTTACAGTGGGCGGAGTGTGCTTCCTGCTAAATATACACCTGAAGCTAGCCCGTATTGCTGTCTTTTCCTGGTGTGTTACACTAACAGGCATTTGCAGCACTTACAGCAGGCGGAGTGTGCTTCCTGCTAAATATACACCTGAAGCTAGCCCGTATTGCTGTGTTTTCCTGGTGTGTTACACAAACAGGCATTTGCAGCACTTACAGTGGGCGGAGTGTGCCTCCTGCACATTATACACCTGAAGCTAGCCCGTATTGCTGTGTTTTCCTGGTGTGTTACACTAACAGGCATTTGCAGCACTTACAGCGGGCGGAGTGTGCTTCCTGCCAAATATACACCTGAAGCTAGCTTGTATTGCTGTGTTTTCCTGGTGTGTTACACTAACAGGCATTTGCAGCACTTACAGCGGGCGGAGTGTGCTTCCTGCAAAATAAACACCTGAAGCTAGCCCTTATTGCTGTTTTTTCCTGTTGTGTAACACGGGCAGTCATCTGCAGCACTTACAGCGGGCGTTGTGTGCTTCCTGCAAAATATACACCTGAAGCTACCCCTTATTGCTGGTTTTCCCATCTCCCTGCAGGCCATTGCTATGTCTGGAAGGCCAACAAAGAGAGGCAGACAGTCACGAGCCAATAAAAGAGGGCAAGCAGGCTCTGTGTCTGGGGGCAACAGTGCTGGTCGTGGACGCGGTGCATTGTCATCAGCACATGGCCATGGGACACGCTTGTCCTTCTTTTCGGCAGCTGGGTGTGTTGAGCCGCATCATGCCGAAGACTTGGTAGAGTGGATTACCAAGCCCTCCTCATCCTCCTCATCCTCTCTCACCCAGGCTCAGGGTACTGGCAAAGCAGCTGCCAAAGCGTCCTCTTCCCTGGTATCAATGTCATCATCAGTCACTCCTTCCCTAGACCCACCATGTCCTCCTGAGGAGTCCCCCGAACTGTTTGAGCACAGTGTTGGGTACATGCTCCAGGAGGATGCCCAGCGTTTCGAAGGGTCTGATGATGATACCCAGCTACAGGAAGGCAGTAGCGTGAGAGCAGAGCGAGGGGATGCTCAAGAAGGACACCAATCTGGCAGTCATGTTCCAGCAGCTGCAGCATACTGCCAGATTGGCTTGAGTGATGAGGAGGGAGGGGATGATGAGGTCACTGACTCCATGTGGGTGCCTAATAGGAGAGAGGAGGAGGAGGAGGAGGATGAGGAGGAGGCACATCTCCAACGAGGCAGGATTCCCTCAGGGGGCCAGCGTAAGGGCAGCACACCGACTGAATCACACCGCAGAGCTCCGCCTGTGCAGGGCACTGCCTCTGCCCGTTTATTCAAAAAGTTCTTTGGTGTGGGCCTTTTTTGAGTCGAGTGCATCAGATCGCACAGCTGCTGTTTGCAACATATGTCTCAAGCGTATATCGCGTGGCCAAAACATCAGCCGCTTGGGCACCACATGCTTGACCAGACATATGTTGACCTGCCATGCAGCTCGTTGGCAAGCCTACCTTAAAGACCCACACGAAAGAACAAAGCGGACCTCTCCTTGCACCGCATCAGCTGGGATCTCCAACCTGACTATACCTTCAGTCCTCTCTGAAACCTGCACTGAGAGGAATGAAGGTGTAGAATTAGGAGTGTCACAGCCAAGTACTTGCGGGCACTCTGCTAGCAGTACACCGACGTCCGATTCTAGCAGGCAAATTTCCCTGCCCCAGCTGCTGGACCGTCTAAAGAAGTTCACTCCCAGCCATCCACATGCCCAGCGGTTGAATGCTAGCTTGGCTAAATTGCTAGCGCTTCAACTGCTGCCTTTTCAGTTGGTAGACTCTGCCCCTTTCCGTGAGTTTGTGCAATGTGCGGTTCCTCAGTGGCAGGTTCCCAAACGCCGCTTTTTCTCACGGAAGGCGATTCCGGCTCTTTACCGGCATGTGGAAGGCAATGTCTTGGCCTCGCTGGACAGGGCGGTCAGCGGTAAGGTGCATATTACCGCTGACTCATGGTCCAGCAGGCATGGACAGGGACGTTACCTTTCTTTCACGGCCCATTGGGTCACTCTTTTGGCAGCTGGGAAGGATGCAGTACAAGGTGCAGTAGTGTTGGAGGTTGTTCCGCCGCCACGCCTTCAAAATGCTACAACTGGTTGTGACACACCTCTCTCCTCCACCCCCTCCTCTTCTTCTTCCTCCATGGCCTCTTCCTGTGCTTTGTCCTCGGAACCAGCGGTGCTCCGTAGGCGTTCAAGGGGCTACGCAAGTACGCAGGCAAAAATATGCCATGCCGTGCTTGCGCTGGTTTGTTTGGGGGACAGGAGCCACACTGGGGCAGAGGTTCTGTCTGCTCTGCAGGGGCAGGCCGAGAGGTGGCTGACGCCACGCCAGCTTAAGCCAGGAATGGTGGTTTGCGACAATGGCACCAACCTCCTCTCCGCCCTCCGACAGGGACAACTGACCAATGTGCCCTGTGTGGCTCACGTCCTTAACCTGGTGGTGCAGCGGTTCCTGGGCAGGTACCCGGGCTTACAGGATGTCCTGAGGCAGGCCAGGAAAGTCTGTGTGCATTTCCGCAGATCTTATAATGCCGGTGCTCGCCTGGCTGAGCTGCAAAAGGAGTTGAACCTGCCCAAGAACCGCCTTATATGTGACATGCCCACCAGGTGGAACTCAACGTTGGCCATGCTGCAGCGGCTGCACACGCAGCAGAGGGCCATCAATGAGTACCTGTGCGACTACGGCACCAGGACAGGGTCAGGGGAGCTCCTGTTTTTTTCACCACGCCAGTGGGGCATGATCAGGGATGCATGCACTGTCCTGGCACCATTTGAGGAGGCCACGAGGATGGTGAGCAGTGACAGTGCATGCATCTGTGACACTGTACCTCTTGTCCACCTGTTGGAACATACGCTGCGTGGAATAATGGACAGGGCACTTGAGGCAGAACAGAGGCAGGAAGAGGAGGACTTCCTTGCCTCTCAGAGCCCCCTTTACCCAGACAGTGTTCCTTCTGTCCCACCCATCACACAGGAAGAGGAGGAGGAGGAGAAGGAGGATTGTGTCAGCATGGAGGTGGAGCCTGGCACTCAGCATCATCAGCAGCAGTCTTTTAGGGATGATTTACAGTCCCAAGAAACCCGTGGCTGGGAGGAGGTGGCTGCGGATCATGTCGTCCTTAGTGACCCAGAGGACTTCGGACCGAATGCCTCAGCTAACCTATGCTGCATGGCCTCCCTGATCCTGCAAAGTCTGCGGAAGGATCCTCATATTCTTCGGATCAAGGAGAGGGACCATTACTGCAACGCATTCCCAGAGACTGGGAGGTTACAAACTCCTGGTCCTGGACAACGAGTTGCTGAGGCTTCGGTCAGTCAAAGAAGGAGCGGTAGGGAAGGTGGCCTTCTGACCGATGCGTTCAGACAATTCTTTAGTCCGCAGCCCCTAGGTATGATCGGTTCCAGCAACCATCGCCAGCGTCTGATATACATGGTGCAGGAATACCTAGGGGCAAGGTCAGACTTGGACACCTTCCCCACCGAAAATCCTCTGGCTTACTGGGTCTTGAGGATGGATCACTGGCCAGAGCTTGCACAGTATGCAATTGAGCTACTGGCCTGTCCTGCATCCAGCGTTCTTTCAGAACGCACATTCAGTGCTGCTGGAGGATTTGTCACGGATCACAGGGTGCGCCTGTCCACCGACTCGGTTGATCGACTGGCCTTCATAAAGATGAACCAGTCTTGGATCACCACCAGCTACCAAACACCTGAAGCTGATATAACAGACTAATTTATTTTCAAATGTCACATCCCTTCAAGACTGATGCTGATGCTGAGTGACTGTCCTGTTATGTTGACTAACTATCCTCCTCCTCCTCAATGATCCGATTGATGATGATAGCTTGGAAGAACATTTTTGTTTCTGGGTGCCGCCACCAGTGGCTAAGGCCCAATTTTTCAGCCCCTGTTTAACAGGGGCATGTAATTAAAAAATGTTATGCAATGCTTTGCAGCAGGGCTCATTCCTGCACTCCAACTAGAGTATCTGGGAGAGGTTGCAGTGTCGTGGCACCAGCACCAGTGCCTAAGGCCCAATTTTTTAGCCCCTGTTTAACAGGGGCATGAATTACAATTTTTTATGCAATGCTTTGCAGCAGGGCTCATTCCTGCACTCCAACTAGAGTATCTGGGAGAGGTTGCAGTGTGTCAGGTCACCTACGGCCAGGTGACAGATGCACACCGTAGGGGGACAGGAGTGCACCGCAAGGTAATGAACCCTATGGCTGACTGCTGCGGATAGGAAACTGGGTGGTTGTGGAAAGCGGGACCAGAGGAGCACAACCGGGATCCTATAGGAAGCTAGAGCCAAGATTCCTCAGGGCGCGGAGTCTAAGACCCAGCAGGTCTTCTCCAGAGCCTCTAGTGGTGAGGATGTTATGCTGCAGGCTGGGTCCAGGTCGCGGCCCCTAGAGTCTCCTAGCTCACGCCCCGTAGGATAAGTGGACAAGAGGGGAAGCAGCAGCACAAGATATAAGAGTAACGAATAACAAGCTGAAGGTCAAGGGCCACAAGCAGACAAGGATAACGAAAGACAAGCCGAAGGTCAAGGGTCACGAGCAGACAGGGATAGTCGGGGACAAGCCAATAACGTAACAGGGAGACAGACGTAGCACATGGCAGGTAGGAACCCAAACACACAATGCCTAACAAACACGTTGATCAGCAAAGCAGGCTTGCAGTGCACAGGTTAATATAGTGTTCTGTGATAGGGCCTGGGGTGGAGTCAGGCTGGGAGGAGATTATAAAGGAAGCCAGGTGAAAGGGTTCTGGCCTCTAAGATGAACACATGAGGAGGAAAGGTAAGATGGCAGACAGACATTAATGCATATCCATGACAGTACCCTCCCTCTTACGAGGCCTCCCCCTTCGCCGCCTGGGCCCAGGTTTAGAGGGAAACTTCAGATGAAACTCCTTTAACAGACGAGGTGCAAAGACCTCAGATGCAGTGATCCAAGACCTCTCCTCAGGACCAAACCCTTTCCAATGAACGAGGTTTTGAAGAACGCCTTTACAGAGTCGGGAGTCCAGAATTTGACTGATCTCGTACTCCTGATTATCCTCAGAGACAGGTGCCACGGTAGGGAGAGGACGAGAGAATTTATTGAGGACTAAAGGCTTTAGAAGAGCAACATGGAAGGAGTTAGTGATTTTAAGGCTTTTAGGAATCTGGAGTTTGAAACAAACCGGATTCAGTTTAGCAGTTACTGTGTATGGACCAATGAATTGTGGAGCAAACTTCAGAGAAGGAACTCGGAGCTTGATGTTCCTGGTAAAGAGCCAGACTTTGTCCCCTGGCTGAAGAGAAGGCGGTTTACGCCTGCGGCGGTCGGCAAAGCCTTTGAATTTTTCAGCAGCTGCCCGGAGGGAATCATGAACGTCACCCCAAACAGAATTGAGAGACTCCTGAACCGAAGCCAAAGCTGGAATATCTGGAGAACAGATCATGGGAAGAGGAAGTTGAGGGTGTTTTCCATAAACTGTGAAAAAGAGTGTCTTCTGCGAACTGGTATTCACATGATTGTTATGGGAGAATTCTGCCCACGGGAGTAGAGAGGACCAATCGTCATGGTGAGAAGACACAAAGGTGCGAAGAAAGACCTCTAACTCCTGATTAACTCTCTCAGTCTGTCCATTGGATTGGGGATGGTAAGAAGAAGAAAAATCCAAGACAATCTTGAGGGATTTGCAAAAGGCTCTCCAAAAACGAGACGTGAATTGGACTCCCCTGTCGGAAACAATATGAGAAGGAACCCCATGAAGGCGGAGAATTTCTCGAATGAAAATGGGAACCAAGGCAGGGGCAGAAGGAAGACCAGGAAGAGGAACAAAATGAGCCATCTTGGAGAACCAATCGATTTACCACCCAAATGACTGTATTATTCTCAGACAGTGGGAGGTCGGTGATAAAATCCATGGCAATATGAGCCCAGGGCTCCTTAGGAATGGACAAGGGCATGAGGAGACCAGCAGGAGCTTGTGTGGAGGATTTGGACTGAGCGCAGACATGACAAGCTTTAACGTAGTCTTTGACGTCTGAGCGGAGATTAGGCCACCAGTAGTGACGACTGATGAGTAGGAAGGAACGGAGGAATCCAGAATGGCCTGCCACCTTGGAATCATGTCCCCAACGAAGGATCTTAGCTCTTAGCTCAGTGGGGACAAAGGTCTTACCAGGCGGAATTTTTGACTTCAGGGTGGTAGAGTGGGCAACAATGCATGAGGTTGGAATGATCGGCTCAGGTTCAGGGGCGGACTCCTCGTCCAAAGTGTCAAATGACGTAGAGAGCGCATCAGCCCGACCGTTGCAGGAACCAGGTTTGTAAGTAATCGTGAAATTAAAACGGGCAAAGAAGAGACTCCACCTGGCCTGTCTAGGATTCAGACGTTTAGCATTCTGTAGATACTGTAAATTTTTGTGATCACTAAAGATCGTTATGGAGTGAGGGGAACCCTCCAAGAGATGGCGCCACATCTCTAACGCCAATTTAATTGCGAGAAGTTCCCGATCACCGATGGCATAATTCCTCTCTGCCTGAGAAAACTTTTTGGAGAAGAACGCACATGGTTGACGTCTCTTCTCAAAGATTTGAAGAAGCACAGCTCCCACCCCCATTGAGGAAGCGTCCACTTCAATAAAAAATGCATTCCCAGGATTTGGTCTCCTCAAGAGGGGGCCAGAAACAAAAACCTGTTTCAGGTTGTGAAATGCAGAGACAGCTTCAGGAGGCCAGTCTTTGGCATTCACACCCTTCTTGGTCAAAGCGATAATAGGCGCGGCAATGGAAGAGTAGTTCCTTATGAACTGCCTATAATAATTAGTGAAGCCAAGAAAGCGCTGCGTGGCCTTGAGGCTAGCAGGAAGAGGCCAGTTGGTAATAGCCAAGACCTTCCCAGGATCCATACGAAGACCCGAACATGAGGCAAAGCACCCCAGAAACAGGACCTCAGAACATTCAAAGGAACATTTCTCCAGCTTGGCATAGAGATTGTTCTCTCTAAGACGCTGAAGTACAGTGCGGACATGGTTTCTGTGGACGAGCAGATTTTCAGAAAAGATCAGAATGTCATCCAGATAGATGACAACAAACTGGTACAGCAGATCTCTGAAGATTTCATTGACAAAGTTTTGGAACACGGCTGGAGCATTACACAGACCAAAAGGCATCACCAGGTATTCGTAATGCCCGTCTCTAGTGTTGAATGCAGTCTTCCATTCGTCACCCTCCCGTATTCAAATGAGATTGTACCCGCCTCTGAGATCCAACTTGGTGAAAATGGAGGCACCCTTCAACCTATCGAATAGCTCAGATATTAAGGGTAAGGGGTATCGATTTTTAATAGTAACCGCATTTAAACCCCGATAATCGATGCAGGGTCTTAAGGTACCATCCTTTTTGGCAACAAAAAAGAACCCTGCCCCTGCAGGCGAAGAGGATTAACAGATGAAACCTCTCTCCAAATTCTCTGCGACATACTCAGACATGGCCTGGGTCTTTGGGATGGACAGAGGGTAGGTACGACCCCTGGGTAGAGTTGCTCCGGGGACAAGATCAATAGCACAGTCAAAAGACCTGTGGGGAGGAAGCACCTCAGCTGATTTCTTACAGAACACATCCCGGTAATCGCTGTATGCAGTGGGAAGATCAGAAGAAACAGAAGTGGCAGCAACCGGAAGACTCTCCTTGGGGGTCACCTTGAGAAGACATGACGAGAAACATGAGGAACCCCAGGCCAGGATCTGCCCATAGACCCAGTCCACATGTGGAGAGTGGAGCTGTAGCCAAGGGAGGCCCAATACAACTGGGGTAGAGGCCTTGGGTAGAATAAGAAAGGATATCCACTCCTGGTGGAGAATCCCTACCGACATCCTAATGGGTAGCGTCTGGAAGCGAATAGGGCCCCCTGGGAGAACAGTGCCATCAATTGCCGAGACTACCAATGGGGTAGTGAGAGGTGAAAGGGTAAGCTTCATAGAAGAAGCAGTTCTCCAATCCATAAAATTGCCGGCAGCCCCGGAATCCAGATATGCAAGGGTTGACTGAGGAGAAGTGCCTACATGAAGGAACACCGGCAAGAGAAGGCGAGAAGGTGATGTTTCTGGGTCCAATACTCCACCTTCCAAATGTATTAGACCCGAGCGTTTCCCGGACGAAGCGAGCAGGAGTCACGAAAATGACCCTTGCCCCCACAATAGAGGCACAAGCCCAGAGTTCTGTGCCTAGCACGTTCTTCGGGGGTTAGTCTGGTCCGGCCCAGCTGCATAGGTTCCTCAGCAGGTAGAGGATGCTCCACGGGACGAAGGGAGGGGAGCTCAGACTGGCTAGAACCCAGAGAGTGCTGGCGTCTTTTTTCTAAGGACCTCTCTTGAAAACGAATGTCGATCTGATTGCATAACGAAATTACATCGTCCAGACCGACGGGAATGGCTCTTCCCGCTAATTCGTCTTTCACTCGGTCAGGGAGGCCATGTAAAAAGGTAGCGACCAGGGCCTCATTATTCCAGCTCAATTCAGCTGTGTGGATACGGAACTGAAGAGCATATTGTCCCACTGAACTAGATTCTTGGCGAAGACGTAAGACAGCACTAGCCGCTGAAGAAGCCCGAGCCGGCTCTTCGAAGATATTACGAAAGAGCTTCAAGAAGTCGGACAGGCTGGAAACCACCGGATCATTCCTCTCCCACAGGGGGGCAGCCCAGGCCAAAGCTTCACCCGAGAGGAGGGAAATGATATAGGCTACCTTAGCCCGGTCAGACAGGAAGTTTTGAGGCTGAAGCTCAAAATGAATCGTGCATTGGCTGAGAAACCCCCTGCAGGCCTTGGAGTCCCCAGAGAAACGGAACGGAGCTGGCAGTGTTAGTGAGTGTGTGGCTGCGACTGGTGCGATAGGTACAACCGCTGGTTGTACTTGAGGTTGTGGATTCGGGGTTCCCAAGGAGGCCTGAAGCTGCTCGAATCGAGAAGCCAGATCCTGGAGGAATCGCATCATCTGAGTCTAATTCGATTCCTGGGTTTCAAGTCTGCGAACTATGCCCTGCAATGGATCATCCGCGGGGAGCGGCATGTCAGCCGGGTTCATGGCTGATCAAACTGTCAGGTCACCTACGGCTAGGTGACAGATGCACACAGTAGGGGGACAGGAGTGCACCGCAAGGTAGTGAACCCTATGGCTGACTGCTGCAGATAGGAAACTGGGTGGTTGTGGAAAGCGGGACCAGAGGAGCACAACCGGGATCCTATAGGAAGCTAGAGCCAAGATTCCCCAGGGCGCGGAGTCTAAGACCCAGCAGGTCTTCCCCAGAGCCTTTTTAAAACTTCTTTTTGCATTCATACATGTCCCCTGGTGCAGAACCCGGGTTCCCAAACCCTTTTTAGGACAATAACATGCATATTAGTCGTTATAATTAGCACTTTAGATTTCGAACATTCGCATCCATTGTATTTAATAGGGTTCTAATGTTCGTGCAAACTTTCGGTCCGTTCGTGGGTTCTGGTGCGAACCGAACCCGGGGGTGTTCGGCTCATCCCTAATCTAAACCTAGAAGAAAATATGTGACATATTGCAGCTTACTAGTCCTTAGATGTTGTCTGCATTAATTTCATAATTGCACATCTCAGACTAAGAACATTTTGAGCATTTAGTCCCCATGCACACAGAAAAAATTATAGAAAAAACCAGCTGCAAAGCCACTATCAACGCCAGGAAAAAGCGGCTGTAAAAACTCACTTTTGGTAGCTTTTTGCATTGGCATTATTCAAAATTATATTCAAAATCAGTGGTTCGCTATGAGAGCCGTCTTAACTGATCTAACTTCCAGCCCATTGATTTGAATAGAAGTTGCATCCAAGTCGGATCATCGTGATCCGACTTGAGGTGCGACTTGTGTTTTGAGGACTTAAAAAAAAACGGCGTGGAGTCCCCCCCAAGATCCATACCAGGCCCTTTTAGTCTGGTATGGATCTTGAAGAGGAACCCCACACCAAAAAAAAAAAAAAGGCGTGGGGTCCCCCCAAAATCCATACCAGATTCTTATCCGAGCATGCAACCCGGGAGATCAGGAAAGGGTCGGGGACGAGCGAGCGCCACCCCCTTCCTGGACCATACTAGACCACACGCCGTTAACATGGGGGGTAGGGTGCTTTACCCTCCACTACTAATCAAAGTAGAAGAGGAGCTAAGCCAGATCATTAAACTATATCTGAAATGGATTGGAAGAATAGCTGCATACCAAATGCAAGTGCTGCTCTGCGCCCCCCACCCCAAAGCACCTTGTGGGGACAAGGCCTCTTCCCGACAACACTGGGTGGTGGTTGGAGAGGTCTGCCGGCAGGGGGCCTATCGGAATCTGGAAGCCCCCTTTAACAAGGGGGCCCCCAGATACCAGCCTCCTCTATGAGTATGAGGTACATTGTACCCCTACCCATTCACCCCAGTTTTGACAAGTCCTTTATTAAAAATCAACCAGTCCTCCTCCGACGCTGTCTCCTGTGGTTGTGCCAGCTCCGCTCTCTGCTTATATAGTCATGGGGCGTGGCCATCCGGTGAGGCCCCACCCCTTGTGATGTTTCATGCCCTCACAAGGAGCGGGGTCTCATGGTGACATCACCAGATGGCCACGCCCATGACTATATAAGAATCGGCAGAGAGCAGAGCTGGCACAACCACTGGAGACAGCGGCAGAGGAGGACCAGGTCAGCGGCGAGAAGACAGCAGTGGCAAAGAAGACCAGAGGAGAAGATTTTTAATAAAGGACTTGTCAAAACCATTTCTTGTTTTTATTTACACTACACTGCCTTTTTTTGGGGTGTCACAATGTACCCCATACTCATTAACATAGTGGGGGCCCCCTTGTTAAAGGGGCTTCCAGATTCAGAAAAGCCCCCTGCCCGCAGACCCCCACAACCACCACCCAGGGTTGTCAAGATGAGGCCCTTGTCCCTATTAACATGGGAACAAGGTGCTTTGGGATCGGGGGCGCAGAATCCCCCTGCCCCAAAACACCCACCCCCCATGTTGGGGGCATGTGGCCTGGTATAGACCAGGGGGGGTGCTCGCTTGTCCCCCCGTTTCCTGACCAGCTGAGCTGCATGCGCGGATAAGGGTCTGGGATGGATTTTTTTTTTTGGAGGGGGCTACGTCGTTTTTTTTTTTTGGAGTGGGGTTTCCCCTCAAACTCCATACCAGACCCAAGGTCTGGCATGGATTCTGATGGGAACCCCATGCCGTTTTTTTGTTACATTTTGGCGTTTTGGGGTTCTCCTTCAAAATTCTCAGAGCACTGACTTGGATGCGACTTTCATTCAAATCAATGAGCTGAAAGTTTGATCAGTTAAGATGGCTCTCATAGAGAACCATTGATTTTGACATGTGGATGCCGCTTAACGCTGTATCCAGCGTTAAAGGGGTTGTAAACCCTCATGTTTTTCCCCTTAATGCATCCTATGCATTAAGGTGGAAAAACACCTGCCAGTGACAGTCCCCCCAGCCCCGTTTTACTTACCTGAGCCCTGGAATTTTCCCTCTGCCCGGGGTTCTCGGCTTTTGATTGGATAGATTAATAGCAGCACAGCCATTGGCTCCCACTGCTGTCAATCAAATCCAATGACGCAGGCGCCGGAGGGTGGGGCCGAGTCCTACATTCGGTGTCTATGAACGCCAAATGATGGACTTGGGAGCGCGCCCGCAAGGTAACCCCCCGGGGGAGTGCCTCTCCTAGGGGGTTATACGATGCAAGGAGGAGCCGTGAGAGCCGCCGAGGGACCCCAGAAGACGGTGTTCGTGGTCACTCTGTGAAAAACAAACTGCACAGTGGCGGTAAGTATGACATGTTTGTTATTTAAAAAAAAAAAAAAATGGAAGCATTACAGTCACTTTAAGCCACGTTTAGCAGTGTCAGACAATTTTACAGCTGAAACGCCGGTCTTCAGAATGCGATGGCCCTGGGTTTTTTTTTGCAGCTTGAAAACGCCTATGCCACTTACAGCTCCTAAAAGCCTGTGTGTGCATAAGGCCATAGAACAGTGGTTCTCAACTCCAGTCCTCAGGGCCCACCAACAGGCCAGGTTTGCAAGATGACTGAAATGCATCACAGGTGATATAATTTTCTGCTCAGGGATTGCAGTATTCTAGTCTGCATCTCACCAAGGTAATACTTAAAATCTGGCCTGTTAGTGGGTCCTGAGGACAGGAGTTGAGAACCACTGCCATAGAACAACATAGAGAGGCGTTTTTAAGCTGCAAAAAAAATGTCTGACTGGTAAAAACGCCCTGTGTGCACGGGGACTTACAGAAAACATGTTGATCTTGCCAGAAATGCAGTATTCTTGTAATTTCCTGTGTGCATAAAAAGAAAGCACAAAGAACCTAATCTTTCTTGTGTAAACTAGTAGTCCCATCAATCAACCATGTAATGGAGAAGGAAAAAGTCAGATATGTTTGAAGTCCAGTCCATGGATCCAACCAGAGATACACTGGAGAAATTAGTGTAGACATGAAGGGGCATAAAGTGCATATTTTGCAGGATTGTCAGGTGAAAATAGAGGGGGAAAAAAAAACGTAGAAAAAAGAAAGCTACAACAGTCACTACATCTAAGGACTGGTAAGTTGTAATATATTATATTTCTGCTTTTTTCGGGAACCCTTGTAGTGAGAGTAGATAGTGTAATTGTCTAATTAACCACTAGAGGTTTCCAGGGTAGTGAGTAGGGAGTAACATAGCTGGTGACGTAGTACCAGCCCTGCCCCTGCCAGTGTGAGGCATCTTGAGGAAAGAGAGCTCCGTATAGTCTGGTAAGAGTCTTCCTGGGGGGTTGGTCATTATGAGAAGTGTTGCAAGGACCAGGACATGGCAAAGATGTAATCCTTGAGACTTTAGCTTTAAGAGCTTCCCCTTGGAGGTGAAGCAGGGATAGAGAGGTGTAGGACTTTTGGGACAACTTGCGTTCCCTTTGCATGGGTTGCAGGGCTGTGACAAACCCCCTAAAAGGATATAGGTGCCTTCACTCAGCTTTCTCTGCTTGTTATTGCTGTGTTCATCATTTGCAACTTGAAAGTGGTTCTAAAGGCACAAGGATTCTCTGCATTAAGGTAAAAAACCTTCTGTGTGCAGCTTCCCCCTTCTTATACTTACCTGAGCCCGATCTCAATCCAGTGCTGTGCCCAAGAGCAGCGGCTCTCTCTGCAGACAAAGCCATGCACAGCTGCAGTGTTTTCAAATGTGGCAGCGGGAGCGGGGAGAAGAACTTGTGCCTGGTGTCACAGGGAGGAGGGGTGCGAGGAGAGGTGGTGGAACATTATGGGTGTTACATGTAACATGCTCCAAAAGATGTACTTATCCTTTAAAGCACTTGATAAGTCCAAGGGGACCAACCTTTACAGGGCAGGAACGAGTTATAGAGTGGGTGCTTCCCCACCATGTGGTACATGCGGAGGACATGCAGCCCATCACACAATGGCCACTAAGAAGGACAGGCTATATAACAGAAGGATGGATAGAGCGTTTATTTATTTTGCAGCGAAATGCATTGTGAGACTTTAACACATTTCTGGTGCACATCTTTGGCCTAATTACTGCATAGAAATCCCTGTTCTCATCTGTATGTATTATGATGCTATGTTTTAGGTGTGTTTTACATGCTTTAAGATTCCAAAGCGTGAACAGTATTCTTATTGTCTATGAATAATGATATTGTATTAAAGGTGCTTCTTTTCTTTATTAATGCACTGATGAAGTGATGTGGCGGTTATTTATCTAATTACAGGGTGTCAAACATTCTCGCACTGGAATGTTGCAGTAGCAACATTCTTATCAAATAATAATCTTTAAAAAAAATGCTCATTGCATAGGTAGGAGATGTGCCTCATCCTAAGCACGTGTAAAATAGACACCCTTCCTGCATAGAGCATCATGGGACATTTTTATATACGCTGTCACGTATTCACTTGATAAGTCATAAAGCATCTGTGATTGCAGGGGTTAAATATCCCAATGTAAAGACAATAACGATCCACTGAAGCACCTGGAGTGACAACTCATTATTATGTATGATCCACAACTAGTCTAAAACATTCGTATACAATACATTAAAGTTTGAAATAGAAAATGACATTCACAGATGTTCATTTAAAGAGCAGTCTGACAATGCTACCTCTTGTGTGTATATATCATTTTTTTGGTTGGTGAAATAGTTTAAAAATAATAAAACTAAATCTGCGCTTAACCTTATAACACTCTGGTGTATCGTTTTAACAACATGCAGCAACTTCAAAAAAAGGCCTAAATACTTAAGACCAACCAACTTATGTGCAATAAAAAGAAAAAGTGCACAATCACCAAAAAATATATATGTTTGCAAAGGGATGATCCTTAAATTGTTTAGAGTAATTCGACAAGTATTCCAAATGCCTTTTTTTTTTCTTATTCTAGTTAAGGAAATAGCCAAGGGCAATACATACTGTATATAAAATACTGTCTTTGTGCCAGTTGAATTGGTTACCTTTGGAGGGGGTGCACAGGAGTTTACACCTACACACATAACCTCTTCAACTGGACTATCCAGCCAAGTAAAGATTTGCTTGAAATGTTGGTGATATTCTGTGATCATTCACTTAAAGCGGAAGTAAACCCATCATTTTACTAGTTTCAAAAAACAGTTTCATTTCTGGGACGTGCAGGAAATGTACCCCCTCCCATTGGTTGTGCTCTCAACCAAACTGTCAAACCATCCAATGGCTGGTGTCATAACTGATCACATGGCAGCATCATGGCAGTTGTAGATTAAACATAGGGGGGTTTACTTATACTTTAAGCTGGCCATAGATGGATAGAATTTCAAAATAAAATTCATACAACAATTTTAAGAACATTTTCTTTTCTTTTCAATAAATTTTTATTAAGGTACAACATTACAAATATCAAGATACTATTACTAGATTCTTAACAAAAAGATTCACAATACATAATAATTTATATATTGAAAATACAAAAATGACTACAAGGCAGCCCAGATACCTCCTCTTGTCCAATTGTTTGCAGAAAAGGCCGCACCCCTCTGGACCTTCGTTGATGCAGTAGACTCAGACCTGATCTCGCTCTCCTCTTTACCCTGGCTCCCTCTGCAACTATGCCCTAAACCTTTAAGCCATGTCCTGTCCCACACCCTTGTGGTATGGGACTTTAAAATATTCAGCCCAACTGATATCACCGCACCTCCCTCTTCTAGACATATTTAACTGCCCCTTATTTCCCCCAGGTTTGGAAAGTCCTTGGAGCTATTATTGGTGGCGTTGCAAGAGTTTGAAGATGGTTCAGTCTTTATTGTCCTCTCAAAGCATTGCCACCTTTCAGTACCTCAAGGATGCCCATGACATCCCAGATTTGGAGAAATGTCATTATCTCCAAATACATCACCTGTTGCAATCCCCGACAAAAAAATCACGACTGGTCCACAACTGCGACAGCATTTGAAACCAGATGCCAGACGTCACCCATAAGCCAAAGCCTTATCTCCTTAGTATATTTTTCTATACTAAACAATTCTAACTCGCGTGTCCAACCCTATTGCTCTAACTAGAAAAGGGACTTTGGTGTCATGCATACAAAGACATACTTGGGGGGCACACCCTAAAAATGCTAAACATCCAAGATGGTGCCATGCAAATCCCTGAGACATGGAAAAAAGCTGGGAGGCATAAGGCATTATTCCGTTCTTCCCGCAAGGTTATAGTTTTAGAAAACCCTTTCAAAGTTCTGTCCCGGTGGTACTTTACTCCAGCTAGAATTGCTAAATGCCCCCCTTCTTACCCCTCTACATGTTTTAGGGGATGTTCAGACCTAGGAGATATAAAGCTTGTATGGTGGACATGTCCTCAGGCTAAACGATTGTCGAGAAGGGTCTATAACATGGTCAATTCGGTGTTATATATAAACCTGCAAAAAGATCCCTGGGAAGCGCTCTTACACAAACCGATAAAAGGCACTACCAAATGAGAGTGTACTCTAGTGACCCAAATTTCTCTTATCGTCCATGGACTGACACAGCCTCTTATACTTGACTTGTGGGTATATGTCCCTGCGTCTTCTCCTGCGAGCAGGGACATAAACCCACTTGTCAAATATTAAGAGGCTGTGTCAGTCCATGGACGTCAGAGAAACGGATTTTACGGTGAGTACAAAAATCCTATTTTCTCTTACCGTCCATGGACTGACCCAGCCTCTTAATATTTAACAAGTGGGTTTATGTCCCTGCTCGCAGGAGAAGACGCAGGGATATATACCCACAAGTCAAGTATAAGAGGCTGTGTCAGTCCATGGACGTCAGAGAAACGGATTTTACGGTGAGTACAAAAATCCTATTATTTTCTGCCCCAAAACAGACCATTGCAACAGTGTGGAAGACACCAATTCTCAACTTCGACAAGGTGAAAAGTCGGGTGCACAGTACTCTGGTGAATGAGAAACTGACGGCGATATTAACTGACACACTTGATATATTTTTACGTACATGCCAGCCCAGGTTAGATTGCTTCCCATTAGCACAACCACCTAAGCGTTTCCTAGGACTGTAATCTAACACAACAAGTCAATATACCCATAGAAAACCTTCGGGACAGAGATGCCCCCCTTTTTTTCTCCCCCTCTTTTTTCTTGTTCCCTCTTTTTTACCTCTTTCTCACCTATCTTTTTCTCTGGATCCTCTCCACCTCAGCATTGCCTTTTTGTCCAACGGCAAGAGTAGTATCTCTTTCTGGACCCATGGACAATTGTACAGCCCTCCCTAGTTCAAGAGCCTCTAGTTGAAAGGCCTCTTTTTTCCCCCTATATATAAAAAACGAAGCATATTGCATTTCCAGGCAGAGCTCTGACAATTGACCATCCTAATGGTGTAAAATTGCTTGAGACCAATGGTCCTTCATTTTTGCATCATTGTTTAATGTTCCATGCCTACGGAGAGAAACTCCTCCTGAACTTGTTCATATTTTCACATAGTTTTTTAGGCTATGTAACTGTCTTTTTCTAGTTATTTCTACAAAATAATAAAATTCAAGTGAAAGAAAATATAAAATGAATGTCTCTCAGAACGTTTTCAGAACATTCTCAGAATATTTGAATGTCCTTTGGAAATATTTCTTCTTCTTTTAACTTTAGATTTTGGAATGAATGGATTTTACTGAACAAAAAACACATACACTGTTAGGCCCCTTACACACAGGGCGAGCTCTGTTGGAGTCTGCCTGCTCAGTGGGCAATCTGTCCACTGATCCCCGCTGAGCAGGTGGATTGCTGGTCCATGTCTGCTCCGCTTATGCAGGGCAGACACAGCCTGCTCTCCTCTATGGGCGGTAAGATGTACAAACAGCCTTATCGTTTATACCCGACTGTCATCTGATCTGCCAGACAGATGGGAAACGGCTCCTCACCTGTCTGTTTTTAGTGGACAAGATCGAATGTCGGGAGGTGTCTGCCTGAAAAACTTGACAGGTGGACCCTATTGGCCCTTAGAAATTAAATAATTTGAAAAAGATTTTCCATCCTGCTCCTTAAAATTTTCTTATCACTGCAGATAAAAACGTACGTTGATTTGACCCACTAGTGATTAGAAAAACTAACAAACTTTCTTAGAACATTCTTTTTGTAAGAATTTTTGTTCAAAATTCTAACCATCTATGGCCAGCTTTAGATCAGGTGGTGATATATGAAAGATAAAATTGCAATTAGCAGATTTTGGAATTGAGATGGGTATTTTACTAATCTGCTTACACTTGCATCCTGTGATCAAGTGTAGCACTTAGATTGGTGTTTTATTATGTATTAACAACCGGTGCTGGGTACAGTAATATCTACTTGACAATAAAGTGGCAGAGGAGGCAGCACTGACGTCATACAGTACATTTGGCACACTTCCTGTGGGAAATAAGTCTGCTTGTATCACTGCATTTAACATTATAATAAATATATTTCTTGAACTTCTTTTCTTTAGTGCTTCTGTCACCCAAAATTTAAAGAGAACCTGTCGCTAGACCATTAATTTCAACTAAAGTTTTCTTTGAAGATTAAAACGTTTGAAAAGTAATTTTTTTCCTTTAAAAAAACAAACATATTATATTATTGCACAGAGCAGCCCTGATCCTCCTCTCCTCGGGTCCCTCTGCCGGTGCTCCTGGCTTTTCTTCTTCTTCATCTGCTACTATAGGAAGACGCTTCCTATCATAGCAAAACCTGTGGGCTCGATCCCTAGCCACGCTGTTTGCATCTATAGACACAGACAGTGAGGCTCGGCTCTGCCCCCCCCCGGTGCCTCCTCATAGGATTTTACTGACAGCAGGGGGAGCTGAAGGCTCCCATTGCTCTCAGCAAAGCCTGTGCGAGTGGGGACAAGAGGAGAGTTAAAAGAAATAAAATAACAAAAATAAAAAACACACAGACACAGTGTGTCACGTACCTGACGGTAGAGCCTGATATGCAGAGGATGGCCTCTCTTACACCCCTGACTCGGGGCCCTCTGGTAGAGTAGACAGGTGGCGCAGGAGTGCAGAGTCGCACGAGTGCCTGATGGATCGCTGTAGCGGAGCCACGGTAACTGCAGATGGGTTGGAAGTTCAGCAGGACTCCAAGGGCAGCAGATAAGGCAGGTGAAGACAAGCCGGGTCATACACTGGTGGGCACGCCAGGCACAGTTGCAAAAGGCGGAAGCGTAGTCAGGGTACAGGCCGGATCGGTAATAGGCTGGCAGCGAGGTAGCAGAGGGAGCAGGCAGATGCGCAGTCAAAACAAGCCGGGTCAGATGCAGGCAGAAAGCTGGAACGTCAGTAGCAATTCGGGTCAAGTACAGGAACAGGTAGCAGATACAAGGCAACTGGAATGCTGTAGAGCAGACAGCATTGAATCTGGGTACTGACCCAGTTTAAATAGCCCGCTGGGCGCCAAAGAGCATCATGGGGTTCGCGTGTGCGCGCATGCGCACGCGCGCGCTGATGTGCGAACTGGCGCGCGCATGCGCAATAGTGGTATTCTGACAGGAACAACAGGCCGTCTTCTTCGGCTGCCATCTTGGGCGCTGGCATGCCCTTCCTGACATTGCCCCCCCCTTACGGGCAGCCTCCGGATGCCCAATCTGGCTATTTTGTCAGGGTGAGTGTTCTTGTCTTGAAAGTTTGGAAAAGTTCTTTGGCATGGATGTTACCTTCTGGTTCCCATGAATTGTCCTCAGGGCCATATCCTCTCCCCTAATCAAGTACTGAACCTGATTCCTCCTTTTCCTGCAATCTAAGATCGCCTCCACCTCAAATTCTTCTTCACCGTCTATAACCACAGGTTCAGGTGGACCTACATTCCGATCTGGAAAGGGATTAGGGATAGTGGGCTTCAGTAAAGCTATGTGGAATACAGGATGAATCCTAAAAGAGTCCGGTAGTTCCAGTTCGTAAGCGACATTGTTGATCCGTCTCTTTACAGGGAAAGGCCCCAAAAACTTGGGACCTAGTTTCCTTGAGGGGCAGGCTAACTTCAGATTCGTGGTGGCTAACCAGACTTGGTCACCAGGATTTAAGATCAACTCTCCCCTCCTCTTCTTGTCGAAGATTTCCTTGTTATAGGCCTGGGTCTTGGCCATTGTTTCCTGTAACAGTTTATTGTTAGAATCAAAGAAGTTCATTGTTTCAAGAACAGCAGGTACAGGAAATTCCGGAATTGTGTTGAACAGAAAAGAGGGGTGAAAACCGTAGTTAGCAAAGAAGGGAGATTGTTTTGTGGCTGAATGAACAGAATTATTGTACGAGAACTCGGCCAGAGGAAGTAAGGATACCCAATCATCTTGTGAAAAAGAAGAGAAGCAGCGAAGATATTGTTCTAATGTTCGATTGGTCCTTTCAGTTTGACCGTTTGTTTGCGGGTGATAGACTGAAGAAAAAGAAAGTTCAATTCCAAGAGACGATATTTGCCGGGACTCCATGGAGTCTTATAACTTCCTTGATGAAGACAGCCGGTCAACAATCACAAAAATAGTACTGTAGCCCTCGGATGGGGGCAGTTCCACAATAAAGTCAATTGAGATCATTGTCCAAGGTCTACTTGGGACAGGTAGCGGTTTTAACAAACCCCAAGCCTTGGACTTGCTGATCTTGTTGCGGTTACACACCGTGCAGGATTCAACATACTTTCTACAGTCCTTTTCCATCCCAGGCCACCAAAATGTTCGCTGCATCAATTCAGAGGTCTTGCTAATGCCAAAATGCCCTGCAAGCATGTGGTCATGGCACAGCCCCAAGGTGGAAGTTCGTAGACTCTCTGGTACAAATATTTTTTCCCCATGTCAGAGTAGCCCATCTCTTGCCAGTAAGGTGGTCCCGGGTGGTGAAGGATTCCCCACCGAGGCTTGTTTGATCTGAGTCACAAGGTCCCCTTGCAGGAGGAGGAAGTTCCCAGAAGACAAGATAGTATCTGGGGGAGAGATTTCTTGTGACTTGCTGAACATGCGTGATAGGGCATCGGGTTTCGTGTTTTTAGATCCGGGCCTGTATGTTAAATGAAACGTGAATCTAGAAAAGAAAAGTGCCCACCTCGCCTGCCGGGGTTTCAACCTCTTCGATGTCCTTAAATATTCCAGATTTTTGTGATCTGTGTAGATTAGAATTAGGTGTGCAGCCCCCTCCAGAAGGTATCTCCATTCCTCTAGTGCGGCTTTGATCGCTAGAAGTTCGCGATTCCCTACTTCATAGTTTTTCTCTGCGTTTGATAGCTTACGAGAAAAGAACGCCACCGGGTGTAACAGAGCCTTGGGTCCCTGCCTCTGGGAAAGTATAGCTCCAACTGCTGTTTCCGAAGCGTCTACTTCTAAGACGTTGGGCAGGGCCGAATCGGGGTGTTTTAGAACGGAAGCAGAGGTAAATTGTTTCTTGAGCACCTCAAAGGCGGCCTGAGCCTCTGGAGACCAATGGAATCTGGAACCTTGTTTAGTGAGCTGTGTGATGGGGGAGATGATTGCTGAGAACCCCCGGATGAATTTTCGGTAGAAATTCGCAAACCCAATGAATCTCTGGATACCCTTCTTATCACTGGGGGTTGGCCAGTCTAGAATAGCCATGACTTTTTGGGGATCCATCTTGATGCCTTCGGTGGATATGATCAGGCCCAAGAATTGGATGCTTTGGCATTCAAACTCACACTTCTCGGGTTTGGCATGAAGTCCATGTTGACGAAGGCGACTTAGAACACTCTTGACATGTCTGCGGTGGTCCTCTAGAGAGGGAGAGAAGATTAGTATGTCATCAAGATATACTATAAAAAACAAATCCAGGAAGTCTCGGAAGACGTCATTAATAAAATGCTGTAAGGTAGCGGGGGCATTGCAGAGTCCAAAGGGCATTACGAGATACTCGAAATGCCCAAACCGTGTGCGGAAAGCAGTCTTCCACTCGTCGCCTTCCCGTATACGAACTAAGTTATAGGCACCTCGGAGATCCAGTTTTGTAAATATAGTGGCAGTGCCAAGTCTCTGGAAAAGTTTGGGTACTAGTGGAAGGGGATATTGGTTTTTAACCGTAACTTTGTTGAGCTCCCGATAGTCCACACAAGGCCGTAATTAATTGGCCGTCTTTTCTACGAAGAAGATTCCTGCCCCGGCCGGGGATGTGGAGGGGCGAATGAACCCCTTTTTCTAGGTTATCATCTATGTAGTCTTTTAGAGCGACAAGCTCACATTCAGATAGAGGAAATATTCTTCTGAAAGGGACCTCGACTCCAGGGAGAAGTTCAATGGGGCAGTCGTAAGACCAATGAGGAGGAAGAGTCTCTGCCCCTTTCTTGCTGAACAAGTCCAGGAAGTCATGATAAGCTGTGGGTACAGACTGACAGGTTTTAGAGTCGGTGTCCAGACATAGCAGAGAAGGCTCACCACCAGAGGTGCGTAGACAGCACTGGATACAGTAGAGGGAAGGAAACTTAATGTCCTCCGTGGCCCAGTCAATGTGGGGATTGTGGGCCTTCAGCCAAGGCATACCAAGGATGATCGGAAACAAGGGAGAAGCGATGGCATCCAGACGTAGCATTTCCTGATGGCCCTTGGTGGTAGTGGCAAGCAGGGGAATGGTTTTGTGGGTAACTGCTCCGGACTTAATTGTGGACCCATTGGCCAAGTGGACGTAGAGTCTCTAGACTCTAGTAGAAGCGGGATATAATGTCTTGCAGCAAAGGTCAAGTCCACAAAACAACTGCAGGCCCCGGAATCAATTATAGCGAAAGTCTGAATAGTCCCTCTTGGCAGTTGTAATGAAATAGGAAGAGTCAGATGAGCAGAGTTGTTAGGCACATTCAGAGTTGAAAAAGGAGAGGTAACTGAAAGGCACTTGTGGGGTTTAATTGGGCAAGACCTCACGTAATGTCCTGAACCCCCACAGTATAAACATAGGTTCTGCTGGCGTTGACGCTGGCGTTCTTCAGTGGTGAGAGACGGGCGAAGTAAGCCGAGCTGCCTAGGGTCTGAAACGTCTGGAGCAGGTGTGGCAGGAACTGTTGTAGCAGAGTTGGAGGAGCTGGGTATCAGGGGTAGCATCCATACCGGGCGTGACTGGCCTGCAGATCTCTCTGACCTTCGTTCTCTCAAACGACGGTCAATTTGAATAGATAAGTTAATCAGGGCTTCCAGAGTAGGGGGCACTCCTACTCGAACTAACTCATCCTTGAGAGGGTCGGAGAGCCCCATACGGAATTGGTAGCGTAGAGCGGCGTCATTCCAGTTAGTGTCAAAGGCCCGTTGTCTAAACTCTAAACCATAGTCTTCCACCGCTCTACGACCCTGTTGAAGTGAATGGGGAGCCGCCTCTGCAGAAGCTGCTTGCTGAGGGTCCTCGTAAAAAAAGGCCATGGCACCAAAAAATGAGACTAAGTCTGATAAACATTCAGCTTTCTGTTCCAAGAGACGGTGGGCCCAGGATTGTGGTTCGCCTTGTAATGGGGAGATGACAAAGCCAACCTTCATGGCCTCTAGGGAAAAGGTGCGTGGCTGAAGAGAAAAATAGAGTTCACATGCGTTCCGAAAAGCTCTGTACTTGCTGCGTTCACCCAGGAATCTCTTCGGGGTTGGTACTCTGGGCTCAGGTGGGAGCATGACAACTGCAGGTGCAGAAGAAGTTCCTTGTGAGGAGGCAGACAGAGTTTGTAAGCGTCCTTCTAACTGGGTATAGCCCTCTTGCAGATCCTTTACAGCCTGTGACAGGCCAGCCAGATGCTGACAAAGTTCCTCTGTGGAAATGGGTCCTCGCACAGGCTCAGACATGGCTGTCTGCTACTGTCATGTACCTGACGGTAGAGCCTGATATGAAGAGGACGGCCTCTCTTACACCTCTGACTCGGGGCCCCCTGGTAGAGTAGACAGGTGGAGAAGGAGTGCAGAGTCGCACGAGTGCCTGATGGATCGCTGTAGCTTTGTCACGGTAACTGCAGATGGGATGGAAGTTCAGCAGGACTCCAAGGTCAGCAGATAAGGCAGGTGAAGACAAGCCGGGTCATACACTGGTGGGCACGTCAGGCACAGTTGCAAAAGGTGGAAGCGTAGTCAGGGTACAGGCCGGATCAGTAATAGGCTGGCAGCGAGGTAGCAGAGGAAGCAGGCAGATGCGCAGTCAAAACAAGCCGGGTCAGATGCAGGCAGAAAGCTGGAACGTCAGTAGCAATCCGGGTCAAGTACAGGAACAGGTAGCAGATACAAGGCAACTGGAACGCTGTAGAGCAGACAGCATTGAATCTGGGTACTGACCCAGTTTAAATAGCCCGCTGGGCGCCGAACTGGCGCGCGCATGCGCAATAGTGGTATTCTGACAGGAACAACAGGCCGTCTGGCATGCCCTTCCTGACACAGTGGCAGAGCTAGCAGAGTCGCAAAGGTAACACTTGAAACCGGACCCTGGAGTTCCGTCACCATGGGGGGGGGTCCAAGACAGTATAAAGTGGTCCTGCTGTGGGACCATAATAAAGGGCCCCCGGCCTGGAGATAAGGGCCCTGGCCAGGGGTGAGGGGGGCCCTTCATGGATTCCTTCAACGGGGCCCTGAAGATTCTAGTTACACCTCTGGTAAATATATACTTTCCTATCTATTTACAAAATCTAGCAGTATCAGGATTAAAAAATTGTCAATGTTGATTGAGAGAGTTAAGTTCTGTTTTAAGATGTGTCTATTTAACAGGTCTAAAATGCAGGATTATGAAACAGAGTATGTAGGTGTGAGGGATCTCGGATACCCCGGCTGGGCACCTCCGCCACTACCGGTGGGGATATCTATTGCTGGCGAAACAGCTCACTGAGGTCATCCTTCGGACTCCCTGGATCTAACTCTGAGGGTGGGCAGAGGCCAGCGGCACTCTGCCCTGTAGCCAGCGCTTCTAGGGTAGTGTCCAATTGCTGGGGAGGGAGAATTGCTTTCTCCACTCCCGGTGGGGATATCTGCTGCTCGGGAAACAGCTCACGGAGATCATCTCTTATGCGGCGTACACACGATCGTTTTTCATGCCATTCGTTTTTTTTCATGTTTCCTCTCAAGCCTGTCTTGCATCCACACGATCATTAAAAAAAACGCTCGAGCAAAGCGCAGTGACGTACAACACGTACGACGGCACTATGAAGGGGAAGTTCCATTCGAATGGCGCCACCCTTCATGTTAGTAAACTTTTTTGAGCGGCGATTCGCGCTTTTCAGCCTCGTGCTTTTCAGTCCGTTACAGCGTGACGAATGTGCTATCTCCATTACGAACGCTAGTTTTACCAGAACGAGCGCTCCCGTCTCATACTTGATTCTGAGCATGCGCGTTTTTTTTCCCCTCGTAAAAGCATACACACTATCGTTTTTCACGTCGCTAAAAAAAACGACATGAAAAACGACGTGAAAAAATAGAGCATGTTCGAAATTTTTAATGGCCGTTTTTCACGCCGTTAAAAATACTTTGGAGCATACACACGATCGGTTTTAATGGCCATTTTTAAAAATGGCATTTTTAATGGCATGAAAAACGATTGTGTACACCGCATTAGACTCTCCGGATCCAACTCTGAGGGTGGGCAGAAGCCAGCGGCGCTCTGCCCCGTAGCCAGCGCTTCTGCTGGGGCACCGGATGCGATACTCTGGACTTGCTACTGATCACCATCTACCAGCCTTCCAGCACTCGTCTCAACTCCCCCTTCCGAGACCTTTATGCTATTAGCTTGTCTCGCTGCCTGGGGAACATCTGGTGCGTTCTGGCATTCTAGCACTCGCAGGTCCGTCTGTATCATTGTCGCTTCTTCCGTTGCAGTTAGGACAGGAAAACGTAGGGGCACCCCCGACCCCATTTCCCCTGCATCTTCGTGACTGTCCACTACTTCTCCCGGACAGTCCCAGGCAACGGTAGCTATGCCGGGCTGCTGTTCACCGTCAAACATCCGCTTGTAGGCAATCTCAAGCTCCTATTCCTGCTGGACCAGGAACTCCAATTCCTCTCGGTCACACGCCTCTTCGGGGAGGTCCAGCACCTCATCTTGGAAGTCCAACGCCTTCTGTTAGGCTGCCATCTGCTGTACCTGGCCACAGTTGGGCTGCAAACCACCGGAGGGCTCTGTAGATGGCTTCCAGCCTCATCTCCTCCCGGACCAATCTTCCGAGCTCCATCTTCCACTCGTCTCGTGGTCGTTCCCTCAGGAACACCTCTCGCGCATGGTACTGCGTCCAGTACATCTCTGTGGAGGAGGGAAAGATCTTCCCCTGCTGGTGCCGCTCGTTGCTTAGCATCCCTTGCCAGAGTTGATGGTGGATCACATTCCTCCAGTCGAGCATGGTGCGCTCCATCGCTGGTCCCCGATGTTGCTTCCGCATGCCTTGCAGCCTCCTCCCGTACTCGGCTCTCATGCTGGCCGGTCCATATACCGCTCCTTGATGGCTGCCTGGATCTTGAATCCCGGTGGTGGTTTGGATGTCCCGGACTGCAGGAGACATCCCACCGCTGCCACCACTGTGACGAATCTCGGATACCCTAGGTGGGCACTTCCGCCAGACCTGTGTCTCCTGTTCCCAAAACGCACCCGCAGCCGGCAGACTCGCCATAACAGCCCTTAACCCCCCAATCACGAGGCAAACCATACAATTGTTGAGGGTTAAACATGCAGAGCATAAAACTGTTTATTAAGTACCAAACATACACTTTTAAACACAGTATGGGACACTCCCCTTAGCCTTGTCATAGAGGGGGTAGGGGACAAGGAAGAACCAATTGAAACTCAACACTTGTATATTCAAACAACTACAGTTGAAACACACCAAGGGATTATGATAAGCAGGCAGCCCCTCCTTACACATCCCCTGCTGGGATGTGTCTACACATCTTTTGTCTACGTGCCACGACCTAACATAATTAAACACAGTAACAAGAGGGGGGGGGGGTTTGGAGAAGGGATGTAGCATTACATTACATTACACAATCCCAATGCCATTTTGTCCCCAAGTCTCTCGTTCTCTGCTGGGCCATAGTCTTTGGGTAGAAGGCCAGCCCACAGCCCCCTCCAAAACACACAGTGACAGTGGGTTCTGTCACAGTAGGCTTTCATCTAAAGCTTCTATGACAGATAGTTCACTTCATATCAAACTGCTCCAAGTCTTAAATATACTATACGAGTTACATTTATAGCAGTGGTCTTCAACTATTGGCTTGGAATCCACATATGAGCCTTTTATGTTGCTCTTAGCAGGTACTTTATTCCTCACAGAACTCCAGCCAGAATGTGCTATTTCGTTTTGGACAGAGTAGGGAAAGAGTGAAACCTCTGCCAGGTTTTTATTGTTCCCTGTGTCCCCTAACTGCAAGGATCTTCTTCTTCTTCTGGTCGGGTCAATGGAAGTGGTGGGAAAATTACAAATTAGGAAAGGAAAAAACAATTAAAACAAAACTGCACTCTGAATTTTTTCAACACTATCCAAAATTAAAAAAGGCTCTGACTAGAGTTCTGCTTTACCACCTCTACTGTATATCTCAAATCAATCCTAAACCTTTTTCGGCGTAGGGGGTTCCCCTTTAAATCCATGCCAGACCGAAGGGCCTGGTATGCTCCTGGAGGGGGAACCCATGCCAGGTTTTTATTTAAAATTTGGCGTGGAGTTCCCCCTCAAGATTCATACCTCTCAAGATTCCAAGTCGGATCCCCGTTCATTGAAAGTTGGACGTATGTCGGCTTCAAGTCGCAGGGCAAAGTCGGATCCAAAGTAGGACGGCTGTCGTGTCACACCAGTGTGAACCCAGCCTGAGGCCGGGTTCACACTGGTACGACAAACGCTCCTACATTGGGAGCTCATGTCGCATGACGCGTGAAAATCAATGTTTCCCTATGGGAGTCGTCTTAACTGGTCCGACACATGTTGGTCCGACTTTGAAAATGTTCCCTGTACTACTTTGATCCTACTTCAGCCCATTGACTATCATTGAAGTCGGATCAAAGTCGGACCGCCGTCTTGCATGATCTGACTTTGGCATGCAACTTGTGCTCTGCTGATCTTGAGGGGGAATTCCACGCCAAATTTTAAATAAAAAAACGGCATGGGTTCCCCCTCCAGGAGCATACCAGGCCCTTCGGTCTGGTATGGATTTTAAGGGGACCCCCTACGCCGTTTTTTGCATCCTGTGGAAGTACTATTGTACGAAACGCGTAGGGCCGGTTCAACCACTCCGCTTATTGCCCCTATTTTATTTGTTTTTTAAGTGATCACTTTTTTTCTAATAATGGTTTTATTCAATAAACCCTCAAACCAAGCCTTCCCCTCCTTTTGTCTTTTTTCCATGTCATGGTGAATCGACTTCTCTGAAGTTTGGCTCTTTTGTGTCCTCCATGACTCAGATAAGTATTGTTATATTGACTTATTTTTTATTACCTGAGTCAAGACCACCTGACGGTGGGTCCTTTACCAAGCATTTTGATCTGTGACATCTGGAATCGACACCATCTAGGCCCTTGATTTTCCATCCAGGATCGCTGAGGGTGTGAGTCTTCAGACAAGTTTCCAGTTTGCCTCGTTGAGATCTTACGCTCTAATGATCGACTGTCGCTAACAAGTGGGTCCATCTGCTCTGGTAAGGGTATTTCACCTATTTCCTCTTATGAAGAGTTTCTTGATGGTCCATATGGTTTCCAACCCAGTTTCATCATTCAATTTTCACCACTTATGTTATGGACATTATTTGTTATTTATCACGTTTATGTGGACTTTAATATTTTAATATCTGGTTTGCACATATAAAAAAAAAAATCCTCACCTAGGTTGATCCTTAGGTCCTTTTTGAACACTTAGCGCTTCATTTTTTCAGCACCATTTTATTTGAATTTTTGTCACATTTTTTTTTTGCAGCAGCTGTTTGTGTTCAGTATACTTTGAGACTAGCGCACATTTTTTCCAATTTCTATGTAACCCAGGTACATTGCCTTAGTGCTTTGAGGGTACATTCAGTATTGCACGTTATATACTCTGCCATGCCATGGAAATGTAAATGGCTTCTCAATTCGTCTGACCTTTTTATATGATCAGTTATTAAGTGACAGGCAGTGGCATGTAAAATTAAACTGATCGTTTGGTGAAGCCTAAGTAATCATTAGTGTTAATGAAGCTACTTTTCTCCTTTTATGTGTTCTTTGATTTACTTCCTGCACACTGTTAAATGGTTGAGGTGACCTGAAGGAGATAATACATTTCTAGAATGACCTGTACTGATAGAAAAGGCTGACAACTTACACAAAGACCCAATAGAAGCCTTATTTAATAAACCTCCATCTAATATGCCACGTGCCTCTGCAAAATAAATAACCTTCATCCTCAACGCCACTAAGCAAACAATTGCCCATTCATGGAAATCACCTACATTTATCTACTCTGAAGTTCTCACTCAAATAAATGGCACCATGGTAAATAAAAAGCTTTCTGCGATTGCCTCTGAGAAATAGGAAACATTTTTGAAAACCTGGTCACTTTCCTTGTCACTATCCCTTTAACATGACAACCTATTTGTAATGATTCCAGAGAAAGGGGAAAGCTGCATCCCTCTGACTAGGATTTGCCACCTGTCCGGGATTGACCCGGACAGTTTGAGTTTTGATTCATGTGTCCTGGTTTCAGTCCACCTGAAACCTGGACGCATTATTCAAACAGGAATGTGGCTTAGAACGGCGCTTGACAGGAGGGTGAGTGGGCACTATGTGGGCCGCATTACTATTCTCTTTTGAGGGCCCAAAGTTGTCCTGTAATCCTATAGTGTATACTAAAATGTAAAACATTTACTGTACATCGCTAAAGTGTTTTTGGTTTGGCTTGCAGAAAAAGTGGCAACCCTACCTCTGACCCATCCTCTCTCCCTTCCCCTCCTCTTCCTCTCTTTTTTTTCTGTTCTTTCCCTAAGGCTAGTTTCACACTGGGGCGGTGGGGGCGGTGGCGGTATAGCGCCGCTATTTTTAGCGGCGCTATACCGTCGGGATTGTTGAGCTATTCGGCCGCTAGCGGTGCGGTTTTAACCCCCGCTAGCGGCCAATAAAGGGTTAATACCACCCGCATACTGCGGCTACAGCCGCGGTTTGCGGGCGGTTTTACCGCGGTATCCCATGCATTTCAATGGGAAGGAGCGGTAAACACACCGCTCCTCTCACCGCTCCAAAGATGCGGCTAGCATGACTTTTTTTACCGTCCTGCTAGCGCACCGCTCCAGTGTGAAAGCCCTCAGGGCTTTCACATTGGAGAGAAAGGAGCCGCTGTTTAGGCTCGGTTTGCAGGCGCTATTTTTAGCAAAATAGCGCCTGCAAACCGCCCCAGTGTGAAAGGGGCCTAAGTTCTCTCTCATCTCCTACTGAACTACTACTCTACTCACATATTTTATGATCCACCATGCCTTTGAAATATCACATTAATGGAATTATATTTGAGACCTATTCTTGGACGTTACAAAGTTTTTATTTTCTTTCTCTTGTGTTTAATCAATGGTACTGTATATACTCGAGTATAAGCCGACCCGAATATAAGCCGAGACACCTAATTTTACCACAAAAAACTGGGAAAACTTATTGACTTGAGTATAAGCCTAGGGTGTCCATCTGCATGCCTCACTGTGCCTCACTTTGCCTCACTGTGGCCATGCCCCACTGTGTCCATGCCTCACTGTGTCTATGCCTCCCTGTGCCAATGCCTCACTGTGCCCATGCATCACCAGAGAAATTACCGTTTAACATTGGAGTCTATTGAAGGGGTGCCCGGCTTTGAAAAATCGGTGCTCCCCGGCCGTAGGTCCCCCGGACACCAAACTTTGCACACTTGTAGAGGAAGAGTGGGGCTATAAGTGGCCGGGATCAGGCACACAAAGTTGAACTCGGACCATGGGCATCCGCTCCATAGGGCAAGGGGGGTCAATTGCCCCCCCTGGAAGTCAGAGTGAAGACACACTTGCCCCCTGTGTTGCAATGGCCGCCGCGGCCGCCTCCGCGGAAGCCATGGACTTTTTTTTCTAAGTCTGCAGACTGCTGCTGGCCTGGAGGCTGGGGCTGCTCTCAGTCTTTTCCGACTATCTGTCCCTCCCTCCTCACCCCCGGCCCGAGCATCGGATTGGCTCTGCGCTCGGGCCTCTGCTTAACATCACCGTGACCCTGCCCCGGCTGTTCCCTGATTGGCTGCTGCCTCAGCCTGTGTAAATGTGCCTATGCCGATCCGGCCGGCGCGGCGCCGGCTCCTCCCACAGGTGCGTGCTGTGCAGTGGCCGAGACAAGAGACTGAATACGCTGCCAATGCCTGCCCTATCACTGAAGAACTACAGGTAACTGCAGTGCCTGTGCCACGACATTACTGTGTACATCTTTTTGTATTGCAATATATTGCAATACATCTGTGTTGTGGCTACAGTATACAGTATAGGCTGTTTTCATCAAGATTATATATGGCCACAACAGATGTATTGCAATACATTACAATATAGAAAGATGTACATTCTCTAGGCTATATTTATATGGGCGTGGTGTGAAGCGGAATTATCCTCAAGAATGATGCCCCCCCTGAAAAAAGTTCAGCGGACGCCCATGAGTCGGACACAGACTCAATTATAAGCCGAGGGAGGCATTTTCAGCACAAAAAAATGTGCTGAAAAACTTGGCTTATACTCGAGTATATACGGTATATAAGATTTACACAAGACTTATGTAGCGACCTCACCTCTCACTCCCTCCTTCTCTTCTCGGTCAATGGCTCCCGTCTAGGGGACCAGGGAGGAGAGTGTGGCGCACCACCAGCTCGTATCCTCTTGTGTGCAGAGGTGTGAGCTATAACCTTTTACCTTCGGGCCTGTGCCCCTGTCCAGAGCCAAAACTTCCCTTGAGGATGATTCCCACCCTCCACGCAGGTGGAGGTAGGACCCTTTAACTCCCAGAAAATCAAGTTCCACACCACTGAAAGTCCAACACTTATTTATTATTACTTATCTTCAGAGCAATAAATAGTCCTTTGAAAGCGACTGGTTAGACATAGAACAGTTCAGAACACAGTGGGGAGGAGGTCCAGGCACAAACTTGAACTTGGGTTTTCTCCTGTTCCGTTATAGCGCGAACAGGCTTGGCGCACAGTCGCTGCCACCGAACGTGAGGGGTCTCTGCCACAGACCAGATAAATAAGGCCTCTGCCACAGACCTGGTTTTTGGGTCTCTGCCACCGACCTGATTCACGATGGGTCCCTGCCACAGACCATGAGAACGTGGACTACCTTCTATGGGCAATGGCCCCTGTCAGAGAGAGGACATCCATCCGGACAGTTACCAGAGGCCCCGTCGTCACCAGCAAATGCTGCACTGGGTCTTCGGAAGGGTCACCTCCCTGGCCTCCTCATCCCAGATTCGGGTGTCCACACCGGGGGACACCCTAGGAGCCCTCGATCCCTTGCGGGACCCAGTCGAAGGTACTGGGCCCCAGGCCTCCAGAGAGTACCTCACCCCAGACCAAAGGTGTCTGGGGTGGAACCGCAACTCCGTCCCCGGGCCTAGGGCACCCGGAGACCACCATCACGCACCCCCAGGCTGAAGGTGCCTGGGAGTGGACCCCGAGCGGAAGATGTCTGCCCCCTTTATACTCTCTCCCAGCATGCACAGCAGGGTCCCCGCCCCACTGTACTACTGCCGCGAGAGGACACAAAGGGCGCAGCCCTCCAATGGCGACTCAATCCCGGCCTATGGCAACAGCGCCACCTATAGGCCGCAGGGAACTAGACACCATTGATATCCTCCACTGGCATAAATTGGTCCAGGAATCCTAACAATTGTTGCATCTGAGCCTGGTACCACTCAGATGCCTGCCCTAAATATGACTGTAACGGCACCCCAAATATAAAGGGGGTTAACGCCGTATAAAATGTTCCCCTCTCCTGGACACACATCCACTCGCTACCAATCTTCCACAGCCAGGCGATCACTTCCCATAAGATTAATCCTTCTGGAAGAACGAGACGCACGCTCTGTATCTTCCAGACAAATAGACTGAGTTTATTGAGAAAGAACATTCACTTCGGCTTTAGGGATGGCAATCTTCAGATTTTCCACTGCTGATTCTTCAGCCAGGATTTCATAGTTGTCAACTGGTATTTCCTGATAGTCCCAGGCAAAGGGAGCCCCACCCTGCTGCTGAGCAGAGTCTAGCAGCTGTTTGTAGGCAATCTCCAGCTCCCATTCCTGAACGGCCAGAAACTCCAAATCTTCCTCTGCCCAGTGCCCTTCCGAGACATTCAGTCTTTGCTCTCTGTGCTCCATTATTTCCTCCAAACGCCACTCCCGATCACTCCCAAAGTCAGGGTCCTCAGACAGCCTCCAATACAACAATCCCAGGCCATTATAGTCAAAGCCTTCCGTGGGGCTGTCATCCGCTGACCACTGGCACTCTTGGGCTACATACCACCGGAGGGCTCTGTAGCTCTCGTCCAACCGCATCTCTGCCCGGATCAGCCTGCTTAACTCAGCTGTCCACTCCTGCTTCGGTGGTTCTCCCAGTAACAGCATTCGTACTTCATACTGCGACCAGTACCTTACATAGATGGAGGGGAGAATCTTTCCCTGGTGTTGCTGCTCGAGAGCTAGCGCTTTCTTCCAGAGTTCGCAGCGGATCAAATCCGACCATCCCAGCAGGACCTCCTCTGATACTGGTCCTCTATGCTGTATCTGCATCTCTCGCAACCTCCTTCCGAATTCCTCTTCCATGGCGGCTGGTTCTTTAGGCGTTGTCTCCGATTGCCGTATTTCCGCCATTCTCCGCTCATGTTGCCGCTCTAGTTCTCTCTCTTGTCGCTGTCGTTCTTTTTCTTGTCGCGCATCCTGCAGCTGGATGCCTTTAATGGCTTCCTGTATGGCGGTCTCTGATGGGTTAGCACCATATAATGCCAACCGCTCTCGAAATCGTTGTTCAAACAAGTCTTCAACTGACCGGGGTCCTACATCACCCTCCTTCAGCTGCATAGCTGGTCATTCACTGTGGTGGCTTGGAGTGTCCCAGGAACTGGAGGGAAGATCCCACCGCTGCCAACTAGGGATGGGCCCGGTGCTCGATTCGAACCCATGTTCGAATCGAGCATCGGGCGTTCGCTCGCTCGTCGAGCCCAGAACTATTTGGGCCGTTCGCATCACATTCGTGTGATGCGAGCGGCCCCGCAATGCATTGCGGCCGGCGCGGCCGGCGCAGTGCATTGCTGGCTGATGATTGGCCAAGCATGCACTGTGACCCCGCATGCTTGGCCAATCACAGCGCCCGAAACTCGGAGAGCAATAATTGGCTACAGGCAGGACGCCTGTAGCCAATTACAGCTCAGGGGCTTTAGTACACGCCCCACCATTTAAAAGGCAGCCACGCCATCGGCCCCGGTCACATGAGTTCCGGCTTTAGGAGAGATTAGTCTGCTGATTCTGTCTTTGCTTGATACTGAAAGATTTGCTCTTCTTTGCTAAACCATTGGCTATTTCTTTGCTAAACCATTGCTACCTAAGTCATTGATCGTTCATTGCTGCTGATTGCACAGTTAGTGTGTTATTAGCTGCTGCTGGGGATTAGTCTGGTGCGTGCTTACTGTTAGTACAGTATTGCAGTAGTACCAACCGCAGTGCTGTTAGCACAGCATTGCACCCCAACAGCACCCATAGGACTTCTAGTGTGTTAGTGGCAGCAAACAGAGCTCCTATATTTTCTTCTCAGCAGCACCCATAGGACTTCTAGTGTGTTAGTGGCAGCAAACAGAGCTCCTATATTTTCTTCTCAGCACCACCCATAGGACTTCTAGTGTGTTAGTGGCATCACACAGAGCTCCTATATTTTCTTCTCAGCAGCACCCATAGGACTTCTAGTGTGTTAGTGGCAGCAAACAGAGCTCCTATATTTTCTTCTCAGCAGCACCCATAGGACTTCTAGTGTGTTAGTGGCAGCAAACAGAGCTCCTATATTTTCTTCTCAGCAGCACCCATAGGACTTCTAGTGTGTTAGTGGCAGCAAACAGAGCTCCTATATTTTCTTCTCAGCAGCACCCATAGGACTTCTAGTGTGTTAGTGGCATCACACAGAGCTCCTATATTTTCTTCTCAGCAGCACCCATAGGACTTCTAGTGTGTTAGTGGCAGCAAACAGAGCTCCTATATTTTCTTCTCAGCAGCACCCATAGGACTTCTAGTGTGTTAGTGGCAGCAAACAGAGCTCCTATATTTTCTTCTCAGCAGCACCCATAGGACTTCTAGTGTGTTAGTGGCAGCAAACAGAGCTCCTATATTTTCTTCTCAGCAGCACCCATAGGACTTCTAGTGTGTTAGTGGCATCACACAGAGCTCCTATATTTTCTTCTCAGCAGCACCCATAGGACTTATAGTGTGTTAGTGGCATCACACAGAGCTCCTATATTTTCTTCTCAGCAGCACCCATAGGACTTCTAGTGTGTTAGTGGCATCACACAGAGCTCCTATATTTTCATCTCAGAAGCACCCATAGGACTTCTAGTGTGTTAGTGGCATCACACAGAGCTCCTATATTTTCTTCTCAGCAGCACCCATAGGACTTATAGTGTGTTAGTGGCATCACACAGAGCTCCTATATTTTCTTCTCAGCAGCACCCATAGGACTTCTAGTGTGTTAGTGGCATCACACAGAGCTCCTATATTTTCATCTCAGAAGCACCCATAGGACTTCTAGTGTGTTAGTGGCATCACACAGAGCTCCTATATTTTCTTCTCAGCAGCACCCATAGGACTTCTAGTGTGTTAGTGGCATCACACAGAGCTCCTATATTTTCTTCTCAGAAGCACCCATAGGACTTCTAGTGTGTTAGTGGCAGCAAACAGAGCTCCTATATTTTCTTCTCAGCAGCACCCATAGGACTTCTAGTGTGTTAGTGGCATCACACAGAGCTCCTATATTTTCTTCTCAGAAGCACCCATAGGACTTCTAGTGTGTTAGTGGCAGCAAACAGAGCTCCTATATTTTCTTCTCAGCAGCACCCATAGGACTTCTAGTGTGTTAGTGGCATCACACAGAGCTCCTATATTTTCTTCTCAGCAGCACCCATAGGACTTCTAGTGTGTTAGTGGCAGCAAACAGAGCTCCTATATTTTCTTCTCAGCAGCACCCATAGGACTTCTAGTGTGTTAGTGGCAGCAAACAGAGCTCCTATATTTTCTTCTCAGCAGCACCCATAGGACTTCTAGTGTGTTAGTGGCAGCAAACAGAGCTCCTATATTTTCTTCTTAGCAGCACCCATAGGACTTCTAATGTGTTAGTGGCATCACACAGAGTTCCTATATTTTCATCTCAGCAGCACCCATAGGACTTCTAGTGTGTTAGTGGCATCACACAGAGCTCCTATATTTTCTTCTCAGCAGCACCCATAGGACTTCTAGTGTGTTAGTGGCAGCAAACAGAGCTCCTATATTTTCTTCTCAGCAGCACCCATAGGACTTCTAGTGTGTTAGTGGCAGCAAACAGAGCTCCTATATTTTCTTCTCAGCAGCACCCATAGGACTTCTAGTGTGTTAGTGGCATCACACAGAGCTCCTATATTTTCTTCTCAGCAGCACCCATAGGACTTCTAGTGTGTTAGTGGCAGCAAACAGAGCTCCTATATTTTCTTCTCAGCAGCACCCATAGGACTTCTAGTGTGTTAGTGGCATCACACAGAGTTCCTATATTTTCATCTCAGAAGCACCCATAGGACTTCTAGTGTGTTAGTGGCATCACACAGAGCTCCTATATTTTCTTCTCAGCAGCACCCATAGGACTTCTAGTGTGTTAGTGGCAGCAAACAGAGCTCCTATATTTTCTTCTCAGCAGCACCCATAGGACTTCTAGTGTGTTAGTGGCATCACACAGAGCTCCTATATTTTCTTCTCAGCAGCACCCATAGGACTTCTAGTGTGTTAGTGGCAGCAAACAGAGCTCCTATATTTTCTTCTCAGCAGCACCCATAGGACTTCTAGTGTGTTAGTGGCATCACACAGAGCTCCTATATTTTCTTCTCAGCAGCACCCATAGGACTTCTAGTGTGTTAGTGGCAGCAAACAGAGCTCCTATATTTTCTTCTCAGCAGCACCCAAAGGACTTCTAGTGTGTTAGTGGCATCACACAGAGCTCCTATATTTTCTTCTCAGCAGCACCCATAGGACTTCTAGTGTGTTAGTGGCAGCAAACAGAGCTCCTATATTTTCTTCTCAGCAGCACCCATAGGACTTCTAGTGTGTTAGTGGCAGCAAACAGAGCTCCTATATTTTCTTCTCAGCAGCACCCATAGGACTTCTAGTGTGTTAGTGGCATCACACAGAGCTCCTATATTTTCTTCTCAGAAGCACCCATAGGACTTCTAGTGTGTTAGTGGCATCACACAGAGCTCCTATATTTTCTTCTCAGCAGCACCCATAGGACTTCTAGTGTGTTAGTGGCATCACACAGAGCTCCTATATTTTCTTCTCAGCAGCACCCATAGGACTTCTAGTGTGTTAGTGGCATCACACAGAGCTCCTATATTTTCTTCTCAGCAGCACCCATAGGACTTCTAGTGTGTTAGTGGCAGCAAACAGAGCTCCTATATTTTCTTCTCAGCAGCACCCATAGGACTTCTAGTGTGTTAGTGGCATCACACAGAGCTCCTATATTTTCTTCTCAGCAGCACCCATAGGACTTCTAGTGTGTTAGTGGCAGCAAACAGAGCTCCTATATTTTCATCTCAGCAGCACCCATAGGACTTCTAGTGTGTTAGTGGCATCACACAGAGCTCCTATATTTTCTTCTCAGCAGCACCCATAGGACTTCTAGTGTGTTAGTGGCAGCAAACAGAGCTCCTATATTTTCTTCTCAGCAGCACCCATAGGACTTCTAGTGTGTTAGTGGCAGCAAACAGAGCTCCTATATTTTCTTCTCAGCAGCACCCATAGGACTTCTAGTGTGTTAGTGGCAGCAAACAGAGCTCCTATATTTTCTTCTCAGCAGCACCCATAGGACTTCTAGTGTGTTAGTGGCATCACACAGAGCTCCTATATTTTCTTCTCAGCAGCACCCATAGGACTTCTAGTGTGTTAGTGGCAGCAAACAGAGCTCCTATATTTTCTTCTCAGCAGCACCCATAGGACTTCTAGTGTGTTAGTGGCAGCAAACAGAGCTCCTATATTTTCTTCTCAGCAGCACCCATAGGACTTCTAGTGTGTTAGTGGCAGCAAACAGAGCTCCTATATTTTCTTCTCAGCAGCACCCATAGGACTTCTAGTGTGTTAGTGGCATCACACAGAGCTCCTATATTTTCTTCTCAGCAGCACCCATAGGACTTCTAGTGTGTTAGTGGCAGCAAACAGAGCTCCTATATTTTCTTCTCAGCAGCACCCATAGGACTTCTAGTGTGTTAGTGGCATCACACAGAGCTCCTATATTTTCTTCTCAGCAGCACCCATAGGACTTCTAGTGTGTTAGTGGCAGCAAACAGAGCTCCTATATTTTCTTCTCAGCAGCACCCATAGGACTTCTAATGTGTTAGTGGCATCACACAGAGTTCCTATATTTTCATCTCAGCAGCACCCATAGGACTTCTAGTGTGTTAGTGGCATCACACAGAGCTCCTATATTTTCTTCTCAGCAGCACCCATAGGACTTCTAGTGTGTTAGTGGCAGCAAACAGAGCTCCTATATTTTCTTCTCAGCAGCACCCATAGGACTTCTAATGTGTTAGTGGCATCACACAGAGTTCCTATATTTTCATCTCAGCAGCACCCATAGGACTTCTAGTGTGTTAGTGGCATCACACAGAGCTCCTATATTTTCATCTCAGCAGCACCCATAGGACTTCTAGTGTGTTAGTGGCATCACACAGAGCTCCTATATTTTCTTCTCAGCAGCACCCATAGGACTTCTAGTGTGTTAGTGGCAGCAAACAGAGCTCCTATATTTTCTTCTCAGCAGCACCCATAGGACTTCTAGTGTGTTAGTGGCAGCAAACAGAGCTCCTATATTTTCTTCTCAGCAGCACCCATAGGACTTCTAGTGTGTTAGTGGCATCACACAGAGCTCCTATATTTTCTTCTCAGCAGCACCCATAGGACTTATAGTGTGTTAGTGGCAGCAAACAGAGCTCCTATATTTTCTTCTCAGCAGCACCCATAGGACTTCTAGTGTGTTAGTGGCAGCAAACAGAGCTCCTATATTTTCTTCTCAGCAGCACCCATAGGACTTCTAGTGTGTTAGTGGCAGCAAACAGAGCTCCTATATTTTCTTCTCAGCAGCACCCATAGGACTTCTAGTGTGTTAGTGGCATCACACAGAGCTCCTATATTTTCTTCTCAGCAGCACCCATAGGACTTCTAGTGTGTTAGTGGCATCACACAGAGCTCCTATATTTTCTTCTCAGCAGCACCCATAGGACTTCTAGTGTGTTAGTGGCATCACACAGAGCTCCTATATTTTCATCTCAGAAGCACCCATAGGACTTCTAGTGTGTTAGTGGCATCACACAGAGCTCCTATATTTTCTTCTCAGCAGCACCCATAGGACTTCTAGTGTGTTAGTGGCATCACACAGAGCTCCTATATTTTCTTCTCAGAAGCACCCATAGGACTTCTAGTGTGTTAGTGGCAGCAAACAGAGCTCCTATATTTTCTTCTCAGCAGCACCCATAGGACTTCTAGTGTGTTAGTGGCATCACACAGAGCTCCTATATTTTCTTCTCAGAAGCACCCATAGGACTTCTAGTGTGTTAGTGGCAGCAAACAGAGCTCCTATATTTTCTTCTCAGCAGCACCCATAGGACTTCTAGTGTGTTAGTGGCATCACACAGAGCTCCTATATTTTCTTCTCAGCAGCACCCATAGGACTTCTAGTGTGTTAGTGGCAGCAAACAGAGCTCCTATATTTTCTTCTCAGCAGCACCCATAGGACTTCTAGTGTGTTAGTGGCAGCAAACAGAGCTCCTATATTTTCTTCTCAGCAGCACCCATAGGACTTCTAATGTGTTAGTGGCATCACACAGAGTTCCTATATTTTCATCTCAGCAGCACCCATAGGACTTCTAGTGTGTTAGTGGCATCACACAGAGCTCCTATATTTTCTTCTCAGCAGCACCCATAGGACTTCTAGTGTGTTAGTGGCAGCAAACAGAGCTCCTATATTTTCTTCTCAGCAGCACCCATAGGACTTCTAGTGTGTTAGTGGCAGCAAACAGAGCTCCTATATTTTCTTCTCAGCAGCACCCATAGGACTTCTAGTGTGTTAGTGGCATCACACAGAGCTCCTATATTTTCTTCTCAGCAGCACCCATAGGACTTCTAGTGTGTTAGTGGCAGCAAACAGAGCTCCTATATTTTCTTCTCAGCAGCACCCATAGGACTTCTAGTGTGTTAGTGGCATCACACAGAGTTCCTATATTTTCATCTCAGAAGCACCCATAGGACTTCTAGTGTGTTAGTGGCATCACACAGAGTTCCTATATTTTCTTCTCAGCAGCACCCATAGGACTTCTAGTGTGTTAGTGGCAGCAAACAGAGCTCCTATATTTTCTTCTCAGCAGCACCCATAGGACTTCTAGTGTGTTAGTGGCAGCAAACAGAGCTCCTATATTTTCTTCTCAGCAGCACCCATAGGACTTCTAGTGTGTTAGTGGCATCACACAGAGCTCCTATATTTTCTTCTCAGAAGCACCCATAGGACTTCTAGTGTGTTAGTGGCATCACACAGAGCTCCTATATTTTCTTCTCAGCAGCACCCATAGGACTTCTAGTGTGTTAGTGGCATCACACAGAGCTCCTATATTTTCTTCTCAGCAGCACCCATAGGACTTCTAGTGTGTTAGTGGCAGCAAACAGAGCTCCTATATTTTCTTCTCAGCAGCACCCATAGGACTTCTAGTGTGTTAGTGGCATCACACAGAGCTCCTATATTTTCTTCTCAGCAGCACCCATAGGACTTCTAGTGTGTTAGTGGCAGCAAACAGAGCTCCTATATTTTCTTCTCAGCAGCACCCATAGGACTTCTAGTGTGTTAGTGGCATCACACAGAGCTCCTATATTTTCTTCTCAGCAGCACCCATAGGACTTCTAGTGTGTTAGTGGCAGCAAACAGAGCTCCTATATTTTCTTCTCAGCAGCACCCATAGGACTTCTAGTGTGTTAGTGGCATCACACAGAGCTCCTATATTTTCTTCTCAGCAGCACCCATAGGACTTCTAGTGTGTTAGTGGCAGCAAACAGAGCTCCTATATTTTCTTCTCAGCAGCACCCATAGGACTTCTAGTGTGTTAGTGGCAGCAAACAGAGCTCCTATATTTTCTTCTCAGCAGCACCCATAGGACTTCTAGTGTGTTAGTGGCATCACACAGAGCTCCTATATTTTCTTCTCAGAAGCACCCATAGGACTTCTAGTGTGTTAGTGGCATCACACAGAGCTCCTATATTTTCTTCTCAGCAGCACCCATAGGACTTCTAGTGTGTTAGTGGCATCACACAGAGCTCCTATATTTTCTTCTCAGCAGCACCCATAGGACTTCTAGTGTGTTAGTGGCATCACACAGAGCTCCTATATTTTCTTCTCAGCAGCACCCATAGGACTTCTAGTGTGTTAGTGGCAGCAAACAGAGCTCCTATATTTTCTTCTCAGCAGCACCCATAGGACTTCTAGTGTGTTAGTGGCATCACACAGAGCTCCTATATTTTCTTCTCAGCAGCACCCATAGGACTTCTAGTGTGTTAGTGGCAGCAAACAGAGCTCCTATATTTTCTTCTCAGCAGCACCCATAGGACTTCTAGTGTGTTAGTGGCATCACACAGAGCTCCTATATTTTCTTCTCAGCAGCACCCATAGGACTTCTAGTGTGTTAGTGGCAGCAAACAGAGCTCCTATATTTTCTTCTCAGCAGCACCCATAGGACTTCTAATGTGTTAGTGGCATCACACAGAGTTCCTATATTTTCATCTCAGCAGCACCCATAGGACTTCTAGTGTGTTAGTGGCATCACACAGAGCTCCTATATTTTCTTCTCAGCAGCACCCATAGGACTTCTAGTGTGTTAGTGGCAGCAAACAGAGCTCCTATATTTTCTTCTCAGCAGCACCCATAGGACTTCTAGTGTGTTAGTGGCAGCAAACAGAGCTCCTATATTTTCTTCTCAGCAGCACCCATAGGACTTCTAGTGTGTTAGTGGCAGCAAACAGAGCTCCTATATTTTCTTCTCAGCAGCACCCATAGGACTTCTAGTGTGTTAGTGGCATCACACAGAGCTCCTATATTTTCTTCTCAGCAGCACCCATAGGACTTCTAGTGTGTTAGTGGCAGCAAACAGAGCTCCCATATTTTCTTCTCAGCAGCACCCATAGGACTTCTAGTGTGTTAGTGGCAGCAAACAGAGCTCCTATATTTTCTTCTCAGCAGCACCCATAGGACTTATAGTGTGTTAGTGGCAGCAAACAGAGCTCCTATATTTTCTTCTCAGCAGCACCCATAGGACTTCTAGTGTGTTAGTGGCATCACACAGAGCTCCTATATTTTCTTCTCAGCAGCACCCATAGGACTTCTAGTGTGTTAGTGGCAGCAAACAGAGCTCCTATATTTTCTTCTCAGCAGCACCCATAGGACTTCTAGTGTGTTAGTGGCATCACACAGAGTTCCTATATTTTCTTCTCAGCAGCACCCATAGGACTTCTAGTGTGTTAGTGGCAGCAAACAGAGCTCCTATATTTTCTTCTCAGCAGCACCCATAGGACTTCTAATGTGTTAGTGGCATCACACAGAGTTCCTATATTTTCATCTCAGCAGCACCCATAGGACTTCTAGTGTGTTAGTGGCAGCAAACAGAGCTCCTATATTTTCTTCTCAGCAGCACCCATAGGACTTCTAATGTGTTAGTGGCATCACACAGAGTTCCTATATTTTCATCTCAGCAGCACCCATAGGACTTCTAGTGTGTTAGTGGCATCACACAGAGCTCCTATATTTTCTTCTCAGCAGCACCCATAGGACTTCTAGTGTGTTAGTGGCAGCAAACAGAGCTCCTATATTTTCTTCTCAGCAGCACCCATAGGACTTCTAGTGTGTTAGTGGCAGCAAACAGAGCTCCTATATTTTCTTGTCAGCAGCACACATAGTACCTATAGTGTGTTAGTGTCAGCACCCATAGGATCTACAGTGTGTTGTGAGCACACATAGGAGTTCTATTTTTTATACTATATACACTACCGACTACAATGGCTGGAAGACCGCCAAGGAGAGGCAGAGCGTGCCGAGGCAAGAACACAGGGCAGGCAGGCTCTGTTTCTAGAGACAACAGTGCTGGCCGTGGACGTGGTCGTGCATCGTCATCAGCACGTGGCCATGGGACACGCTTGTCTTTGTTTTCGGCAGCTGGACATGTGGAGCCGCATAATGCCGAAGGCTTGGTAGAATGGATGACCAAGCCCTCCTCATCCTCCTCATCCTCTCTCACCCAGGCTCAGGGTACTGGCAGAGCAGCTGCCAACGCGTACTCAATGGCATCATCAGCCACCCCTTCCCTAGACCCACCATGTCCTCCTGAGGAGTCCCCCGAACTGTTTGAGCACAGTTTTGGGTACATGCTCCAGGAGGATGCCCAACGATTCGAAGGCTCGGATGATGATACCCAGCTTGAGGAAGTCAGTAGTGTGCGCGCAGAGAGAGGGGATGCTGAAGGACAGCAATCTGGCAGTAGTGTTCCACCAGCTGCAGCTTACTGCCAGGTTTGCTCTAGTGGTGAAGAGGGAGGGGATGATGAGGTCACTGACTCCACGTGGGTGCCTGAAGGGAGAGAGGAGGAGGAGGAGGAGGATGCAGCGTCACATGTCCAACGAGGCAGGATGCCCCCTGGAGGCCAGCTAGAGGCCAGCACAGCAACTGTACCACACCGCAGAGCTCCGCCTGTGCAGGGCGCTGCCTCTGCACGTTATCACAAAAGTTCTTTGGTGTGGGCCTTTTTTGAGACGAGTGCATCAGATCGCACCACTGCTATTTGCAATATTTGTCTCAAGCGTATCTCGCGTGGCCAAAACATCAGCCGCTTGGGCACCACAAGCATGAGCAGACATATGTCGACCTGCCATGCAGCTCGTTGGCAAGCACACATAAAAGACCCACACCAAAGAACAAAGCGGACCTCTCCTTGCTCCTCATCAGCTGGGATCTCCATCCCCACTATATCTTCAGTCCTCTCTGAAAGCTGCTCTGAGAGGACTGAAGGTGTAGAATTAGGTGTGTCACAACCAAGTACTTGCAGTACACCGACGTCCGATTGTAGCAGGCAAATTTCCCTGCCCCAGCTGCTGGACCGTCGAAAGAAGTATACTCCCAGCCATCCACATGCCCAGCGGTTGAATGCTAGCTTGGCTAAATTGCTAGCACTTCAACTGCTGCCTTTTCAGTTGATAGACTCGGCCCCCTTCCGTGAGTTTGTTCAATGTGCGGTTCCTCAGTGGCAGGTTCCCAAACGCCACTTTTTCTCACGGAAGGCGATTCCGTCTCTCTACTGGCATGTGGAAGGCAATGTCCATGCCTCGCTGGACAGGGCGGTCAGCGGTAAGGTGCATATTACCGCTGACTCATGGTCCAGCAGGCATGGACAGGGACGTTATCTTTCTTTCACGGCCCATTGGGTCACTCTATTGGCAGCTGGGAGGGATGCAGGACAAGGTGCAGTAGTGTTGGAGGTTGTTCCGCCACCACGCCTCCAAAATGCTACTACTGGTTGTGACACACCTCTCTCCTCCACCCCCTCCTCTTCTTCTTCCTCCATGTCCTCTTCGAGTGCTATGTCCTCGGAACCAGCGGTGCTCCGTAGGCGTACAAGGGGCTACGCGAGTACGCAGGCAAAAAGATGCCATGCCGTGCTTGCGCTGGTGTGTTTGGGGGACAGGAGCCACACTGGGCCAGAGGTTCTGGCAGCTCTGCAGGGGCAGGCCGAGAGGTGGTTGACGCCACGCCAGCTTAAGCCAGGAATGGTCGTTTCTGATAATGGCACCAACCTCCTCTCCGCCCTGCGACAGGGGCAGCTCACCCATGTGCCCTGTATGGCTCACGTCCTCAACCTGGTGGTGCAGCGGTTCTTGGGCAGGTTCCCAGGCTTACAGGATGTCCTGAGGCAGGCCAGGAAAGTCTGTGTGCATTTCCGCCGATCTTATAATGCCAGTGCTCGGCTGACTGAGCTGCAAAAGGAGCTGAACCTGCCCAAGAACCGCCTAATATGTGACATGCCCACCAGGTGGAACTCAACGTTGGCCATGCTGCAGCGACTGCACACGCAGCAGAGGGCCATCAATGAGTACCTTTGCGACTACGGCACCAGGACAGGGTCAGGGGAGCTTGGCTTTTTTTCCCCACGCCAGTGGAGCATGATCAGGGATGCATGCACTGTCCTCTCACCATTTGAGGAGGCCACGAGGATGGTGAGCAGTGACAGTGCATGCATCAGTGACACTGTACCTCTTGTCCACCTGTTGGAGCATACGCTGCGTGGGATAATGGACAGGGCACTTGAGGCAGAACAGAGGCAGGAAGAGGAGGACTTCCTTGTCTCTCAAGGCCCCCTTTATCCAGACAATGTTCCTTCTGTCCCACCCATCACACAGGAAGAGGAGGAGGAGGAGGAGGAGGAGGAGGATTGTGTGAGCATGGAGGTGGAGCCTGGCACTCAGCATCAGCAGCAGCAGTCTTTTAGGGATGATGTACAGTCCCAACAAATCAGTGGACTTGTACGTGGCTGGGAGGAGGTGGCTGGCGATCATGTCATCCTCAGTGACCCAGAAGACTCCGGACCGAATGCCTCAGCTAACCTACGCTGCATGGCCTCCCTGATCCTGCAAAGCCTGCGGAAGGATCCTCGTGTTCTTCGGATCAAGGAGAGTGACCATTACTGGCTGGCCACTCTCCTTGATCCACGGTACAAGGGTAAGGTTGCGGACCTTATCTTGCCGTCGCAGAGGGAGCAGAGGATGAGACATCTCAGGGAGGCCTTGCAGAAAGGTCTGTGCAACGCGTTCCCAGAAACTGGGAGGTTACAAACTCCTGGTCCTGGACGACGAGTTGCTGAGGCTTCGGTCAGTAGCAGAAGGAGCGGTGGGGAAGGTGGACGTCTGACCGATGCGTTCAGACAATTTTTTAGTCCGCAGCCCCAAGGTATGATCGGTTCCAGCAACCATCGCCAGCGTCTGATATACATGGTGCAGGAATACCTAGGGGCAAGGTCAGACTTGGACACCTTTCCCACCGAAAATCCTCTGGCTTACTGGGTCCTGAGGATGGATCACTGGCCAGAGCTTGCACAGTATGCAATTGAGCTACTGGCCTGTCCTGCATCCAGCGTTCTTTCCAAACGCACATTCAGTGCTGCTGGAGGATTTGTCACCGATCATAGGGTGCGCCTGTCCACCGACTCGGTTGATCGACTGACCTTCATAAAAATGAATCAGTCTTGGATCACCACCAGCTACCAGACACCTGAAGCGGATATAACGGAATAATTTATAATGTCACATCCCTTCAAGACTGCCTATGCTGATGCTGAGTGACTGTCCTGTTATGTTCACTGACTATCCTCTTCCTCCTCCTCAATGATCCATGCCACCACACCAGTGCCTAAGGCACAATTTTTCAGCCCCTGTATAACAGGGGCGTGTAATTACAATTTTTTAAAAAGATGCTTCGCAACAGGTGTGACTGCTGTGCTCAGAGTACAGTATCTGTGAGGGGTTGCAGTGTTGTGGCACCAGCACCAGTGCCTAAGGCACAATTTTTCAGCCCCTGTTGGGGCGTGTAATTACAATTTTTAGGCAATGCTTTGCAACAGGTCTCATTGCTGTGCTCAGAGTACAGTATCTGTGAGGGGTTGCAGTGTTGTGGCACCAGCACCAGTGCCTAAGGCACAATTTTTCAGCCCCTGTATAACAGGGGCGTGTAATTACAATTTTTTAAAAAGATGCTTCGCAACAGGTGTGACTGCTGTGCTCCAAGTACAGTATCTGTGAGGGGTTGCAGTGTTGTGGCACCAGCACCAATGCCTAAGGCACAATTTTTCAGCCCCTGTTTAACAGGGGCGTGTAATTACAAATCTTGATCTAATAGTTCACAGCAGGGCCCATTCCTGCGCCCACCAAGAGTAACTATGAGGGCCTACAGTCTTGTGGCAACACCGTCCACCACCACCACCACCACCAAAGGCCCAATTTTTCTGCCCTGTTCAACAGGTGCATGCAATTACAAATCTTGATCTAATAACTCACAGCAGGGCCCATTCCTGCACCCACCAAGAGTAACTGTGAGGGCTTACAGTCTTGTGGCAACACCGTCCACCACCACCACCACCACCACCAAAGGCCCAATTTTTCTGCCCGGTTCAACAGGTGCATGCAAGTACAAATCTTGATCTATTAACTCACAGCAGGGCCCATTCCTGTGCCCACCAGTCTTGTGGCTACACCAACATCTAATAGGGCAAATTTCTGCAGAGTATATACGGCAGGCCCCTACTTTCAAACATCCAACTTACAAACGACTCCTACTTGCAAACGGCAAGAGAAAACAGGAAGTGAGAGGAAATCTACCCCTAGGAAGGAAAATTCTATCCTGTTAGATTTAATTTGGGAAAAAGGTATCTCCTCTCTACTGATGCTTTATCACCAATCCTTGTTTCAATTAAAACCCCACTTTTCCAAAAACATTTGTCATTGGGACGGAAAGTGAGGTGACATGTTCTGAACAGATGTGCAAAGACAGCAAATGTTACAGGGGTGATAACCCCTCCCTATGTTCTCCAAAAAGCTTAAAAATTGATTTTTTTGGGATGTAGCTACACTTCATAATGTACCTGTTCAGATTCTACTTAAGAACAAACCTACAGTCCATGTCTTGTTTGCACCACCTATATACTGCTGTTCAGAGTATATAGGGTTGTAGGTATAGGGTTTTATTTTGGGTGCGGGGTCCCCCTTAGTATCCATACAAGACCCAAAGGGGCTGGGGTGGGGGGGGGGTGATGGGGTAGCCATGCCATTTTTCTCAAGGATTTTCAGCCATATGGCGGCCAGGACAAGACATGACATTAAAGCCGCAAGTGGTTTTAAATGGCTTCTTTTTTTCCTTTACAAATGTCATTTTGTGCAAGGACAGTTCTAAACACGGGAAACACATGCCACTTCACAGGCATACTTTAGACACCCCCCAGGTACCATATTTAAAGGAAAATTTCACTTTTTTTTTTTTCACTTTATGCATCATTAAAATGACTGCTCCCGAAAAAACTTTAGTTTTTAAAATTTCTTTTTGCATTGATATATGTCCCCTGGGGCAGGACCCGGGTCCCCAAACCTGTTTTATGACATTAACATGCATATTGGCCGTTGTAATTAGCAATTTTGATTTCGAACGTTCGCGTCCATTATAACGAATAGGGTTCGAAAATTCGCACGAACTTTCGGTCCGTTCGAAGGTTCTGGTGCGAACCGAACCCGGGGGTGTTCGGCTCATCCCTACTGCCAACCAATGTAACGGCACCCCAAATATCAAAGGGGGTAACGCCGTTTAAGATGTTCCCCTCTCCTGGACACACATCCACTCGCTACCAATCTTCCACAGCCAGGCGATCACTTCCCATAAGATTAATCCTTCTGGAAGAACGAGACGCACGCTCTGTATCTTCCAGACAAGTAGACTGAGTTTATTGAGAAAAACATTGTAACTTTTATATACATCCAATACACATTAGTTTAACATGAACAGCAGGGATGAGCCGAACACCCCCCTGTTCGGTTCGCACCAGAACCTGCGAACAGACAAAATGTTCGTGTGAACTTTAGAACCCTATTAAATACAATGGACTCGAACGTTCGAAATCTAAAGTGCTAATTATAAAGGCTTATATGCAAGTTATTGTCCTAAAAAGTGTTTGGGGACCCGGGTCCTGCCCCAGGGGACATGTATCAATGCAAAAAAAAGTTTTAAAAACGGCCGTTTTTTCGGGAGCAGTGATTTTAATAATGCTTAAAATGAAAAAATAAAAGTGAAATATTCCTTTAAATTTCGTACCTGGGGGGTGTATGCATGTAAAGTGGCGCATGTTTCCCGTGCTTAGAACTGTCCCTGCAAAAAATGTCATTTTTGAAAGAAAAAAAGTCATTTAAAACTCACTTGCGGCTATTAATGAATTGTCGGCTCCCGGCAATACATAGAAAAGTCATTAATAAAAAATAAAAAAAAGCGTGGGGGTCCCCCAGAATTCAATTACCAGGCCCTTCAGGTCTGGAATGGATATTAAGGGGAACCCCGCCGCAAATTTAAAAAAAAAAATGACGTGGGGTTCCCCCAAATATCCATACCAGGCCCTTCAGATCTGGCATGGATTTTAAGGGGAACTCCACCCCAAATAAAAAAAAAATGGAGTGGAGTCCCCCTAAAAATCCACACTAGACCCTTATCCGAGCACGCAACCTGGCCGGCCGCAGGGGAAGAGGGGGGGACGAGAGAGCGGCCCCCCTCCCTCCTGAACCGTACCAGGCCACATGCCCTCAACATGGGGAGGATGTCCCCATGTTGATGGGGACAAGGGCCTCATCCCCCCATAGACTCTATACATGTATTACGCAGTGAAGGAAGTTCCCCATCAGGTCCACCCCCTCGGTATGTCAGACCCCGCCTACGTCATTGGCCTGAGCGGGAAACTTCCTTCACTGTGTAAATTTAAATTACGCTGGAATGTTTTTTTTTTTTTTAATAAAGGACTTTTTCAAGGTGTTTGTGTGTTTTTTTTAACATTTTTTTACGCTTTCTTTGTGAAACGGTAGGGGTACAATGTACCCCTTACCAATTCACATAGGGGAGGGGCGGGATCTGGGGGTCCTCTTTGTTAAAGGGGTCTTCCAGATTCCGATAAGCCCCCCGCCCGCAGACCCCCACAACCACCGGACAAGGGTTGTGGGGATGAGGCCCTTGTCCCCATGAACATGGGGACATCCTCCCCATGTTGAGGGCATGTGGCCTGGTACGGTTCAGGAGGGAGGGGGGGGCCGCTCTCTCGTCCCTCCCTCTTCCCCTGCAGCCGGCCAGGTTGCGTGCTCGGATAAGGGTCTGGTATGGATTTTTAGGGGGACTCCATGACATTTTTTTTTAAATTTAGCATGCGCCACTTTACATGCATATCATACACACCCCCCAGGTACGAAATTTAAAGGAATATTTCACTTTTATTGTTTCACTTTAAGCATTATTAAAATCACCGCTCCCGAAAAACGGTCGTTTTTAAAACTTATTTTTGCATTGATACATGTCCCCTGGGGCAGGACCCGGGTCCCCAAACACTTTTTAGGACAATACCTTGCATATAAGCCTTTATAATTAGCACTTTAGATTTCTCCCATAGACTTTTCGAATTTGCCGCGAACACCCCAATTTGTTCGCTGTTCGGCGAACGGGCGAACAGGCAATGTTCGAGTCGAACATGAGTTCGACTCGAACTCGAAGCTCATCCCTAATGAACAGTGGCCCAGCTCCACCCACACATTACAAGACTCAACACATTATTTTGACGTCTGTTAGGAGACAACAGACTTTACACAATAGACATAACGATCTTCAATACACATCTTAAATGACTTGCATAACCTTTGTGTTCCCCCAGTCTGTCTTTACAATACACACAAGTACAGACTTAATTATCCCTTTTCACAAAGAAAGGGTCTTCAGAAGCCCTCCTAGATTAATTTACAACACAAGCAGGCAGGTGATTAACCTGTCTGCTGCTGGTTCCAAAACCTATAATTATAGGCTTAATTCCTACCAGCCACAGTAGACAATAGAATGCAAATGACCTTAATTCCTCACAGCAATGATTACACAACCCCCCCCTTACAGTACACATCCAATCTAGATACAATGTATGTGCAGCATTGAATATGGCTATCACAGACCATATTGGGGTTTTCATTCACCCTGTGCCCCTAATAGAGACACAGGGGAAGCTGAAGCAAGGGTATCTCATACTTTCTAAGCGATTCTGAGTTCCCCGGGCCTTCCTGTTACAATGACCACCCGCTACACATCCCCCCCAGTGATTTGACACTGGTCCCCAGTGTCTGAAACCAATTCGTGCCCCCTTTACAGCAGGGTCAACATAAATTCGATCCAGAGACAAACTAACCAAAAGGGAAAAAAATATGACAATTTAGAACTTTGTTTCGTTTGTGCCTGAACCAAAAGGGAAGGGAAGAACAACAGCTAAACATGCACAGGTACAAACATTCAAAAGCATAACAGCATAATTTTTTTTTCAAAATCACATTTCCCCCCTCCCACATCACTGACTAAGACCTGCCCCATTCTCAGCAGACTTGATTGACGTTCTCCTGCAGAGGGGGAAAAGAACACATTATCTGACACAGTATGTGATTGGGAATGAACAGGCTTCCCTAGGGGAAACCCCTTCCCTCCAAAGTAATGTGTGATGTGTGTGACGATCGTTGTGCAACACCGCCACCTGGTGGTAGTGTCGCGGTCAGAACACTTGTTTTCTTCCATCCAGAGATCCTTTTCTCTGTACTCTGGCCCTGTCTCAACTACACCCCAAAGTCTCAGTATCCTTGCGGTGGAGAAAGAAAAAGGAGAACAACAAAACAAAACTGCTCCCAATTCTTCTAGAAGTAGGCCACCCTTTGCGGGTTAAAGAGTCCCTGAGTTCTGGCAAAGGCACTCCGGAATGTTCAGCAACAAAAACACAGAAGTCTATTCTCCTACAAATAAAACCTTGGGTGCGGCAGTACAAGGGGTTTCAAATACCTGTCGAAAGTCTCCATGTGATATTCCACATCATCCCCCTCCCTCCGACAAATAAGCACCCGGTCAGCATGGATGTGCCGACCCAACATCCAATCTGCCTTGCAATCATTGAACCTTTTTGAGGCTGCAGGGGAACAAGAGAGGTACCTGCGAGCGTGGGGCACCTTGAGATGTGTCCAGATGAAGTCATCATACCACCGCTGTCTGCAGGCCTCCACCTCGTACAAAAGTTCCTCGGACAAATATGGGTACTCCCACCCATATTCATTGGCAACTTTCTGACCGAAAAGTCTCTGCAAACGGGAAAGGGGTGGCATTGTAGCACGGTCTCCTTCACCAGGCAGCACTATAGCATCCGGGTGCCGGGGCACCTTCACCACCTGTAGATTGGGCATAGGAGCCCGCAGTGACACTCGCTTCGCCCCAGCAATGGGCGCAGGCGACTCCGGGGGTGGAGAGGCATGGAGAGGACCAGATCCCTCCTCAGGCACCGGGGCCTTCACCCGGGGTGTACTATCCCCAGTGGACATGGGTGGGTCCCTTTTCACACGGGACGAGGATAGGGGTATCTTGTCCCAGCCTTTCAGAGCAAAAAGTTTGTCGATTACAACGTCATCTCCAACATCGGAGATCGACTCCAGGTCGGAGGTGTCATACTCCTCCGCGGGACAGTAACTCCGTGTAGACGTGGAGTCACCCCCTTGGACAGGTTCCATGGCCTCTGGATCCCCGACACCTCCAACCACACACCAGGTCCCGTCCCTCGGCTTACCTCGGCCTATACTTGAACTGGGATGTCCGGGGCTCTTACTTCCGGATCCATCCAGGCCAGGCAAGCGCTGGGGTGTGACTCTCCCACGGCCGCAGGAAGCCTTGACCAAACCGACTTTCCTCTTTGGCGGTGGAAACAGGGATTCCATGGTGACCGAAGCAGCATCTTCGGATTTCTTAAACGCAGTCTCAATCTCAACTGGGGCTTTCTCCAGAGCCCGGTCAGTGCGCGTAGGGATGGCTGTACAAGCTCTGACTTCTCCTTCAAGAGTGGTGGCGCCTGTTATACAGTTGAGGTGGAAGGCCCGAGGCCTTTCCGTGGGTTGCTCCACCTCGAAAATGAATTCTTTACAGGCCTCGCGTCACCCGAATGGCTTCAGATGGACCACCAGTCCCGAGCAGCCGGGACAAATCACACCGAGAGCCTCAACGTCCTTACATACGTACAGGGCGAATCGCCCCCGGGGCTTGAGCCTAATCCCTGTGTCTGTCAGTGGAGTAGCAAACAAAGTCATCCTCGTGGCTGTGGAAGTAGGAACCCACGAGACAGTAGTGAACGTGCTGACCGCTTGCTGCTCCATCGCGCACTGACTATCTCGCGCCAAAGTCCCCACGTGCATCACTTCACATGGCCAGACTCCTCCCTTCTGCCGCACCTGTTCGCGGGCTTCTGTTGCATCACGCCCACGAACTGCGCAGCCAGGGTGTGCCTCGTGGCGCGTTGGCCAATATGGCCGACCTCCTCGGAACTCCTCTGGGCAGCAAAGTTCAAACTTTGAAGGTCTCGGCTCCATCAACACAGACACAGATCCCGGACCCAAAGCCCCCACGTGTAGCGACCTCACCTCTCACTCCCTCCTTCTCTTCTCGGTCAATGGCTCTCGTCTAGGGGACCAGGGAGGAGAGTGTGGCGCACCGCCAGCTCGTATCCTCTTGTGTGCAGAGGTGTTAGCTATAACCTTTTACCTTCGGGCCTGTGTCCCTGTCCAGAGCCAAAACTTTCCTTGAGGATGATTCCCACCCTCCACGCAGGTGGAGGTAGGACCCTTTAACTCCCAGAATATCAAGTTCCACACCACTGAAAGTCCAACACTTATTTATTCTTCAGAGCAATAAATAGTCCTTTGAGAGCGACTGGTTAGACATAGAACAGTTCAGAACACAGTGGGGAGGAGGTCCAGGCACAAACTTGAACTTGGGTTTTCTCTTGTTCCGTTATAGCGTGAACAGGCTTGGCGCACAGTCGCTGCCACCGACCGTGAGAGGGTCTCTGCCACAGACCAGATGAATAAGGCCTCTGCCACAGACCTGGTTGTTGGGTCTCTGCCACCAACCTGATTCACGATGGGTCCCTGCCACAGACCATGAGAACGTGGACTACCTTCTATGAGCAATGGCCCCTGTCAGAGAGAGGACATCCATCCGGACAGTTACCAGAGGCCCCGCCGTCACCAGCAAATGCTGCACTGGGTCTTCAGAAGGGTCACCTCCCTGGCCTCCTCATCCCAGATTTGGGTGTCCACACCGGGGGACACCTTAGGAGCCCTCGATCCCTTGCGGGACCCAGTCGAAGGTACTGGGCCCCAGGCCTCCAGAGAGTACCTCACCCCAGACCAAAGGTGTCTGGGGTGGAACCGCAACTCCGTCCCCGGGCCTAGGGCACCCGGAGACCACCATCACGCACCCCCTGGCTGAAGGTGCCTGGGAGTGGACCCCGAGCGGAAGATGTTTGCCCCCTTTATACTCTCTCCCAGCATGCACAGCAGGTTCCCCGCCCCGCTGTACTACTGCCGCGAGAGGACACAAAGGGCGCAGCCCTCCAATGGCGATTCAACCCCGGCCTATGGCAACAGCGCCACCTATAGGCCGCAGGGAACTAGACACCATTGATATCCTCCACTGGCATAAATTGGTCCAGGAATCCTAACAATTGTTGCATCTGAGCCTGGTACCACTGAGATGCCTCCCCTAAATATAACCACCCGCTACACTTACATAAGATCTTTTATCATATGTTTTAGATTTATGATTTACCTTGTATTCCTGTCAATATCTTATCCTGAGCAAATTTATTTTGGGGTTTTGGTGTCCTCTTATCTTCCATGTTTTTTTTTTTTCTGTTTTCTTGTTTTAAAGCTCTAATAAAAACGAATTAAAACAGAAAAGGCTGACATTTTAAGAAAATGCTAGCTGCCAGGCAAAATGCTATTGCAATGCACAGTTTGTAACACAATCTGCTCACTCTGCAGGCACTTCCTCTACTTGGACTCCTATCTCCACCTTGTTCTGCTATAACCAGTAATCAAATTATAAAAACACAGATGCAGGCCTCTGTTTGTTGTCTTATAAGCAGTGCTCAAATTGTACAAAGTGGGGAAGGGCGTTTGAGCAGCAATAGTACTTGCATAGTTTGTGTTACAAATTGTGCTCATAGAATAGTATTTTGCTTGGCTGCTTATCCTCATCTTGAGACTATGGTTGTGGTTTTAAAATTTGTGTCTGTCCCCCTGTCAGAATACAATGTCTCAGCAAGATAGATCCCTGCATCAACTTCGCTTGTGTGTGCTCCCATTGCTTTCAATAGGGCTGCCTCTTGCAGCTAATCGCACAAACCTCCACTGGGGTTCTCGCCTCCAGTGCCAGGACAAGGTCATCCGGTGCCCAGGGAAAAACATGTTAAAATGTGCCCCCACCCCATTCATGATGTGCAAGATTAGGGGATCCTACGCCTAGCAGTCGCTTGCTTGTCAAAAAATCACTGTGCAGCTCCTAATCTGTCAGTCAGGTTTTGCATTGACCTGGAAGTGCTTACTTTTTTTTTTTTTGTAAATTAATTTTTATTGATTTTTCAATAACACATACAATAAAACAACAGCAGCCGACTCAGCACAACACTGAGTCGGTGACAGGCCAACATGGCCCACATACTCTTGTACAGGTATTAAAAATATCCTGTCTATCCAACAATAGCACTACCTAACAGGTACTGTAGGAACAAAGAACAACCCTCCCCCCCAGAAAACCCCTTGCTCAGTTCTCACTCCCCATCCCCATGAGCCTTCTGGATCAATCAAACTTGCCCCACCGCCCACCTCAATCAAGGATTTAAGGGTGATGCCCAGGGCCGCTGATAGAAATCATGGGGCCCCGTACAGCCTGCCTGATGGGGCCCCCTTAAGCTCCACCCTGGTCCCGCCCCTGGTCCCTCCTTCAGCCCCACCCCTGGCCCCACCCCAGACCCGCCTTGAAACTGTCTCTGCAGCACATTACGGCATTGGCGGCATGGGTGGGCACTGTCTCTGCATGCAGCACATGTGTTATGGCATTAGCGTCATGGGTGGCACTGTCTGCAACACATTACGGCATTGGCGGCACTGTCTCTACAGGAAGCACATGCGTTATGGGCCATAACGCATGTGCTACCTGCAGACAGTGCCACCTATGCGGCCACTGCCATATTGTGCTGCAGACAGTGCCACCCATGACGCTAATGCCGCCAATGCCATAATGTAAAGATGCTGCTGCAGTAGATCTTGAATCCAGGGTATAAAAAGGTATCTACGCGCTACTATATATAAACAATTAAAGTACATCAACTGCTACAAGACACTGAAAGGTGAAAGAACCGTGACCTGAGTAGAATGTGTATTGAGAGTAGTGCCGAGCTGTTGGAAATTGGTATACTAATCCTCTATGTCAGTTCCTAATTCACAAATGTGAAAAAAATTAAATCCTGGAAAATATTAGTTTGTTCCTATACCACTATGGTATTAGCAGTAAGTGCTGAAACTATGTTGAAGTGCAAAAGTGCATTGTTAGCGCATAAAATCCGTGTATATGCGCATATAAAACAATATCTAAGACAATGATAAAGTGCAAGAAAAGGCACATATACTCCATGACATAAGGTGTAAGCAATAATAAAATAATGATAAAGTGCAAAGAGTGAAATCCGTGTAGAGAGATGGTACTGAGCAGTACCTGTACTAGCAGCAATGCTGCAGTATGGTAAAGTGCATAAGTCTATCCGTGACTTAGATTACTAAGCAGTATAAGATGTGCAATTGCTGAGTCCATACATGACTGTCCTTAATAAATATATGTGCAAAAATGCAAAGATGATATTGAAACAGAAGAATCCAAACAGTCTCTTAAGGTGAAGGGTGATGTTAAATTAAGGTGCTGAGTGATGTTTATTGTGACTTCCACGCTGTGCTTCTAATAAAGGATGGCCCCTTACCTCACTGCTGTGAGGTTACAGCATGTGATAAAACCCTCTATCGTTCCTGCTTCCTGCTGTCCGGATGGTACCTTGGAACATGGGGGTGTGTAATGCCTGGTGGGAGTTGATCCTCTAGCCGTGGGGTCTCCAGGATGGTGTGCATAAATGGGGGGGGGGGGAGGAAGGCGAAGGAAGCCCAATATAGTGTAGTATTTTCGTATAAAAAATGTATTACATTAATATATATATATATAAAGTACTCACATTTGTTTACTTGTTATGTGCATATAAAATACGAGCGCAGAGCTCGTCCGCGTCACCTCCGGTGGTGACGCGGACAAGCTCGGCGCTCGTATTTTATATGCACATAACAAGTAAACAAATGTGAGCACTTTATATATATATTAATGTAATACATTTTTTATACGAAAATACTACACTATATTGGGCTTCCTTCGCCTTCCTCCCCCCCCCCCCCCATTTATGCACACCATCCTGGAGACCCCACGGCTAGAGGATCAACTCCCACCAGGCATTACACACCCCCATGTTCCAAGGTACCATCCGGACAGCAGGAAGCAGGAACGATAGAGGGTTTTATCACATGCTGTAACCTCACAGCAGTGAGGTAAGGGGCCATCCTTTATTAGAAGCACAGCGTGGAAGTCGCAATAAACATCACTCAGCACCTTAATTTAACATCACCCTTCACCTTAAGAGACTGTTTGGATTCTTCTGTTGCAATATCATCTTTGCATTTTTTGCACATATATTTATTAAGGACAGTCATGTATGGACTCAGCAATTGCACATCTTATACTGCTTAGTAATCTAAGTCACGGATAGACTTATGCACTTTACCATACTGCAGCATTGCTGCTAGTACAGGTACTGCTCAGTACCATCTCTCTACACGGATTTCACTCTTTGCACTTTATCATTATTTTATTATTGCTTACACCTTATGTCACGGAGTATATGTGCCTTTTCTTGCACTTTATCATTGTCTTAGATATTGTTTTATATGCACATATACACGGATTTTATGCGCTAACAATGCACTTTTGCACTTCAACATAGTTTCAGCACTTACTGCTAATACCATAGTGGTATAGGAACAAACTAATATTTTCCAGGATTTAATTTTTTTCACATTTGTGAATTAGGAACTGACATAGAGGATTAGTATACCAATTTCCAACAGCTCGGCACTACTCTCAATACACAGATCTTGAATCCAACCCCCCCCCCACCAAGCAAGCACATACCTGTTAGCCGGGCCCCAGGAGTCACTTCCTCCCTGATCCTGCAGTGCTGTTGCCTGGCCTCACTGGAGTGTCAGTCTGTGTCACACTCACAGTCAAAGATGCTGCTTTTTTTTTTCTTCTGCTAAAGCCGGCGCTCGTCTGTTTCACTGCTTCTTCTCTCAGCCGAGCGAAGAGCAGAGCGCCAAGAGCAGAGGGAGAGGGAAACACTCCGCGGCGCCAGGGAAGGACATGCTGGCCGGGACTTGAGCCAGCTCGAGGAGCGGGCGCAGGAGAGAAGAGACATTCTTCCGCGCCCGAAATAGAAAAAATAGTCCCTTCCTGCACGAACCGAACACTGCAGGTATCGAGGGGTATCAGAAATAAAAAAAATAAAAAAACACTGGGGGGGGGGGGGGTTTGTTTGCCGGATTGCTTGTGGCAGATAATGATGTTTGGTCAGGGCTGTAGAAGTTTTTTTTTTTTTTATACATTAATTAGTACTCTGTGGAGTTTGCCCGGGCCCCCCTGCTGGCCGGGCCCAGTACAACAGGGCCAGTTGTACTGGCCTATCAGCGGCCCTGGTGATGCCCCATATCACCTAACAGGACCTCCCAATTTGTAATGTATAAGTATACATGTTATCATATCCCTAATATCAGGCGTTAACCTACAGTCAGGTCCGAGTTATACCATGCCTGCCACACCCTGTCAAATTTTTTCCCACAACCCCTAGATAAGTATGTTGCCTTATAATATGGTATCATAGCGTTGACTAGGCCCTTCCAGAAGCGAAAATCAGGTGCCCCCGGCTTGCGCCACTGCAGTAAAATGGCTTTCCTTCCATAAAACAGGAGAATGTTTAACATGGTCTATGAGCCCTAGACGGGACCACATCTTCAACCAAACCCAGAAGACACACTCTAACCGTCATCGGGATAGGAACCATCAGGACCTCTGATATACAGAAGGTGACCTCCGACAAAAATTGTTTGACCTGAGGGCAGCTCCAAAACACATGCTCAGCAGCCGCCGGAGCAAACGTGCATCTCCAACACTCCGCTGGCACCGATGGGTATATAGACGCCAGCCTGGCTGGCGTATAATAGATCCTGTGTAGGAACTTGAAATTAATTAATCTATCTCTGGCTGCCACCAGCTGTTGGAACGGATGCGCCCACATGTCATCCCAGTCCTCCCATTGGATGTCCGGAACCTCCGCCTCCCACCGTTCTCTGCACTTTAGTACCGCTTTGGGACTTGTCGAAAATAGTTTCTTGTATGAAACCGAGAGTGTCTTAGGAAGGTCTTCAGTTGTGAGCAAATTCTCCAAGTCTGAGGGAAAGGATTCTATGGTCATGGATTCAAATTGTGCCCTAAACGCATGACGTAATTGAATGTAACAAAAGAATTGAGAGTTCGGCAAGTCGTGTCTGGCTTTAAGTTGGTCGAACAATAGCAACTCCCCATCCATAGTGATATCCTTGAGTGTTTTGATTCCCCTGGTCGCCCAGCCCATGGGATCGTCAAAAGAGTAGCAATGGGATAATTTAGAATTCATCCACAAAGGGGTGGAGGGAGAGAAACCCCGGTAGCTAGGACATGCCATACCAACAGCTTCCCTCCACGCTGATCGAGGCCCTCATAGAAGCAGTAAGCGGAAGGTCCATCTTGACCCCTGTATGAATGGCCAAATGCAGGGTTTCATAGGAGCCCAAATGTGCTGCCTCCAAAACCGTGGCCGAATCCCCATCATCTGAAGTAAGCCACCTATGAACAAAGACCAGTTGTCCAGCCAAGTAGTACTTACGCCAGTCCGGCAAGGCCAACCCCCCTCCCCCCCAGGGTTCCCGCAAGACCTTCAATACTATTCTGGGCTGTTTGGGAGCCCACAAAAATGTGCTAGTGAGCCCATCCAGTTTTTAAAAAAAGGATTTAGGGATCCAGATGGGAGCATTTCGTAAGAAGTACAGTATAACTGGAAGTATTTTCATTTTCAATAGGTTAATCCTTCCTATAAGTGATAAAGGGAGTCTCTGCCAGGCCTGTACCTTCTGAAAAAAAGCAGGAGTGGTGCCAGATTAAGGGGCATGTAGTCACCCACATCTGCCGTAATCTTGACTCCTAGGTACATAATCTGTGTGACCCACTGCAACGGCAGGGCCGGGTCCGCGATGTCCCTGGCCCCAGCGTCCAGCGGTAAGATAGACGATTTAGTCCAATTAACTTTTAACCCAGAGTACCGTGAGAATTCGTTCATAATGTACAGCGCTGCCTCCAGCGACTCCCTGGTGTCCTGCAGAAACAGCAACATGTCATCTGCATACAGTGCCAGGCCCTCATCTATCGTCCCTACCCTGATTGCCTTAACCTCCCCAGCCGCTCGCAACGCGACCGCAATTGGTTCCATCATGAGAGCAAACAAAAAGGGCAACAGGGGACAGCCTTGCCTGGTGCCCCTACCAATTCAGAAAAATGGAGAAGTGTGGGTTGAAAGTGCTTACTTTTAATACTGGGCACATGCTTGTGTTGTCCATTTCAATTTGATAGGTTTGCTATTTAAAACAATTTGTGAGGGTATATTTATACCAGGTGCAGTAGGACTGTATTGGGTGAGGGAGAGAGAACACAGCCCACACTGCCTCCCGGTTCTCTCCCTGCCACTCCCAGTTCCTGGATGACAGGAGTAGTGATGTCGCTGTCACTACTTCTGTCAGCGTTGTAACAGAAGGAAGACGCCCTCCATCCCTACAATAAATTAGCCCATTCAAAATTAAAATGCTACCTTAACACAACATGCTTTAAAGCATTAAAACAGAGCACATATTTAATCTACCCTGAAATAAATTTTCCAGATATACCCGATTCTGGCCTTTAGAAAACCACCTTAGACATAAATTAGTCAGCTGAAAATGTCCTTCTACATACTGAGACGGAACAAGCCTTGCAGCAAAAAACTTTGAAAACTATGCAATCCCATTAATTCATCAAAAGGTGTCACAAATGCAACATGAATAGAAATTAAAAAAATATATAACAGCCTGCGTTATCACGACACTGGGATACAGAGATGATAATTATAATTTCTACACACATTTGAACATTATATATCCCAGTCAGACCATTCTTGGGAGTATAGGCGTACGCACAGGGCGTGTCGGGTGTGCCTGGGCATACCCTAATCATCCTGTGCGATGCAGATTCCCCTGCTGAACGCCCCTACCCCCATGGTAGTTGAGTCTACAAAAAAAGGAACTGGGGAATCTCTGTCCTCAGTGCATTTCTCTGCTATTTCACCAAAGTCCTTAAAGTGGTTGTAAACCCCTGAAATATATATATTTTTTAACTACCTGTAAGAGAAAGCCATAATGAGCTAATATGACTAGCATAATAGCTCATTATGCATCACTTACCTTAGATCGGGGCCCCCCGAAGCCGTCCTCGTCTCCCTCTCCAGCCGCAGCCAGCGCTGCGGCGATAGCCGGAAGGTTACTTCCGGCTATCGCCGCTCCAGCCAATCACAGCTGTGATTGGCCGGAGCGGCGAAGACGTGACTCTGCGCATGCGCGCGGGAGCCGTTGAATCCGGCTAAGTCAGAGAATGCTGGGACTTAGCCGGATTTGTGAATGGAATTAACCCCATGAATGCGCCGTTGTCTACGGCACGCATGCGCCGTAGACACGGAGCAATGTCATTTTTAGCAAATATCTCCTAAACCGTGTAGGTTTAGGAGATATTTCTTGCACCTACAGGTAAGCCTTAATCTAGGTTTACCTGTAGGTGCAAGTTGCAAAAGGGGGTTTACAACCACTTTAATGGGGCTCCTAACAAAATGGAATAAAAAAAAAATACCAAAAAATTATTATAAAAAAATTATTAAAAAAATACAATTGTAGAAATAACAAAATAGAATAATAAAAACTAAAAACTACTAACACCAATCTCATCCCTACTGACACCATTCACTAGGACAGGCTTTGGTTTTGCAAGGTCCGAGCAGTACTGATAAAAAAAGATTTTAGCAAGATGTTGAGAAGAAATCTGCAAGACAGCAATCTCTGAGAGAAAAAAACAAAAAAACAAAATAAGCAAAAGAACTAGGTACTAAAATGAAGAGCTGGTCAGATAAGGAGGCTGTAGAATGAGAAGGGGGTGGGTAAGTCACAGAGGTGAAAATGGTCATAAAAATGTTTGACAGTGATTTAGAAAACTAAGTCCACAATTAGTCCATTATCTTTACTCCTTATCTGACCAACTGTCAATTTTATTACCTTTAGCCTCATACACACAGCCGGTTTTCTCGGCAATAAAGCTGCTGGGAGAGCTTTTTGCAGAGAAAACCGGCCGTGTGTATGCTTTCTCGGTGAGAAAACTTCCGGGAATCCCGACGAGAAAAATAGAGAATCTACTCTCTATTTTCTCGTCGGGATTCTCAGCAGAGTGTTTCCTGCCGAGAAAACCGTGAGTGTGTATGCTGACCTGTCCCAGGTAAGCCCGCGCATGCTCGATGAGACTTTGACGCATGGGCGGTAGCTTACAAGGGTAGTGTAGGGTGTAGCAAGATGGCGGCGACGGCATCGAATGTGACGAGAGCATGCTTGTCTTAGTCGATGACGTCACCGCGTTCTTGCCATTCAAAAGAACGGCAGTTCTTTTGAATGGCCGTGTGTACACTCAGCGAGCAAGGAAAGCTTGCCAGGAATCCCATCAGGAAAACCGACGTTTTTTTCCTGACGGGATTCCCGGCCGTGTGTACGAGGCTTTAGTCTGTGTCCTTTTTCTTAACATTTTGCTATAAGTTTTTTGTATCAGTACTTCTTGGACTTGATTTTCCCCAAACCTATTCTGCATCAGGACAACAACCCCAAACATACACTCAAAGCCATTAAGAATTATCTTCAGAGAGAAGAACAAAGAGTCCTGTAAGTGATGGTTTGGCCCCCACAGAGCCCTGATCTTAACATCTTTGAGTCTGTCTGGGATTACATGAAGAGACAGGAGGATTTGAGGCAGCCTACATCCACAGAAGATCTGTGATTAGTTCTCCAAGAACAACCTGCCTGCCAAGTTCCTTCAAAAACTGTGTGCAAGTGTACCTAGAAGAATTGTTGCTGGTTTAACCACTACATGGGCGTCCTCCCGTTACAGTGGTTAGATCGGGTTGATGCCTGCGCCTACAGGCATCAATCCGATATAGTTCTTTTCAGCCAGCTATTCCCTGCACTGTAAGAACAATTATAGCGGCAGGGCAGGAGGGGGGCAAAGCCATCTGATGCTTGTGCGATTGGCAAGCTGGAGATGGAATCCGCCACAGGCGGAAGTTTACCATAGAGAATACTGGTAAGCAGATGGTCCCCGGTAGTCTCTATTACTCTCGGGGGTCCAGGCGGGACGTTATGACGTCACGTCCGGCCTGGCAGTCGGCTGTTTTTTTCAGCCTGGAGGAGAGATTTGGGGTCTTATTGACCCCACATCTCTCCATAAAGAGGACATGGCATGCACTATTCCTATTACAAGGGATGGTTACATTCCTTGTAATAGGAATAAAAGTGATAAAAAAAAAATGCAAAAGGGAAAGTGTAAAAATAAAATCTGTGTGCTTGCACGCGGAAGCAAACTCATAAATATGTCATGCCCACATTAGTAAACGGCGTTCAAACCACACATGTGAGGTATCCCTTATGAATGTTAGAGTGAGAGAAATAATTTTATCTCAAGACCTTCTCTGTAACTCTAAACAGGTAACCTGTAAAAATGTTTAAAGAGTTGTCTATGGAGATTTTTAAATACTGAAGATTGGCGCCATTCCATGAGTGTATGCAATTTAAAGCCTGGCATTTTTGGTATCTATTTACTTGGCCTAGAACCATCTTTCACATTATTAAAAAAAAAAAAAAAAATGGGCTAACTTTAGTGTTTTTTTTTTAAAATTCATGAAACAGTTTTTTCCCCCAAAAAACACGTTAAAAAAAATGCTGTGCAAATGCCATGTGACATAAAAAGTGTCAACGACCCCCATTTTATTCCCTAGGGTCTCTGCTAAAAAACATATATAATGTTTGGGGGTTTTGAGTAATTTTCTAGCAAAAACATTATGATTTTTACATGTAGGAGTAGAGTGCCATAATTGGCCTGGATGGCAAATGGTTAAAGCCAAATGGTGACCACACCAAATTTTGATTCGATTTCGTTTTTTTTTTTGGTTTGCTCACTTTTACATTTTGTAAATTCATAAAAATTACCAAATTAAAATATATATTTTTGAAAGCATTCTTACTTTACAACATTACTTCACATCTGCCCAAAACTTTTACACAGTACTCTGTATATCCCCATGTGTTTTTATACACAGTTATTAATCTCATCACAAATTACCACCATTGATATCCATCATGTGACATAACCTTCCTCACAATCGTCCAAGTATTGCAGTTATAATTAATGCAACATCACAATACATGATTCTCAGAAGCAGCGACAGAATGTTCAGTATAGCTAGTCCTAGATAGCCATCTAGTGGCTATATTAAAGAATGCAGCAGAAAATACATTATTTTGATACCGTCTCATCTATAACAAGACCTCATGCAGATAGATGTATGAAAAAAAATGCTCCATATATACTGCCAGACATAGGTGTGCACTGCCTATTGCATTAGGGTGTGCACCCCAAAACTCAAACATATTTCCATGTCTGTGTATGTGTACGTACTGTATACTGATGGTGTCAGCAGAGCAATGGACAGTGTCAGTAGGACAGTAGACCGTGTCAGTAGTTTTATTTATTTATTTATTTCACATTTTTTAGGAGCCCGTGATATTTCACCAATGCCCCATACGGGGGTTAGGGGGCTTTAGTGATATATCACGGGTCTAAACAGGGGCAATCTGCACCACACTGGGTGATTAGGATGTGCCCAGGCACACCTGGCACACCTATGCTGTCAGAAGTTGGCAGAAAAAATGGCTCTAAGTGCCGCATTTTTATGTGCTTATATGAGTGTATTGCCTTTAAATGCCTATGAGCGTAATTGACTAGAATATTTACTTAGACATAATTTTGGCACGTTTATGCACATTTAGACAAATTTATGCACATAAATTACGCTGGAAAACTCCTCTCTGAATGCAGGTTTGGGGCATTTTTTATGCACATTAGAGCATAACTAGAGCACTAGAGCTGCTTTAAGACGCATAAAAAAAAAAACAAGAAACACCACTATCAGCAGCATTTTTTACACCTGTGTGCATGAGGCCTAAGTCACAAGATTGCACTTTTGGGTCCATCTGTATGGCATTATACAATACTGACTTAGAACGATATATGGGACATCAGTATGTGCAAATTTATTTCCACATGTGTGGGTTAAGTTGCTACTAAATGTATTATTTACAAGACTGATCTAAAATCCCTTATTAGAACCCTAACTCGGTTAAAGAAAACCTGTAGTAATAGAAATGCGGAGTCACTGCTGACCTTGTAAAAATGCTGTTATATCTTTTTGTATGTTAAAAAATTATATTGTTTCACATATAATTGTTTAAATTTAGGATTTAACTATTCAACATAGAAAAGATAATGCTTTTTTTTTTTTTTAATTACTCTATTATTTACTAATAGTTAGTACAAATTAATAGTCAAAAATAATTTGCCAAGATATGATTTTTTTTTGTAGCAATGACACAGATCCAAACCCCCCCCCCCCCCCCCAAAAAAAAAATTGTCTTCCATATTTATACATACATAATACAGTTACTGAAGTACAATGAGAAAAATAAGCCTTGTAAGATGAAAGCCGTGCTATATTTATTTTACTTTTGCTAATTTTAGCAATTGCAATTGGGATATATTTTTATGTTTTACGATCCAAAGTTAAAACAACAAGGGCAGAGGATTTAATAGATAGAAAGATGAAACAATTACTAAAGTTTCACTTTAAGATGCCAGTTCTGGAACATGATTTAAATGACTAATTTTCTACTCATGTCTGGCCACTGTCACTGGCACTTCCTGTGGCGTATGTTAATTTCAGTGACACGTTAAACCTCTATGGGCATTATCATCCTCTTTTTTTCTTTTAAACACTATCTCTGCCTTGTTATAGGAAGACCTGTATTAAAGCAATGAGGGATTTGGCTCATTGGGGTCGAGTTACTAAAGATGTACTGAATGTTTACTTAGTTTAATGAACAAGGTGAGGCCATCCTCATTTTATACCCAGTCATATGCATATTAAAAAATACAGGAATTCTGCTTGAAAATGATTTGATGATTGATGTGAACACAGTTTCACCTTTTTCACTGAACAGTGACATTTCTCTGCTCCATTTGGTAATGCAGCCTTATTTAGCTCTGTGTGTAAGCTTCCACTTGAGCTATTGAACTCTGTAAACAACGGGCCTTTTTCTAGTAGAGGTGCTAAGAGTTTGGGAAACATTTCAATAGAAACCGAAAGCTCTACCCGTAGCAAAGAGGGGGGATTTCGGGAATTTGAATGAGGTGGGTGAGAGTGGCTAAATGATGAGTCAGTTTTGAAAAGGGTACCTTTATTGTCAAAAAGCATAACAGCATAACATAAATGCAATGAGTAAATATGCAATCACATGTTAAAAACCATGTATGGTGAAAATGGTAATGCAGCATGGCAGGCCCATAGTATGGTATATGGTAAAATCTTCCATGTGGAAACAAAATAAGATCACAGAAATCTAGTACATTATATAGTACAGTATATTAGAATCAATAAATCATCTACAGAATAGGTGCATCCAGTAAGCCTGACATGTTTTGTGTATATAAAATGACCCTCTTCAGGGGAAGGTGCACTTGGGTCTACAACAAAACATGAATAAGTCAATATGTACCATGTACCATATGTGGGAGAAGTATATACACATGAGTGTCTGCAGGTAGGGGAAAGGGGGGTCAAGTGCCCCCCCCTGAAATCAGGAATCCGATTGGCACTGTTAAATTCAGCACAGCGGCGTCGCTATGGGGGTGCGGACAGCCCGCATCCAGGTGCCACCCGCCAGTGGGGTGACACCATCAAGGTGCTGTCAAGCCCCCCCCCATCAGTGAAGTGTGACTGCGGGTTATTTTCCCTGCTCAGTCCAGCAGAGAACTTGGTGATACTGTGACAGGAGAAAGGTGAGCTGCGGGCTGTCAGCGGTTTCCCCCACTCGCCCCCCCCCTTTCTCCTGTCAGGGAGAAGAGATGGCGGCTCCCACTAGGTTCCCTGCCCAGTTTCCTGCACGCTCCGTCTCTTCCCCATTGGCCATAACTGAGGGCCAATCAAATAAGACTAGGAAAGGAAAGCATCATGGGACATGTAGTCCCGAAGATTGGTGGCCCGATTTTCCACAAGGAGGAGGCTACAGCTCAATCAAGAGAGAGATTGAGAGACTGAAGCCTGGAAAAAAGCTGAGGGAGTGAGTGCTACAGGACAAACAAAGAGGAGTGTGCTGGGCGGAAGCCAGAGAGAGAGAGTCACGCTGCCCAGTGCCACCAGAGAGAGAGCCATGCTGCCCAGCACCACCAGAGAGAGAGCCACGCTGCCCAGTGCCACCAGAGTAAGACTGAGCCACTGCCGGGGTACAGACATGCTACATTACTGACCAGAGTCACCCCCGGGGAGCCCAGAGTGAGCGATTGTCCAGCCGGAGGGACTGTACTTTACTTTTACTTATCCTAGGGACTGTACTACGTCTGCAGTTTCTGACCATGATAATGTGATAATGACATTATCGAAAAGGGGCAGCGCATGGGTGACCCTAAAATGATGCCCAACCCTGAAAAAAGTTCTACGGGTGCCTATGTTACATATTGGAAGAGAGATGTAAACTCATCCCTATGGATACTTACAAGCCTGTAGAGTCTGAAGCCCTGTACAAACGGCCGAGAATCCCATCAGGAAAAAAACGTTGGTTTTCCGGACGAGATTCCTGGCAAGCTTTTCTTGCCAATCCGCGCATACAGACAGCCATTCAAACGAACCGCTGTTCTTTTAAATGGCAAGAACGCAGTGACGTCGTCGACTACGACGAGCATGCGCTCATCACATTCGATGGCGTCATCTTGCTTCACCCTACACTACCCTTGTAAGCTATCGCGCATGCGTCGAAGTCTCATCAAGCATGTGCGGGCTTACCGGAGGACAGGTAAGCTTGTAGCCTCGTACACACACACTAGAATCCCGACGAGAAAAACGAGAATCCTGACGAGAAAATAGAGAGCAGGTTCTCTATTTTTCTCGTCAAGATTCCCGGCAGTTTTTTCTACAAGAAAACATACACACGAACGGTTTTCTCTGCAAAAAGCTCTCCCAGCAGTTTTCTTGCTGGTTCTTGCAGAGAAAACCGGTCGTGTGTACGAGGCTGTGAATCCAGACAGGGAGGGCTTCCAGAGGTATCATTCCCGGGACCTGAGGTCGGAACCCTGCATTGAAAAGGGCGCATACCATGATCCCAACAAAGATGATAAACACATAACCAAATGGTGGTAGGTGTGGGTAAAAATTCTGGAAATGAATTACAATAGGTACATTGTAAATACGTATTATAGTGTACCATATAATAGAAACCCAACACCACAATCCAAAAAAAGGCTAATGCCTCGTACACACGACCATTTTTCCCGTCGGGTAAACTGCCATGACAGCTTTTGGCCGGGAATACTGGCCGTGTTTATGCTCCATCGCAGTTTTCCAGACGAGAAAACTGCGGGAAAAAAAAAAAAAAAGAGAACTTGTTCTCTATTTTCCCGGCAGGAAAACCGGTCGTCTGTATGCTTTCCTGAGGAGAAAAAAACGTACATGCTCGTAAACAATTCGACGCATGCGCGGAAGCATAGAACATCATTTTGGTGGCTCGTCGTAGTCTTTGACGTCACCGCGTTCTTGGCATTCAAAAGTTCAGCGGTCTTTTGTGTGACTATGTGTATGCAGGGCAGGCTTGAGAGGAATCTCGTCGGGAAAAGCGTCATTTTTTTTCTGCCGGGAAAACTGGTTGTGTGTACGAGGCATATGAGTGTGCTATAATAAATGGGCTAGAGGGACTATAGCGATGAGTGTTAAAAAACCAACATAAAAAGAAAATGGGGAAAAAGAAAAAAGTGTGAAAAATGACAACTAAGGCCTCATGCCCACGGACGTTTTTACAGCTGCGTTTTTTGCAGCTTAAAAACGCCTGTCCATGTTATTGTAAATATTTTTTTTTTTTTTTTTTTCCAAAAAAAAAAAAAAAACGTCGGAGCTAAAAACGCGACCGCGCGTTAGTGCACGTTTTTGCGCGTTTTTTGACGCTCGTGTTTTTTTCTGCCTAATTCTGACGCTGAGGAACGCACTGGTCCTGGGTTTTTTTTACAGCTTAAAAACGTCTATGCTATTTGCAGCTCAAAAACGTCTAGGTGGGCATGAAGCTATAGACTAACATGGACAGGCGTTTTTAAGCTGTAAAAAACGCTCAAAAACGCGGCTGTAAAAACGTCCGTGGGCATGAGGCCTAAATACTAAAGGGACACAGGTGTCGAAAAGGTGAGCAAATAATTACGGTACCTGATGTAGTGGTAAAAAATATATTTGTATGTGGTAGCTCCCGGGAATGATACCTCTGGCAGCCCTCCCTATCTGAATGCACAGACTCAGACTCTATGGGCTTGTAAGTATCCATAGGGATGAGTTTACACCTCTAATCCTATATGTAGTCCCGAAATCCTCCCTCTTTGCTACGATATAGGGATGGAGACATGTGTTCCCACATGTTTCACTCAAAGTCCAAAATTTTTCCTCCTATATAAAGCTCTACCCATTGGATGGTTATAGAGATGCAAAATATATTCAATATTTCATGTTTACAAACTATATACAAACTACATACAATTGTGCTCATAAGTTATACATAGAATTTATGATTTATTAGCCATTTTTCAGAAAATATGAATGATAACACAAAAACATTTATTTCACTCATGGTTAGTGTTTGGCTGAAGCCATTTATTATAAATCAACTGTGTTTACTCTTTTTAAATCATAATCACAACAGAAACTATCCCTGGTGATTTTGACCTGATAACATGCGCACAACTGCCAGGAAAATTGTTTGGGATGCAAAGGAAAACCCACAAATAACTTCAGGTGAAATACAGGGCTCTCTGAAAACATGTGGTGTGGCTGTTTCAAGATGCACTCCAAAGACATGCTGGTAGGTTAATCAGATCTTGTCCAAAATTGGCCCAGTATATATGTATATATGTGTGTCCCAAGCGTGTCGAGATCCTACGGGGTAAAATGACCACATCAGCCAAGCAGACACTGGCTGCAAAAAGCGCCTAGAGGCGATTCAGTTCGCATGTGAGCGCTATACAAGTCATTCATTCATTCATTCATTCAAGATGGACTGCATGGTCGAGTCACCATGAAAGTCACGTAGAAAGGCATTACTACGCAAATCCCACAAAGAATACCGCTTAAAATACGCCAAACAGCACAAATACAAGCCTCATACCTTCTGGCACAAAGTCATTTGGAGTGATGAGACCAAAATTTAGCTTTTTGGCCACAACCATAAATGTTACATTTGGAGAGGAGTCAACAAGGCCTATGATGAAAGATGCACCATTCCTACTGTGAAACGTGGAGGTGGATCGCTGATGTTTTGGGGATGTATGAGCTACAAAAAGACACAGGAAATTTGGTCAAAATTGTTGGCAAGATGAATGCAGTATGTTATCAAAAAATACTGGAGGAACATTTGCATTGATCAGCCAGAAACCTGTGCATGGGACGTACTTGGACATTCCAACATGACATTGATCCAAAACACAAGGCCAAGTTGACCTGTCATTGGCTACAGCAGAATAAAGGGAAGGTTCTGGAGTGGCCATCTCAGTCTCCTGACCTCAATATCATTGAGCCACTCTGGGGAGATCTCAAACGTGCAGTTCATGCAAGACAGCCCAAGAATTTACAGGGACTGGAGGCTTTTTTCCAAGAGGAATGAGCAGCTTTACCATCTGAGAAGATAAAGAGCCTCATCCACAAATACACCAAAAGACTTCAATCTGTCATTGATGTTAAAGGGGACAATACACTGTATTAAGAACTCGGGTATGTAAACTTTTGATCAGGATCATTTGAGTAGTTTCTGTTGGCATTATGATTTAAAAAGAGTAAACACGGTTGATTGATAATAAATGGCTTCAGCCAAATACTAATCATGAGTGAAAGAAAAGTTTTTGTGTTATCATTCATATTTTCTGAAAAATGGCCAAGAAATCATAAATTCTGCCAGGGTATGTAAACTTATGAGCACAACTGTATCTAGATTGTCCACTGCAGGTTCTTCAAACCTTTGTGTAAAAAAATTACAATACACAGCGCACTGTTCTTTCCCTAGTAATGATGCACATTCAATACTGCCAAATGGGCCTGGCCAAAAAAATAAAATAAATCTTAAAGTGGTTGTAAAGGTTCCCGTTTTAAAAATAAATAAATAACAAACATGACATACTTACCTCCACTGTGCAGTTCGTTTTGCACAGCGTGGACAAACAGCGGCTCTCTCGGCTCCTCCCTGCAATAGATAACCCCCTCTGGGAAGCGCTCGCCCGAGGGGGTTACCTTGCGGGCGCGCTCCTGTGTCATACACTCGGCGTCCATAGCCGCCGAGTGTATGACTCTGCCCGCCCCCCGGGTCATTGGATTTGATTGACAGCAGTGAGAGCCAATGGCTGCGCTGGTATCAATCTATCCAATGAAGAGCCGAGAAGCCATGGAGAGAGCGACGCGGGATCGCGCCCATGGAAATTCGGGGCTCTGGAAAGTAAAACGGGGGGCCTGGGGGGTCGGACACAGGAGCAAGGTGTTTTTTCACCTTAATGCATAGGATGCATTAAGGTGAAAAAACACAAACCTTTACAACCCCTTTAATACTTGTCCAAATATTCCTAACAAAATCATTCATTGAGTTCTCATGGGATTTAGCTATAAAAGGTATAAGGCTGGGTTCACACCAGTGCGAATTGGATGACGATTTCCCTGCATTCAATTTGCATGTCAGGAGATTGTGACCGACTCTCTATGGAGCCGGGTTCACACATCTCCGGAGCGGCTCCGGTGCGAATTGCACAGGAATCCTGTGCATTTTCTGGTCTGTTTCAGGTCCGAATTCAGCCAATAATTCAGGCTGAAATCAGACCAGAAACGGTGGATGGAGATGCACCGGATCCCTGCTGTGAGCTCCTCCATTCCTCAGTGTAAACCCAGCCTTAGATGTTAAAAAAAAACAAAGGAGGGAATTTAATTAAGCTGCTGCTTCACTTTTCTAACATTAAAGTGGTTGTAAACCCACTTTGTAAACAAACACCTACAGGTAAGCCTAGATTGAGGCTTACCTGTAGGTGCATGAAATATCTCCTTAACCTACACGGTTAGGGAGAGATTTGCATTTCAAACCAGCGCCGCTGACGTCACACGCATGCGCACTAGCGTACCGGCTTAGTAGCCGGATTTCTGAATGGAGTTAGCCGGCCCGAGCGCGCATGCGTGTGACGTCATCGCCGCTCCGGGGCCAATCACAGCGCCGGAGCGGCGATACACGGAAGGCAGAGGGGAGCAAGATGGCGGCGGTGACGGAGGTGTCCGAGCACCGCTGCGGGGGCTTCGATCTCAGGTAAGTGATTCATAATGAGCTAGTATGCTATGTCTTTGTTTTGCAGGTAGTATAAAAAAAAAAAAAAAGCACAGCGGGGTTTACAACCACTTTAATCCCTCTTGATAACCACTTGCTGACCAGGCCTTTTTCTGACACTCTTTGTTTACAATTAAAAATCTGTATTTTTTACTACAAAATTACTTAGAACCTCCAAACATGATATATTTTTTTAACAGAGGCCCTAGAGAATAAAATGGCGGTCATTGCAATTTTTTATGTCCCACGATTTTTGCGCAGCTGTTTATCAAAGTAATTTTTTTGGAAAAAATACATTTTCATGAATTAAAAAACAAATCAATATATTGCCCAATTTTTTTGTAAAATATGAAAGATGTTACGCCAAGTAAAAAGATACCCATAAGGTCTAGTGCTAGAATTATTGCTCTTGCTCTGATATTAGCAGCGATATCTCACAGGTGTGAGCACAATTTACATATGTGGGCGTGACCTACGTATGTGTTTACCATTGCGCGCAAGCACGGGGGCACTTTAAAAAAAAGTTTTTATTTTATTACTTTTTACACTATTCCTTTAATTTTTTTTAATCACTTTTATTGCTATTGCAAGAAATGTTAACATCCCTTGCGATAACAATACAGCATGACAGTTCTTTATGGAGAGATCTGGGGTCAAAAACCCTCTACCTTTAAAAGCAAAAGATTTAAAAAAATTGGATCTTTTGCTTTAAAAAAAAAAATGGCTTCTGGCACAGCATGATCCCTATAGCTGTGCCATGGAGGGGCATGGATCTCGATTAATTCATTTTTTCTTTTTATTCTGGTTTAGCTAAAGTAAATCTATATAGCATTTTCTAGGCTTTCTGGCCTTTATCGGATAAATCTTCTATTGAAAGTAAAGATACATTTTTCTCTTTTATTTATTTTTTAATTACATTTTTTGAATATGGAATATTATTTGTGCTGTCTATATTATTATTCTCCTGTATGAATTATTTGTATTTTGTACTGTATATTATTTGTTTTATTCTATGTTTATTTTATGATTATTAAAAAATAAAATATTTTGAAAGAGAAAAAAAAAATGTCATTGTTTTACATGGGGCTGGAAACCAGAAGTGAAGCGCCGCCAGCACTGGATCGGTTTTCAGAACTACTGGTTGTCCAGGTAAGGCGGGGAACCATCGTAAAGTGCTCAGATCACTTTTAGCAGAAAGTCCGGCGCCTGAGGGAAAAATTAATACCGGGGTTAAGACATCTAGCTGCAGCCATAACTCTGGTATTAAAGGTCAAACTAATTACATATTTTCCCAGTTAGGCGGTCAGCAAGTGGTGCCAATTAATGAAGCATTTGCAACACTTTTGGTTCTGACAGCGACTTGTGTACCAAATTCAGGTAGTTCTAAAATATGCCACTTTACCATGTGGTGCAATGAATGTTCCAAATTCAAAATGCACCAAAGTTAAAGGGGTTGTAAACCTTCCTGTTTTTTCACCTTAATGCATCTTATGCAAAATAGATAATATTTAGGAGTAAAAAGGCCAAAAACTTAAATAAAAGTCCACTAAGTGAATTAAAGTGTTTTTAGTGACATTCAAATAAATTAATATCTTACACGGGCACTTTATCTCACGCCTTAAAGGTTCTCACGCTTGTAAAAAAAATGATGTCATATTACCTCCACTGTGCAGTTCGTTTTGCACAGAGTGGCCCCGAACCTCCTCCTCTGGGGTCCCTCAGTGGCGCTGGTGGCTCCTCCCCGCATAGAGTGTCCACGTTGGAGAAGCGCTCTCCTTGGTGGACACCCATCCGGGCGCGCTCCCGAGTCCCGCATCTGTGTCCATTCACACAGAATGCAGGACTGGGCCCCACCCCCTGGCGCTGCGTCATTGGATTTGATTGACAGTAGTGGGAGCCAATGGCTGCGCTGCTATCAATCTATCCAACCAGGACACGAGACAGCAGCTAGTGCTGGTGTGCTCGTTGCCGGCCGGAGAAATATCGAGGAACAGGTAAGTAAAACGGGGGCTCGGGGGGGCTGCGGCACCACAGAAGGTTTTTTAGCTTAATGCATAGAATGTATTCAGGTGAAAAACCCTGAGGGTTTACTACCCCTTTAAGCATCACAGCGCTCCACACGCAGTACCCAAATGAAACAAAGGAAAAGACTCATGGTGCATTATAGTTAAAACATGGTTTATTTGAATAGAAAATACATCGTAATACAAAACAACCAAGCGATATCAATAAGCACAACACCTCCATGGGCCGGGCTGGGCTGGCATGGGTGAGGACAGGTTTTCATTGTGCACCATTACAACCTTCTAGCCGCCAATGTCCTAACAACCAATGATGTCATTGGTTAATAAGAAGGACGTTGGTCACCTGCCCCTCCCCTTCAGCACCAGGGTCATATTAGCTGAGTGAGGGAGATAAACAGAAAAAAATAAACATTGGAATTAGGGTTGCACCGATACCGATACTAGTATCGATGCCGATACTGAGCATTTGCCGGAGTACTTGTACTTGGGCAAATGCTCTGATGCTTAATCGGATACCTGGACAGTCAGGGACGATCGGTGGGGGGGGGGGGGGAGTTACAATCACCGATCTCCCTGTATAGATTTTGATACAGCAGCTGACAGCCACTTTTCCTCCCCCCCCCCCCGCGGATTTTTGCTGCTTTATTGAAATCTATACAGGGAGATCAGTGATTGTAACTCCCCCCCAGCGCCACACCGATGGTCCCAGACTGTCCCCATATCCTCCTCCAGTCCCCCTCCATGCTCTGGGTCCCCCTCTGTGCTCCTCGGCCCCCCTCTGTGCACCTTGGCCCCCCTCTGTGCTCTGGTCCCTCTCCGTACTCCTCAGTCCCGCTCTGTGCTCCACAGTTCCTCTCTATGTCATTTACTGGCTCCTTCCTTTATACGAATGCACAGAGTCAGTGATCACTGACTGTGTTCATTCATAACCATCACTTTGTTTACGATGCTTCAGTTTATGAATGGAGAGGAGCCGCCGTCTCCTCTCCATTCATCTTCAGTGCAGCTGAGGCTGCAGAAAAAGGGACTGGGGAATCTCTATCCTCAGTCCCTCTCCATGCCTCAAAAGGAGAGGTCAGAGATCTGTTAAGACCCCTGATATTTCACCAAAGCCACCCTCCAACAGGGCTAAAACGGAAAAAAAAAAAAGATTTGTAATAAATAAATATTAAAAAGGTTAAATTGTAAAAATAAAATAAAAAACACAGACACCGTCCACTCCCCCCCTGAAAAAATGAAGCATTGTAAAAATAAAAAAAAATAAAAAAAAAATTGTAAAAAATGTAATAAAAAATAAATAAAAATAAAAACTACTGACACAGACCACGCGTCATCAGTGCTGCATATTAGTGCCACTGTCACATGACATAAAAAAAAGTATCGGTAATCGGTATTAGCGAGTACTTGAAAAAAAAAGTATCAGTACTTGTACTTAAAAAGTGGTATTGGTGCAACCCTAATTGGAATACTAATCAGTACCAGTGTGCAAAGGAGTATTTGCTTTGGAAGAATGTTGGGAGTCCTGCGCATGTGGATGTTGCTACATTATGCAAAACGATTAGTTTCGTTTTTGAAATTTTGGAATTAGTTGCCTTCGAGATTGTGTGCAAGTTTAAAGGGTGCCTTGACTGAAGAAAGGTTGAGAAACACTGCTATAAGTTATACTACTATTTACCATTTTGGACTATGCATGAAAAGTTCAAATGAAACAATACAACCTGCTCTTTCCATTTCAAACACATGGTGGTGCTAGATGCCTTCTGATGAATACAGTCACACGAAGATTACTACCTGACTTGACAAGATTTCCAGAACACCATTCAGAGCTCAATTAATAAATTTGCTAATAATTTTGGAGCGCCCCAATTTGAATTTCTAATATATTATATATATATATATATATATATATATATATATAAAAGAAGAGAAATACTGTCTTCCACAGAAAACAAGTTATACCATTTATAGCAACAAAAGAAAAATGAAAGCTGGAACAGTATTATTCTGAGTACTTAGCTATATACATATATACACTGATATATTGGACAAGATTAGCACAGATAAATGACATGAGATCCAAATGTAGTTCTACCCCAAGTGTAAACAGGAGTGTAACATATAAGCCCTAATATATTAAAGAACAGCAACACAAAATGCATGCATTCAATTGGAGCGCCAAACATCTAAATATACATCTGAAATACTTATGTATGTTCTTGTCAACCAAAAGACTTGTAATTCTGTTCATTCAGTCCAGTGATTTACATACCTCTGTCACACTGTATATTTGGGCAGGAGGCAAAACATATTTTTTGATAAGGTTTCATGAAAGAGCATGTTACATATAGTGTAATTTAATGGTGATTAACATGTAAAGTGCAACACACTGAACACACAATGCCAAAACTGCAGAAGTGTGAACCTGCCCTATAGCGATCTTCCTGACAGTCCGACAAAGCAAAGCAGTGTAAATTACAAGAATGGCTGATTATAACTGCAAATCCTTTTCAGAAGTAAAACTGCATTTTTGTATTCGAACCATATACAGTATATTGCCAAAAGTATTGGAATGCCTGCCTTTTACATGCACATGAACTTTAAGGGTATCCCAGTCTTAGTCCGTAGGGTACAATATTGAGTTGGCCCATCCTCTGCAGCTATAACAGCGTCAACTCTTCTGGGAAGGCTGTCCACAAGGTTTAGGAGTGTGTCTATGGAAATGTTTGATCATTCTTCCAGAAGCGCATTTGTGAGGTCAGGCACTGATGTTGGGGTTGAGGTCAGGACTCTGTGCAGGCCAGTCAAGTTCCTTCACTCCAAACTTGCTCATCCACACTATATTGCCAAAAGTATTGGGCCACCCCTCCAAATCAATTGGTGGAGGGGGATTATGGTTTTGGACAATTTCATGCTACTATCTTTGTGGGAACAGTTTATGGATGGCCCCTTTTTGTTCCAACATGACTGCGCACCAGTGCACAAAGCAAGGTCCATAAAGACATGGGTGAGCGAGTTTGGGGTATTGGAACTTGACTGGCATGCACAGAGTGCTGATCTCAATCTGATAGAACACCTTTGGGATGAATTAGAGCAGAGACTGCAAGCCAGGCCTTCTCGTCCACATCAGTGCCTGACCTCACAAATGCGCTTTTGGAATGGTCAAACATTCCCATAGACACACTCCTAAACCTTGTGGACAGCCTTCCCAGAAGAGTTGAAGCTGTTACAGCTGCAAAGGTTGGGCCATCTCAATATTGAACCCTACAGACTAAGACTGCGATGCCATTAAAGTTCATGTGCGTGTAAAGGCAGGCGTCTCAATACTTTTGACAATATACTGTAGTGTATTTGCTGTTTATCTGTATGTTGATGGCCCATTCACACCTATACATTTTAAACGCACATATATAGGTTAATAAAGTATGAAAACAGAAAGCTTTAAAACCAGCCCATGGGGTCTATTCATGTTTTTTAACAAAAAATCACATATTTACATAGTCTGGTGTGAATGGTGTGTGAAGCGTGGGTGATAGTTGATACACTGTATAATATTGATAGCAGTAATTTGTCCCTGAGAAATCATGTTATTCTTTATATTTGTTTAGAAAGGTTAGCTGTCATGGGGATGCTATACACAGACATCCAATACAGGTGATCAGATCATTGGGCTGCACTTTAAGGAATCAGGAACAGAGTAAGTGAAAATATATATATTTATTAAAGATAAAGGCACACATGTAATCAAACAACAGCAACCCATAAGCAAAAAATGAATACAAAAGAACACAACAAACCCCAAAACAACCTAATCTAACTATCTAACTAATATATACAAGTAAAGGGAACACATATACATAAACAAGGCAGGGACGAGAGACAAGGGGAGCAGAAGGCCAGATACTGGGAGCAGTCAGCAAGGGGGAGCTGGAAGCTGGTATCAGGGGACAGGTCTCAGGGGACAGGGTACAAGGATCAGAGTCCAGGACAAGGCAGGGAACGGATCAGGTTCAGGCAGGGACCAGGCTTACAGAAGGAATTCTGGAGCAATGAGCCTTGGTTAAGGGCGGGTTTATATAGTCCAGCAGACCCAGATCAGGTGTGCTTGATGGCTGGTAGAAAGTCTTGGTGAGGAGACACCCGCTGGTGGCCACCAGAACTACACCCACTGGTGCCGAATGCAACAGTGCCACCAGCAGGTGAGCCCAGTAATGACACCATTCCTGACATTAGCATAGTGACAGGTTCCCTTGAGGCTATACCGTTCACTGATTTGCATTCACGGCTGTTACAGGGAAGAGCTCTTTATGCAATGTCTATGCCAGGCATGTCCAAAGTCCGGCCCGCGGGGCCAATTGCGGCCCGCCTTCCAGTTTTGAGTGGCCCGCCTGGTTGTTTGGACATATATATCTTTTGTGGCCCCCGACGATCTCCCAGTGCCAGGGCCACAAAGATGTATATGCCTTGGAGGGATCAGGGAGGAATCGGGACAGGCGCCGTACACACACAGGAGAATTTCCTGTTTACGGGCAGCCTCTGTAATAGGAAATCCTGTCTCCGGCGCTGCCATTGGACGACTGTTCTGTCCATCAAAGGAGGCGGGACTTTCTATTAAAGAGGCCACTGTGTAAACAGGAGATTCTCCTGTAGGTAATCTTTGGCGCTCGTGGGTGCATTCCTGGCAATGGCGAGTTCATTCCTGGCAATGGTGAGTGCATTCCTGGCAATGGTGGGTGCATTCCTGGCAATGGTGGGTGCATTCCTGGCAATGGTGGGTGTATTCCTGGCAATGGTGCGGCATTCCTGGCAATGGTGGGTGTATTCCTGGCAATGGTGCTGCATTCCTGGCAATGGTGGGTGTATTCCTGGCAATGGTGGGTGCATTCCTGGCAATGGTGGGTGCATTCCTGGCAATGGTGAGTGCATTCCTGGCACTGGTGAGTGCATTCCTGGCAATGGTGGGTGCTGCATTCCTATGAATGATGAGGCTACATTCATGGCAATGTTGGGTCTGCAGATGGGCACCTGTGAGGCTGCATATGGGCACTGACTGACCCTTATTTTGCTTCATAGTTCTTTATTTAAAAATAAAAAAAATCTTGAAACTTCGCTCTTAAAGTAAAGGTGCGTGTTATACGCCAATAAATACAGTATATCCAAATAATACGCCCAAGCTCATCTCTTTACTCACACAGCCACAAAGGCAAGAGAATTCTTGCTGGGCCGTGTATTAGTGCTCGAATGAACACACTTAGACCAAATTTTTATGGTTCAAAGAATGTCAGGCAAAATGGTCGGCCCTCACACATGTTCACATCATAAAATCTGGCCCTCTTTGAAAAAAGTTTGGACACCCCTGGTCTATGCGGTGAGAGGTATTTAGTGTCAGCCACATAGATGAGTGTGTGTGACTAGAAGAAATTTTGCTTTTTCTCTACACCAAATTACCTATTTTTCAGTCTTGTACATGTTACTGATTGGGGCAGGGCTAGAAATAGGTAATACAATTCAGAGAATAATGTTTCTGACATTCTAAACCCTTGAAATGTTTTTCTTGTAACATTATCACTTTATTTACAACACATTTTGTATGTGTGATAAAAAAAATTACGTACATTTTTTAGTACTTCTCCTATATGAGATCAGTAAAGGACCAATTCTCCTTTATTTAAAAAAAAACTTTCCAATTTGCAAACTGCCTTCCGGGACACTAGAAATACTTAAAGTGGTTGTAAAGTCAGAAGTTTTTTTATCCTAATTCATTCTATGCATTAAGATAAAAACCCTTCCGTGTGCAGCAGCCCCCCTAAATACTTACCTAAGCCCCCTCTGTTTCCAGCGATATCCACAAGTTTCTCGGCCGTCCGAGAATCTCTCTCCTGATAGGCTGAGATACAGCAGCCGTGCCATTTGCTCCCGCTGCTGCCAAAGTCAGTTAGCCAATCAGGAGAGAGAGAGAGGGGGGTGGGGACAGGCCGTGGCTCCGTGTCTGAATGGACACAGGAAGCTGCGACTCAGCTCGGGTGCCCCCCAAAGCAAGTTGCTTGTTATAGAGGCACTCAACAGGAAGGAGGGGCCAGGAGTACAGAAGAGGCACTCGAGAAGAGGAGGATTCTGGGCTGCTCTGTGCAAAAAACACTACACAGGGCTATTAAAGATATAAAGTGAATCAGCCAAGGATAGGTGGAGCAAGGCACCATATCCCAAATGAATTGAAAAAAAAAATTAAAATTTGAATGAGGGGACTTTTAAGGTGCCTAAACAATTAAAAATTATAGCATGTAGAGTAAAAGTAGCACATTTTGATTTAATACATTGTTTAAAAAATATATAACAATCTTTGATTTATTATATTACTTTTACACTGTTTTTAAAATAAATAAATACATTTGGGTCACTTTTATTCCTATAACAAGAAATGTAAACATTCCTTGTAATAGAAAAAAGCACGACAGGTCCTCTTAAATATGAGATCTGGGGTCAAAAATACCTCAGATCTCATATTTGGACTAAAATGCAATAGAAAAAAATTTGGTCATTCAAAAAGGAAAAAAAAAAGGGGCTTCCCTGTGTCAGCCAGCACTAATGGAAGAGGGATTGCAGACGATTGTAACTTTGCTCTCAGCAAAAATTGCATTGTGAAATTTTACTGACAGGAGGAAAAGAAAAAACTATTTACTGACCAGACTAAAGTAAAACATTATGCTGTGATGGTGGAGAACATTAACCCCTTAATGCTGACGGTCTCCCAGCCCTTTGAGAGTTCTAAAAGCCAGGAGAAGTAGGCGGGTCATGTGACCGCTGTGATGGGGTGTCACCTGCTGAGCGGCTGCATATATACGTGAGGCCAGCACCAAGAGGTTAATAAAAATAATTTGAAGGTTAAAAAAGATAAAACTAACTTATCAGAAAAATGTACCCCCTTACCTGTCAATTAAGGCCTAAAGCCCTGTACACACGATCGGATTTCCTATGGATTCTAATCCGATGGATTTTTCCATCGGAAATCCGATGAAGCCGACTTCTATCAGTCTTGCCTACACACCATCAGTCAAAAATCCGACCGTCCCAAACGCCGTGACGTAAAACACTCCGACAAGAAAAATTAAGTTCAATGCTTCTGAGCATGCGTCGACTTGATTCTGAGCATGCATGGGTTTTTTGTCCGATAAAGTTCCACACACACAATCGGAATTTGCTATTGTTTTTTTTCCCATTGGACAAATTTAAAACATGTTCTATTTTTTCTCACCGATTGGAAAAAAGACAGATGGGGCCCATACACGATCGGTTTGTCCGATGAGAAGAGTCCATCGGACTGTTTTCATCGGTCAAACCGATCGCGTGTACACGGCATAAGAGAACAAAAAACTAACATCTACTGTATCGCAACAATCACCCAACTGTAGGAGGTACAAGATAGAGCCCACAAGCAAACTGAACTGGAGACTTTCTCCTGCAGTGCTCCCTAGTGGCAGAAATGCATACCTCTCTTGTTTGAAAACTGCAATTAGAAGTACAGTGTTACTTGAACTGTATTCCAGGATTTGCTTGTCCTTAGCTGAGAGAACTTGCCGTAATTTAAGACTTTACATAAGGTCTTCAATGTTATAATATTTTAATACCATGTCATAGATATATATCTTATCATTGTAAAATACCATACCGCACACTTTTTTCCCCAGATTTTTCTGGAAAAAAATGGCTTTGAAAAAATATGTTTCCCCCAATTTTTCTGGCCTTCCCATCTCTAGTCATCATAGGTGTTAGGAAGAGGGGAGGGGACCATTTTTAAAACTAGTTAGGTTTAGGCTGTAATTCCAATTTAACTCATTAAGATGCAAGCTTTCAGGATAATATAGATTCCTTTGTTAGGCTCTATAAATTTATAGTGCAGCACAATGGTGTAGTGGTTAGCACTTTCACCTAGCAGCAAAAGGGTCAATGGTTCAAATCCCAACCAGGACACTACCTACCTGGAGTTTGCATGTTCTCCCTGTGCCTGCCTGGGTTTCCTCCAGGTACTCCAGTTTCCTTCCACACTCAAAAGACATGCTGGTAGGTTAATTGGGTCCTGTCTAAATTGGCCCTAGTATGTGAATATGAATGTGAGTTACGAACCTAGAGTGTAAGCTTCTTGAGGGAAGGGACTGATGTGAATGTACAATGTATATGTAAAGTGCTGTGTAAATTGACAGCACTATATAAGTACCTGAAATAAATAAAATAGGAATGTCTAAAGCTTGACCAAGAGATCTAAGTTTTTCCAAAAGTTTTCATTTTCAATAACTCAAAACGTTCATTAATCGATGGGTAGCAGGGTACAACACTACTGCTGCTATGATGGAAGTATCAGGGTAGTTAGGCAAAAATTAAACTAAAGTGCAACCACAAAAATATACAGTGCAAGTTATTTTAAAATTTTGCAAATATGAATGGAAATTTGTACACACATGCCTTACTGGTGTTGAAAGACATGCATAAAAAAGGGAATAAAGTGGGGCAGGAAACTGACAAAATTTTGACACATTTACTACATTTTATTCTAATAATATGCCATTACTATAATATATTATTATGCTGCATGAAGGCACATTTTCTTAAATTATTTTTTTTTAAATGTTTTAGCCTTCATACAAAATAAATTCTTCAAATATATTTTTTCAATTTTCATGCGTATACAATCCTAACATGATCCTTAAACCACTTAATAGATACATACAAATAATACAATAATTATAAGATATCGCTTTGAATAAATACAGAAAACATTTCATTTAAAGAGACACATTAGGACATAGAGAAAAAAAAAAACATGTCATCTAAAGTCTATATGTAAAATAGAATAATCGGTGCTAGTCACTACTTCTAATTTCTTTACATTAGCAGCTGGGCTATTCTACAGAGCTACTGTATATACAGAATCTACTAGTTCTTTTCCAAATGGGCTTATATACACAACCGGACCTGAGAGTCCATTCACAAAATTGCATGAGTTATTTTCCATGCGTTTGTTTATTTATCAAAATATTCTATTCACAAAAAGAAATATGACATAGACGTGAAACCATTTTTGGAAATAAAACATTTAACTCCTGAAAGCCTCCATTTCTCATAATTTATTGAGAAAGCCTACATTTCTCATAAATATTTTTTTTATCTCATGAGTTATTATTTTATCACCACCTCAAATGACTCCTTTACCATCTCTCTCGCACTGTTAATACCAGCCAGAAGCTGGAACAAGAGCAAAAACCAGTGTAATAATCTATACACTGACTTTTACATACGAAATGCTGCATAAATTGGTCACTATAAATATGGGACCATCAGCAGATTTGTGTTATAAAACTTTAGTGAATAAAATAAAAATTGAACGATAAATTGGAAAATGGAGTGAAAATACTGCATACAATATGAATTGTGGCTCTAGTGTGCTGTACGCATGGGTAAAGCATAAAAGGTATTCTGTGCCCTGTCTGCACAGTTAAAGCTTAAGTTCATGTATGGCTCTTTCCCTGGTCCTGGCTGATCCCTGTAGAAGCTGGAAATCGCTGTAGTAGGCATAGCTACTACAGTGATTCTTGCTGTCTTCTGGGTCCCATGTTGAGTGGCTGCCTTGCTGCATAGTAAAAACACAGGAGGTTGGACTCTCAGCACAGGCACCATTCACAGAACGCAATACAATTTTTCTCAATAAATGCAAGGCATTCCCTGATTGGATGAGGTGGCGATAATGATGGCATCATCATGCTTCTCCACCCCATCCAACTAGAGAATGCTTTACATTCATTGAAAAAATGCAGTGTTCTCTGAATGGCGCCAATGCTGAGAGAGAGCCCCCCCCCCCTGTGCTCACTATGCATCAGGGCAGCTGCTTGGCACAGGACCTGGTAGTTAGTAGCAGTGCCTACTACAGTGATTTACGGCTTTCACAAGGATCAGCCTGGTATGGCACATACAAACTTACATTTATCCAAGCTGGACCAATGTAACTAAGTAAAAAAGCCATACCAAAACTGCACCTTTATAATAATTTAAACCCAGGTTGGCCCAAGGCCTAGGGTGTCATACATTTAGGCGGGTGGCAGGCTCTGTTTTAATTCTTCTTTCTTTTTCGTACATCACGGGACACAGAGCGACTTAGTCATTACTAATGGGTTATATAGATACCTTCAGGTGCTGGCACTGGCAACTTCCAAAACCGGAAGTACCCTCCCCTTTATAAGCCCCTCCCATCCGGGAGCACCTCAGTTTTTTGCCAGTGTCTAAGGTGTTGGCCAAAGAGTAACATGTGTTTTCACTGGGCTTGCGTACAGGTTCTTTTATGGGCCTCAGTAAGCTGTTCCGGATCCGACCAAAAAAGCTTCATAGCTAAACGGTCGGTACCCGGGCCTTGCAACAGAAGAGCAAGGTTTTGCCTGTAATGCCTCTCTTAGGAGAGCTGGACCCTGGGATCCAGAGCTCTGGTCATACCCACGACCAAGATGTTGTCTGTGCAGGGTGCTATACAGGTCCAGGGGAGTGGAATCCTTGGGAACCCGGTCCCTGAAGGTTTAATTACAATGCCTGCCGTGATAGGTGAAGTTTGGGCTTCTGTGGACCAAACAAAGTCCTGCGGTGGGGAAGAGGTAAGTGGGGGCCCCCAGGAACTTGGTTCTATTGGGGGACCCCCAAGCCTAATTTGTCTTTCTGTCTGTTACCTAACGGTATTCCCGCTAAATATCTGTGCATGCCTGTAACTACTGGAAAATGTAAAATTTTAATAGTAGTCAAGAAAAAAAAGAAAAAAAGACCGCGGTACCTGTGTTAAACCACTAGAGGCCGCTGTGGTCCATTTTTTCTTGTCATGTGGATCTTTTTCTTTTCAAGTCAAAAGATCCAGGCAGTTGGTAAGTTCTCTGTGGGAATCCACTTCCTCTGCCCTGTTGCTGCGCTCATCCACCGCACAGGCCCTCCGGCAAAAAGGGCCCTGGCTCCTAGTCCCTGCTTATTTTTAAAAAAAAACGCCGAAGGCGCACGGGCGCACGCGCGTGCACGCGCCTCCTATGTAGAGATGAGCGAAAAAAAGGGGCGGGGCTGGTGGATGACGCTCGATGCGCGGCGCTTCTGCGCATGTGCAGGTATCCCAGCATGGATAAAAGACACAGTACAAGTGTCAGCTGGATGCAAACAGAGCTAGCAACAAAACGGTGGCACACAGAGGCGGTTGATGCAGGCATCCCCATAGAAAGGCACTTTAGTGGACACCAGCTGGTATATAGCAGCAACTGTGCTAGACTATTACCAGTAAAAGTGGTGTATGATGACGGGAATACCTCAGCTCTGTGCTTAAAGGATATGTCGTCCAGACGCTCTGGAAATAAATCTTCCAAGAAGCAAAAGGGGTCTCCATCGGGCTCTGAGGATTTTGGGCATGCTTGTACTGCACCAATCTCCCCTGAAATTTCAGAGGTTAGTAGCCATAGGAACCCCGCAGGAGTACCTGGTGCTGCGGCTGTCCCCAGTCCACCCGCTCCTGTGTATATATAACAGAGGAGGTTTTTTCCTCAGCTCTGGGAGGATTGGAAGAGAGATTAACAGCATTGATAGCTGCTTCCCTGTCACAGGGAAAGCGCGTCCGATCTCCGTCTCCTCCTTCAGAGTACCTGTTAGTGGAGGAACAGCCCCACACAGAGATCGACCTACCTGAAGGGGATCAGGATGAGGTTGATTCGGTTATAGAGGAATCAACAGTGGAAGAACCTTTCTCAGCATCTCAGGCTGAAAGATTATGGGTTCAGTCTCTGACTAACATGGTCCGATCAGCATTTAAAATGCCTCTTGCGGAGCCATCAACCACTACTGTCTCCTCGCTGGGGTCGCTAAAAGCTCCCCAGACTGTCTGTTCCTTCCCAATCCACCCCTTATTGGAAGGGCTTATTTACCAGGATTGGGAGCATCCTGATAAAATATTTACTCCCCCCCAAGAGATTTCCGGTGATCTATCCCATGGAGGATAAGTTCATACAAAAATGGAAGGTGCCCACAGTGGACGCAGCCATCTCTTTTGTGAATAAATCACTGACATGTCCAGTAGATAATGTTCCAATGTTCAAAGACCCAATAGATAAAAAATTGGAGTCTTTACTAAAATCTGCTTTCTCTACAGCAAGCATGGTGACACAACCTGCAGTAGCAGCTATTGGGGTCTGCCAAGCAGTGAAGGATCAGTTGAAACAAGTCTTAAGGGACTTACCAGATCAGCAGGCTCTTGCCCTAGCTGACCTACCCAGAGCCTTTTGTTTTGTGGTGGACGCCATAAAGGATACAATCCAACAGGCCTCCCGCTTTACGCTGTCTGTAGTACATATGCGTAGGCTTCTATGGCTCAAACTGGTCTGCTGAGGCTCCCTGTAAGAAATTGCTGATTAGCTTCCCATTTCATGGAGAACGCTTATTTGGAGATCTGGACAAGTATATCCGGAAAATTTCTGCCGGTAAGAGTACACTCTTGCCGGTTAAGAACAAAGTTAGAAGTCCTTCTTTTAAGAGGCCTACTTCTCCAGTCCCTGGCACATCGGCTGTGAAACAGTTCCGACGGCCTCCGCGGTCAAATCCAGGGGGCAGAAATCAGGGACAATCACAGGGTAACAAGAAACCCTGGGTCAAGAGAGGTACGAAACCTCCCCCCAAGTCATGAAGACTTCAGTTGTTCACAGAGACCTGGCGGGACACCATCAGAGACAGATGGGTGATCTCCGCAGTAAGTCTGGGATACAAGCTGGAGTTAAAAGACACTCCTCCTGCCCATTTTATGAGGTCAAACGTGCCAAGCGATCCCCAGAAGAGAGGATCCCTCCTTCTGGCACTAGAACAACTATTGCTCCAAGGTGTAATCATGAAGGTTCCCTTGGAAGAATGCGGGTTCGGGTTTTACTCAAACCTCTTCACAGTCCCCAAACCAAATGGGGACGTGAGGCCCATATTAAATCTAAAAGGGCTAAACAAATTCCTACATATCAGGACTTTTCGGATGGAGTCGATCTGATCGGTGGCCACCGCCCTACAAGGGCAGGAATGGTTAGCCTCGATCGACATAAAGGATGCTTATCTGCATATTCCCATCTTTCCGGCCCATCAGAAATTTCTACGCTTTGCAGTAGAAGGGCGCCATTTTCAGTTCAGAGCCTTACCTTTCGGTCTGGCCACAGCACCACGAGTGTTCACAAAAATTCTGGCCCCACTATTGGCCAATCTAAGAACACGGGGTGTAACAATAATGGCATATTTAGACGACCTGCTACTAATAGACAACTCAGTGGAAAATCTGGAAGTAGCTATTCACGAGACAATCAAGTATCTGGGATATCACGGTTGGATTATCAACCGAGACAAGTCAGCTCTAAGACCAGTCAAAAGTCTGGAATACTTGGGGCTAAGGCTGGATTCAAATCAGAGAAAGATTTTCTTACCTCCAGAGAAGGTGTCGTCTTTGAAAGATTTGACCCACTTAGTGGGTACAAAAAGAAAACCATCCATACGCCTGTGTATGAGGCTGCTGGGAAAAATGGTGGCTTCATTTGAAGCAGTACCCTACGGTCAATTCCATTCAAGGAACTTGCAGAGGGCCATACTGTCAGCCTGGAACAAAAAAGTTCAGGCTTTAGACTTACCAATGTCCCTGTCCCCTTCCGTTCGTAAGAGCCTCCATTGGTGGTTGGTGCCCCAGAATCTGGAAAAAGGGAAACCCTTCAGTCCGGTTTCTTGGAAGGTGGTCACTACAGATGCCAGCCTCATAGGCTGGGGGGCAGTACTGGAGCAATGGTCTCTCCAGGGCAAGTGGTCAGAAGCAGAGAAGGCCCTGCCCATCAATCTCTTAGAGATACGAGCAGCCCGGTATGCCCTAGTAGCATGGACATCCAAACTCCAAGGGTCCCCTGTCAGAATTCAATCAGACAATGCCACAGCAGTGGCATATATCAATCACCAGGGTGGCACCAGGAGTCGTGCAGCCCAGAGGGAAGCGAATTGCATCCTGAAATGGGCAGAAAGATATGTCCCAGCCATATCCGCGGTTTTCATCCCAGGAGTGGAAAATTGGAGAGCGGACTTTCTAAGTCGCCAGCAATTATGCCCGGGGGAATGGTCTCTTCACCCCGAGGTTTTTCCAGGCAATATGCCAGCGGTGGGGAACACCGGATGTAGATCTGCTAGCATCCAGATTCAACGCAAAGGTGGACAGATTTGTGTCTCGCACAAGGGATCCCCTAGCTTGCGGCTCGGATGCCCTAGTGTTCCCTTGGGATCAGTTCAAGCTGATATATGCATTCCCACCGCCACAATGGTTACCGCGATTAATCCGCAGAATCCGGGTAGAAAAGAAACCGGTGATTCTGGTGGCTCCAGCGTGGCCCCGAAGAGCATGGTACGCGGAAATCATAAAGATGTCAGTGGGGAGTCCTTGGACCCTCCCACATCGTCCGGACTTGCTTTCGCAGGGACCGATATACCAACCTTCCTTACAAGCCCTAGGTTTGACGGCCTGGCTATTGAAGCCCACATTCTAAAAAAGAGAGGTCTCTCTAATCCGGTGGTATCTACCATGATCAATGCCAGGAAGCCGGTATCCAGGCAGATCTATTATAGGATCTGGAAGGCGTACATCGCGTGGTGTGAGGCCAAGAAATGGCATCCGCGTAAGTACGTAATAGGTAGGATTCTGGACTTCCTACAGTGGGCTGTGGATAGGAAGCTTGCCTTGAGTACTATCAAGGGTCAGATTTCGGCCTTGTCAATATTTTTTCAAAGGCCCTTGGCTTTGCATTCATTAGTCAAAGCTTTCATACAAGGAGTGATGCGTATTAGCCCTCTGGTTAGTATTCCCATATGTCCATGGGACTTAAACCTGGTTCTGTCGGTTCTACAGAAACAACCGTTTGAACCATTGCAGCACATTTCCTTGGTTCTTCTCACCAGGAAATTGATTTTCTTAGTAGCCATTTGTTCGGCTAAAAGAGTATCGGAATTAGCCGCCATGTCCTGTAAGGAGCCATATCTGGTTGTCCATAAGGACAGAGTAGTATTACGTCCTCACCCAGCCTTTCTTCCTAAGGTGGTATCGAGGTTTCATTTGAACCAAGATGTGGTTCTTCCTTCTTTTTTTCCCAAACCTACCTCGGTAGAGGAAAAGTTATTGCATTCTTTGGATGTAGTAAGAGCAGTTAAAGCTTATCTAAAAGCCACTGCTCAGATTCGTAGAACGGATACTTTGTTTGTTCTGCCGGAAGGCCCCAGAAAGGGTCAGGCAGCATCAAAATCTACTTTAGCCAAGTGGATTCGACAGGTCATAATACAAGCCTATGGCTTGAAAAGGAGACCGCCTCCGTTCAAAGTTAGGGCGCACTCCACAAGAGCAGTTGGAACTTCATGGGCAGTGCATCACCAGGCCTCCCTGGCTCAAATCTGTAAGGCCGCAACATGGTCTTCAGTACACACGTTTACTAGGTTCTACCAGGTGGACGTTAAAAGTCAGGAGGATGTCGCCTTTGGGTGCAGTGTGTTGCAGGCCGCAAAAGATCCTCATGCCTGATGGCGCCCAGCTTATGTATAGTGTATCTCCCCCCCCCTCATTTGGCATTGCTTTGGGACGTCCCATTAGTAATGACTAAGTCGCTCTGTGTCCCGTGATGTACGAAAAAGAAAAAGGGATTTTTATAACAGCTTACCTGTAAAATCCTTTTCTTGGAGTACATCACGGGACACAGAGCTCCCACCCCTCTTTTTTGGCGACACTTATTGCTTTGCTACAAAACTGAGGTGCTCCCGGATGGGAGGGGCTTATATAGGGGAGGGTACTTCCGGTTTTGGAAGTTGCCAGTGCCAGCACCTGAAGGTATCTATATAACCCATTAGTAATGACTATGTCGCTCTGTGTCCCGTGATGTACTCCAAGAAAAGGATTTTACAGGTAAGCTGTTATAAAAATCCCTTTTTCTATCTTACTTTGTTTCTTTTGAGCCTGTACAGTTGTAACAGTATTATTAATATTATTGTTATACAGGCCTTATATAGCACCAACAGTTTGTGCAGCGCTTTACAACATAAATGGAGACAAAACAATTACAGTACAATTCAAGACAAGAGGGTTAAGAGAAATCGGTTTGCTTACAAGCTAAAAAAAAGAAAACTAGTATTTCATTGTGTAAAGATTGATAAACCTATTTATTTCCGGATAACGTATGGAAAGAAGTGGGCACAATAGAAATCGTTCCCACAACAGATATGGAGGTTGTACAACAAAAATGGCCTAGGTTTTGGAGAGCTGTGCTTTTATTCATTTTGAAATGTACCTATATCCAAATAGTGGTCATACTGATAAAACCCCCAGTTTATGGAGTGTTATGTCTATTTAAAATATCAACATTTTCTGAAGTAGTGTATTTAAAATGCAAAAAAAAAAGGGGTTTTATATTCCAGTTGTTTAAATAGGGCATGTAGAGGCTATAGCACATTCAAGATATTTTTGCAAGGAACTGTGGGCATTCAAATATTTACAAAAGCTCTTAAGGCGGGCCATAAATTAGTCTTTTTAAATACCAAAAGCGTTATACTGGACTAAACCTTTCATCCAAGCTCTAAATCATGGGTGCTCAACCTGTGGTCCTCCAGCTGTTGCGAAACTACAAGTCCCATGAGGCATTGCAAAGCTGACATGAGGCATTGCAAAGCTGATGGTCACAAGCATGACTCCCTAAGGAAGAGGCATGATGGGAATTGTAGTTCAGCAACAGCTGGAGGGCCACAGGTTGAGCACCAATGCTCTAAATGATAGCATTTTAAAATTTGAAAAACCATTATAAACAAAAGTAGTAAAAAAAAAAGAATTAACCATTCGTATATACTCTTTCATCTCTCTGAAAATATTTTGCATGGTGGTGAAACTACAATGTATGTCTTATCTGCTTTATTTTAAACTGTGTGTAAAAATTATTGTAGAAGGTATGTTAGCTTTACCTCCTGTTGGTTTTCACTAAGAGAGGATACTGCATAGCCCCTAGAGAGATATCATTAGGATAAATGAAAAAGCTCAATAGAATACACACATCTGTTGTTTTAAATGTCATCATATACGAATTACACTGTGTAGATACTGTATGTCTCCTTTCCTGCTTCTCCTATCCTCAACAGTTAAGCCCAGCCTTGTGGGTGAAACATGTCAGTCAAGGCATGTTCATGTTGTCCAGATGAATAAAGTTTACCAGCATTTAAATTTTTTTTGGCGTGCAGCTGCTCTTTTTCTTTGTATTTATGGCTTGCTGCATAGTTCTTCCAAGTGAATGACTAAAATTAGTGAAACCATAGGCCAGACAATTTGGTTGTTTATGGTACTGAACATCAGGCTGGTGTAATCTATTCATGGTATTATTAGGCGTTATACAGTGGATCCTCGGATTACGAGCATAATCCGATACAGGAGAATGCTCGTAAATCTAAAGTACTCGCATATCAAAGCGAGTTCCCCATTTTAGTCAATGGAAACGAAAATAATTCACTCCGCATTGACTTCAATGGCATGCAATACCGCATGCGGCCAGAGGTGGGGGCACGCCGGAGAGCCTTGGAAACGTCCGGAAAGGCCCGAGGACACCTCGGCTGACCCCGACAAACCTCGGAAAGGCTTGGAAACTGAGTATTTCCGTGTCTTTCTGAGCATTTCCGAACGGCGCCCCCCCACCTCAGGCCAAGCGCGGAACTGCACACCGCTTTTGCGAGACAACACTATATATTTTACGAAGTACTGGCCAATGTGACAACACTCGCAAACCGAGTTAGGATTTTTTAAAATATAGTGCTCGTATTGCAAAACGCTCGTTAACCACGTTACTTGCAATCCAAGGTTCCACTTTATTCTTTGGCAAAGAAAAATAGGATTTTTGTACTCACCGTAAAATCCTTTTCTCGGAGTTCATGGACGAACACAGCTTCAATCTTGACAAAGTGGGCATTCGCTTTCATTCAGGAGTGACTAGGCAGAAAAGTGTTAACAACTTCAGAGCTGAACAGCCCCATCCAGGGGGCGGTCCTACTGGCTATATCCCCTCAGCCTGCACTAAGCAGATCAGTTCATCAAAAAGCAGTACAAACTTAAAAAACGAGGAGTGGGTGCTGTGTCCGCCCATGAACTCAGAGAAAAGGATTTTACGGCAAGTACAAAAATCCTATTTTCTCATTCATTGATGGATGGACACAGCTTCAATCTTGACAAAGTGGGACGTCTCAAAGCAGTGTTAAAAACGAGGGGTGGGAACAGCATTAAAGCAACTTCACCCCAAAACAAAACAGAGCTCCTCAACGGAGGAGTTGCAACTCTAAACAGCCGCCTGCAATACCTTACGGCCGAAAGAAGCATCCAAAGATGCACACACATCAACTTGTAAGGTTTAGTGAAAGTGTGAACGGACGACCAAGTCGCTGCCTTACACACCAGAAAAGCCCAAGAGGCACCTCTTGCCCTGGTCGAATGCGCCGGGAAAGGGAGGCGCCTGACCCTTCATGGCGTAATCGTGATCACGATCTGTCGGATCTACCTAGAGATGGAGGCCGACGAGACCGCTGGGCCCTACTTGGGACCAGCCACCAAAAAAAAAACAGTGAGTCTGGACTCCGGAACGGAGCAGTACCAGACAAGGATACTCTCAGAGCTCGGACAACGTCCAAGGAATGCAACGTCGCCTCCTTAGGATTCGACGGATGAGAACACAAGGATGGCAGTACAATGTCTTCCTTGAGATGGAAGGTCGAAACACGACTTTAGGAAGAAGAGAAGGCTGCTGATGCAGCACCACCTTATCCTTGTGGAAGATCAGATAAGGAGCCTTGCATGACAAGGCTGCCCGCTCAAAAACCCATCTTAAGTGACATAACAGCCACCAAAAGGACCACTTTCTGAGAAAGCGTCAACAAGGGAATCCCCCTGATGTTCTCAAACGGGTTCTGAGGCACCTAGAGGCCATGCCGTTAAAGCCATTGACTGTAAGCAGGATGGTATATGGGACCCTGCAACAGCAGGTCCTCTCGTAGCGGTAGACGGCAAAAGGATGTCTGCTACATAAGCCCCACGGAGGTATTGGAGGGTGGACCAGAGGGGCCGCCTGCCAAACCCTCTGTACAAACGTCCTCACTAGAGAGTGAGCCACCAGGGGTCATTGAAAAAGGACGGACAGGGCAGATACCTGCCCTTAATTGTACTTAAAGCAACATTTTTAGTCCGCCCCACGCTGTAAGAACAGCAGGACTCTGGAACCAAATAAGTACGCGGATGCCACCTCATTTCCTGACAAATGGATATGTAGGTCTTCCAAGTGCGATGGTAAATCTTCGTAGAGGATGATTTCCGAGCAGTCCTCATGATAGAGATCACTGAGTCTGACAGGCCCGGTCTCTTAGCACCTGGCTCTCAAGCCATGCCGTTAGGCCAGTGACTGTAAAAACAGGATGGCGTATGGGACCTTGCGACAGCAGGTCCATTCTTAGCGGTAGAGGCAAGAGGCGTCTGCTACCAGACGCACTAGATCGGCGTACCAAGGACGCCAAGGCCAATTCAGAGCAATTGGGACCATTGGAATCCTCTCTGCCTCCAGTCTACGAAGCAGGTGAGGAAGGAGTTTCAGAGGAGGAAAGGCATAGATTAGCCGGTACTGACTCCACAGTGCCACCAACGCATCTGTCGTGTTTGCCCATGGGTCTCTTGACCTGGCCACAAACCTCAATACCTTCCGATTGAGTCGAGAAGCCAGGAGATCTACGTCTGACGTGCCTCCCCCTGGCAAAGGAGCTGAAACGCCTCCGGGTGTAGAGACCATTCTACTTGGTCCAGCATTTGGCGACTCATGTAGTCCGCCTGCCAGTTTCCCACACCCGTAATGTATACGGCCGACCGTTCCGGTACGCTCCTCTCTGCCCACCTTAGAAGGTGAGTGACCTCCGATGCTGCAGCTGAGCTGCTTGTTCCTCCTTGATGATTGACATACGCTACCACTGTGGTTTTTGTCCAACTGGATTCTGACTGGACGCCCCTGTAGCCTCAGACCACGTGGAGAGGCAAAGCCAGATCGCCCAGAGTTCCAGGACAATGATCGACAAGTGGGATTCCTCCAGAGTCCAGCGACCCAGGTTGACTAAGCCCCCAAGACTCCTCTCCAATCGGTAAGACAGGCGTCCGTCGTGACCACCATTCAGTAAAAAGGAAGGAACGACCTCCCAGACAGAAGTCCGGTGATGTCGGCCACCAACTAGGGAGGTTCTGACTAGGTTGCTCACCCGGATTTTGACAATCCAGGGATGAAGGGCACTTGACCCTTCTGGACAGAATTACCTTCTGTAACACTCGTGGGTGAAATAGTGCATATGGTACCGCCTCAAAGGAGGCTTCAATGAGGCCCAGGACTCGCCTGCAAAAGTGGCGTGACGACCATCTTTGGGATGTCAACTGCCGCACCGCAGCCCGAAGGATCTGCAACTTTCCCATAGGGAGAAAAAAAAACTTTCGCCTCTGAGGAGTCTAGAATCAACCCTAGATACACTAGGAGTCGGTACCAATACTGACTTCTGAGTGTTCAGCACCCAACCAAAGTATCGGAGGGTCTGACAGGTTATAGACACGCTCATCTCTAATTTTGAGTTTGAAGTGGCCCTCAGAAGAAGATCGTCCAAGTAGCCCACGATAGCGATGCCACGCTGTCTTAGTAGGGCCAGAATCGGGGCGAGCACCTTGGTGAACATGCTCAATGCCAAGCCAAAGGGGAGAGCCACCAATTGGTAGTGGTCTTCCCCGGCCGCAAAGCACAGACATCTCTGATGCCTGGTGCATATGGGGACATGCAAGTATGCGTCCTTGATGTTCAAGGATGCCGGAAAATCCCCCGGATGGAGGGCAGTGACAACAGAGTGAACCAACTCCTTCTGGAATCTTTGTACGTTCACAAAGAAATTGAGGGCCCTGAGATCCAAGATTGGACGAACCCCCTCCTTCTTCAGCACTACGAAGAGATTTGAGTAGAACCCCTGAACCCGTTCCTGTACTAAAACAGGAATGACCACCCTGAGTATCAGCAGGCCTTGAACCGCCCCATATAGGGCTTCCTGACGAGTCGGCTGAAGCTGGCGGTTTAGAGGGAAAAAAATCTGTTCGGTAGGCAAGTGAGGTTGGGCTTGCGAAACCAGGGACGCTTTAGTCCCTCAGCAGGCGCTTTATCGGGCTGGTATCATTTACTTGCCGCACTAGGCGGACGAAAGAACTGCTTGTGCGCGGTGAAGGAGAACCCTTTGCCTATGGCGTGGCTCCTTATCCCTTTTTGGATTGCGGGAGCAGCATGCTCTTACCTCCTGTGGCATCTTTAATGATGTCATCCACAGAGGCTCCAAAAGACTGCCGCCCTTAAAGGGCAGATCCAATAAGGGCTTCTTGGAAGTTTGGCCTGCAGATCAGCATTTTAGCCAAACCAGGTGGCGTAACACCACCGCATAAACCGAGGCTCTGGACAGCAAGGGGATAGTATCCATGTCTGACTCACAGACAAACTTAAGGCCCTGTACCAACTGGTCGGCCAAAGCTGACTCGTCCGGAGGAGCCTCCCATGTCTTTAACCCCTGGAGTAGCAGCTTTGCTCACTCAGTAAGTGTCTGAGACACCAAAGCCCCAGCCATTGCTGGACGCACCGCTGAGCCCACTACTGTGTATAGGTAGCGAGCGATTGTCCGCAGGGTCCCTGAAGACAGGAGCCCCTTCCACTGGAATCATCGTTACTTTAAGTCTGGACACAGGGGGCTCCACTATCGGGGGAGAGGTCAATTTTTTCAGGAAAACCCTCCTCAAAAGGGGTACCGGACCACCGAAAAAACCTTCAGTGGGTTTTCCCACTCCTTGTATAAAAGTTTATCAAGATAAGACATACAAGGAAACCATCTTGGCAGTGCGGGCCGGCTTACGGAACCCAAAGGGAACCACTGTCTCTGCTGCTTCTGCAGAATTCTCCAACTTCAGCGTATCCCGCACTGCAGTGATAGATACCAAGCCTTTTCGTGTGCTGACCCGGACCTGGAGTCATCCTCGCTGTCCGACCGGTCACGGTCCGCGGCCTCTGACGCATCAGAATCAGGGCCATGAGCCACAGCTGGGCTTGGCTCTGCATCAGAATTATCCTCAGAAGATGGCGGGGGAGGGGGCGCTTTCTACCCCCCCGTGTTCCCACGCGCCACTTTCACCTTGGCAACAAAAGCCTCCAGGATCGCCGACATAGCGTCCACTGATATAGCAGGGGCACCAGTTGCCAACTCAGGCGTTTCAGGGGAAAAAACGTCTGCTTCTGACGTCATGCTGACCCACGCGCCTGACACCAACAGGGACTCCAGGCAAGGTATCAACAGCCCACCCTCCTAGCTGCTACCGAGATGCAGGGTCTCCCAGAGGACTCACCACCCTTAGAACAGTCACGGTTAATGCTGCCGTCTGCTCCCGCCTGAGATGCTCTCCCACAGCTGCCTGTGTCAGTCTGATCCTCAGTGAGCGTGTGTCTGTATATTTTGCGCCTTTAAAATGCACTCTAGAGGCCAGAGACTTCCACAAAATGGCCGGCGAGCGGCCGTGCTGAAGAATGGCGTGGAACCACAAGAAAATGGCTGCCGAGCAGTGGACCACAAGAAAATGGCCGCCGAGCGGCAATAGATCCATACAGGCGCGGATAGAGAGAGAGCTAGCAGGCATGGACCACAACAAAATGGCCGCCGGGCGATAGAGGCCAAAACAGGCGTGGACCACAAGAAAATGGCCGCCGACAGCATGGAGGGAGAAACACACAGGTAAGCAGAAAAACTGACATTTCCAATGACAGCCCGCTAACACCCCAGAAGCAGACATACAGCGCAGTTCCCGCTCCAGATGGAGCCCCCCCAGGTGAACCCCCGGCACCCAGCTGCCAGCCTAGCTCACAGAGCCCAGGGAGGAGGGAAGGCAGGGAGAGAGGAAAGAGGGTAAAACCACTTACTTGATCTCTCCAGGAATGTCCTGCCATGTCCTCCTGCCGAAGCACGGGAAGCTACTTACCCTTCCAGCGTGGATTATGCTGGAAAACATTCCGGACAGACCATCTTTCGCATGGTTACGGAGGTGACTGTTGGCCTGGCATGCTGTGATTCAGCCATAGAGACTAGTCATATGTATGCCCTGGAGCGCGAAGCTCACCGGCCACCCGTGGAGCGACGGGCATGTCGTGGAAAACCCAGCGCGTAGCTAGGGTCGGCACACGCTCGATGGTCGAAAACTGGGGAGACTACAAGTATCTGGGATCCAGCCTGTCACCCAGTCGGCAGTTGATCAAAGATCGCAGGAACGAAAAACGTAGAAAAAAACCCTCGGACCTATGGGCCCGAAGGGAGCCATGTCCTTCTCCTATGCTAGGCAGAAAAGAACTGATCTGCTTAGTGCAGGCTGAGGGGATATAGCCAGTAGGACCGCCCCCTGGGTGGGGCTGTTCAGCTCTGAAGTTAACACTTTTCTGCCTAGTCACTCCTGAATGAAGGCTAATACCCACTTTGTCAAGATTGAAGCTGTGTCTGTCCATGAATGAAGGAGAGAGTGCTGGCTTTTTGTGCACATAAAACACCAACTGAAGCTGGGCTGTAGTGATAATTTTGACTAAAATACTTCAGCAGTAAGTATATTGACCTGCAGTAATATAACATATAACATAGCACCATGTATAAAACCCAAGTTTTGTCTTCACTTTGGCAGTGAATGTGTTTGTTACATTCTCAGAGCTAGCACCTCTCAACACAGTGTCATGGTAAGCAAACAAATATTGTTAACACACATATATTAAACTACATGCTGTGTGGATACCTCTCATTCTGAACACTTCAGCATTAAATAGAGCAGCTCTTGCTGATTGCATTAAACTCTGGTACTCTACATTCGTCTCACAATAAGAATCCTCAATCATTTCTTCACTGATGTGTTCATCATATAAATGGCACATTTGGTCTTGATAAATAGTGAAACAACACTGGATACCTTTGTACCGTGGGTCATTCCACACATGGAGCAATTTCAATATGGGAACTGCTCAGTTAGAGACCAGAGCACAGCAGAGCTAGCACAAAGCACCAAAGAGGATGAAATTGAAACAATTACAATAAATAATGGTCCTGAGGTTGTTGTGCAATTTCAGCAAAGATGTACACTTCCAGAGAAATGTCATCTCATAAAGTGGTGTTCTGAGCATTTATCGCATTGCCTTGACATGTTGTCCTAATTAATTTTGACTTCTGTCTCCATCACTCCAATACTGTTCGGTCTGCATCTCAGTAAGTCGAGATAATGTACGCTGAAAAGCAAAGATTTCTTCTTCACCCGTAAAAACCGACAATCCTGCAGATGCATCCTGCATTCAACACAATGAAAGCATAACAGGTAGATTAGAGTTTAAAATTGCAATTGTATGGACATTTAATACATTAATCATTAATAAGGTGCACTGTAGACTGTAAACATCTGCCCTTGTTGTAGGGAACACTTTCCAAACACAAATTCTTCCACATATTGAAACTGAAATCCAGGCAAACAACTAAATCAGGGCTTGACAAATTTGCTTTAAATCTAGGAGGCAGATAAAAAAAAGTTAAAAGCCAATTTGTGCGTGTGCATTTTCATGAGTAGGTGCCAACCCATGCATTTACGGTTGTACGAGTGTATATTTGGGAGGGGGGGGGGGTGTATGTGCTTAGGTCTAACTTACATTTTTTACAATTAAAAAAAAATTTTTTTTACTTTAACTTTTTTTTTTCCATCGCATAGGGGACAAAGTCCCTTATGTGATGACTTTTTGGTAACAGGTTCCCTTTTATGAGACATGCAGCGTCTAAAAAACCCTGGATGTCTCTCTTGTGCTCCACTGAATGTAATGCAGTGCAGATCACACTACATTACATTTTTTAAACGGGGACCCAGAAGTGACATCATACACGTCAGGAACAAGATGGGAAATAGAGCGGATATGTGTCCGTTCTCCTCCCTCCGCTCTACCCTGCGGAGATCGCTATGCCAGTCCTGGGCCCACAGATAGGCAAGCGGAGCCCTGAATACATAGCGGGGGTGCGGGCGCACGGGGGGGGGGGGGGGGATTGGGACATGACACACACATTACAGGGAAAAAGAAACCGCTCCAGGTGTCTGGGTCACAAAAAATCTTCTCCTCAAAATGATGGTGCTGGCTTAGTATGCAAAATAGCATATAGAAAATAATTTAATCCGGATGGCCGCACTCCCAACAACGATTTCTTTATTGGTTAAAAACTATACAGCAAAATATGCAATCAACAGCTGACAAGTTTCACACCATAACTACTGGTGCTTACTCATAGCTGGAGCCGCCCGAATACTTACACCTGACAACTGAGCCCTGCTGCTTGCCTGCTAAAGGACCAGGGCTAATTGTAGGAAAAAACTACCTGCCCGGGCATCAGGCGATACAAATTGTGTATCTCTGCAACAGAGAATGGGCTGACAAAAGCCCAGGACGCAATTTCTAGTTGCCAGGGCACCTGGTATTTGTCGAGCTCTGAACTAAATATACAGGTGAAATGCATATGATGATTTGTGTTTCTGTCCAACCAGTCCTGAGATTTAAGCTAGTTACACACGGGTTGGTTCGGCAGTTACCGGCTGACTTACAACCCATGTGTACAGCTTCTTTCAAATGAGCACAAAACCAGCAGCCGATCGGCATCTGATCAGCACTTGCAGCCAATGGCTGTGAGCGCTGACCGGTGTGTTCTGGTGGAGGGGGATGGTCCCCCTGTCAGAAAACATTAGCACAGCGGAGATATCGATGTACTAACATTGCATAGTAAGTACAGTGACCTCTTCAGTTTTTTTAATTTAGTCTGCTGTGTTGAACAAAAAAAAACATCCTGTGTGTACCAGGCTTTACACAGCTCTCACACATCAAAGCCCTGTCTGGCAGGACATAAGACCTAATTATTGCCTGTGTTTCATCAGATTTGGCGACCCGTCAGAATGTGTAACGGAAGTGATGTTTAGTCGCCGCCATCTTGCTACAAGATGAAGGCGGACATCTTGTTACACCCAACAGAGTTTTGCATTTTACACTTATTTTTAACAGTAAAGGGAGTTTATATAGGGCAATACAGTACTTAGAAGTCAGTCTAGTAGATTGCTATTCATAGCCCGTAAGCTAATAGCTAGAAAATGGATGTCCCCCAGTGTACCAATATTCGAGGAGTGGCGTTCCCAAGTAAATGAGACCATACTAATGGAACGACAGGTCTATCATAATAGGGGTACACCGGACATATTAATTAAGCTGTAGGGCCAGTGGTTAATAACCCCAGGATTGGCTGTATTTTCTTTGACTCCAGATAGCATAATATAGAATGACGTAGAGAATGAAGGGGGTTAAAATATAGGATGGGAGATGAAAGTTCAGAGGAGTGAGGGAGGGAGGAAGGAGGGGAGGTCTTTAGGGAGAGGAGAGGAGGGGGCTTTCCCTTTTTTTTAAATTATGTTTTAATGTGTTAGTCTGTAAGTATTTTCTTTTTATTATTATATTTTTGATATTATTGAGGATTGTATGTAAAGGCATGTATAATTATATACTAATGTTAAGTTTGTTGTATGTTCGAAGTGTTGTAAAACTGAAAAACTTTGAATAAAAAATTTAAAAGTGAAAAAAAAAAAAGAAGTCCGTCTGACTGGATAGATGTTGAATTTTAAAAGCAGCGACAAGCCTGCTCATCTCACAGGTTTGCTAATCTGACAGAAGTTCGCTGCTTTTAATATTCAACATCTAACCAGTCAGACTTCTAAGTACTGTATTTCACTATATAAACTCACTTTACTGTTAAAAATAAGTGTAAAATGCAAAACTCCTATGGGTGTAACAAGATGTCCGCTTTCCCCCTTCTCCGTGTATCCTTACTATGGAGGAGTGCAGGGTGTAGCAAGATGGTGGCGACGGAACATCACTTCCGTTACACATTCTGACGGGTCGCAAAATCTGACGAAACACCTGCCACAGTTAAATAGCAAATATAGGTATTGTCCCCTCCCCCAGCTTGTGACTGCTTCCCCCTCCCATCAGAATGGTTCCTTTAAGAAAATCAGCACTGCAGCAGAACTTAATGGCTGTGTACTGTTTCTCACTCTCCCAATCTGAGCTCTGCTATACAGGGACTGCAAGAGACAGTACTTACATTGCTTACATAAAAAATAAATGTAATTTTTTATAAATGTAATTCTTTTATTTCTGCCTGGAGTTCAGCTTTAATATTCCTACAATCACAGCTTGCAGTTAATAGACAAACCCTTATTGACATATGAGACTACTACAAAAGTTTTGCTCTAATGCCGCATACACACGGCCGGACTTTGCCACGGGCAAAACTCAGTCGGAATTTCAGATGGAAAAATAGAGAACCTGCTCTCTATCTAAGTCCGTCGGAAATTCCGACGGGAAAAGTCCGATGGGGCATACACAAGCTCCCATCGGACTTTTTCCATCGGAAATTCCGACCGTGTGTACGCGGCATAAATGTTTTCATATTCCTCTATTTTTCCAAGATTCAGAAAGTTTTTAGCCAATAGTCATTACCAATTTCCAACATTTACTTCGATACTTCCAATTTCCATTTGAGAGGTTTATAAAATGAAGGTTTACAAGAGTGAAAAATTAAGCAGTTGTAATATGGACAAAAAAGGTATACCTGGCTTAATTCAAGATCATCTAAAAGAATTCTAGACTCCGTATCATCGGCATCCTTAAGCTTTTGCATAAACAAGCTTTGCAAAGGAGTGTCAGCAGAGCAAACAATGCGCACCTAAGAACAAGTAAAGTACCGTTACATAGTTATTAACTAGAAATCAAGCTTAAGTACATCTATAACCAGGAACACAAATTTTATAAAAAAGTTCACTTAATTTTACCAAAGTCAAAAATGTTATCGTTGGATGTGTATTTTTAATCCCAAAATTTGCAAATTTACATTTAAAGATGAACTTCCAAAATTATCTTTTTTCTTTAAACTTATTTATATCTAATTCTTCATATGTCACATCCGGAGGACTGTTGATGCAGAAACTCTATTGCATTAGCCTGTGCTATATACAGCCAGTGCTGGTCTCTTCTAGGTGTGGCTCAAGCAACTTGTCATCTGTATACTGAACACAGGGGGGTTGCTTACTTGCGGAGATGAAGACAGAGGTGTAACCAAACTGGACCAATGTAAGTTTAAAAAAAAGCAAACTCTTCAAATTCATCTTTAAAGTTTATCATGGTAAAGGTGATGAAAATATTATTTTTGTTAACCAATATTGATACAAGGTTTAAAAAAACACAAATTTGTAAAGCAGAATATAGCCATCTAATAATATATTCTTCATGTCACAGGCACCAACAACGTAAAATGTTACTAAATGCTTTAAAAAAATAAAATAAACATGCTATATTCATCTGCTCTGTGTGATGGTATTGCACAGAGCAGCCCTAAACCTCCTCTTCTGGGGTCCCTCGCCGGTGATCTTAGCTCCTCTTTTTCACTGCTTGCTATGGGGGCACATGTGCATGCTCGCTCCTAAGCTTTGTGTGTCTATGAAACTGCTTCCATAGACACACACAGAACAGCTTGGCCCCACCCCCCACTTCCTCCTCACAGCATATTATTGACAGCAGCAGGAGCTGACGGCTCCTGCTGCTGCCCAAGTCCCTGTGTGAGGAGAGGAGGGATACAGGCAGGCAAATCGCTGAATTGATTGAGGACTCAGGTAAGTATTTGGAAAGGTTGGAGAGGACAGCAAGCTGTAAAATGTTTTTTACCTTAATGCAGGGAATGCATTGAGGTAAAAAAAAGTTTTGCCTTTAGAACCACTTTAAAATGATCATGTGCTCAGCAGTCAGGCCACAGCTTCTTCTAATGCTGGCCATACACTATACGAAAAATCGTCTGAAATTCGGTCATTTAGACAGTTCGTTCGTTTTCCGGCCAGTTAATGGGCACAAAATCGATAATCGCTTGGATGTTTTTGAGCCGAAAAAACGAAGGACAAATTTGGAAATTCTCTGCCGAACAAACAATAAATTGAAAGGTTAATGTCTTTCCCGTCCGAACTGTCTGCACTAGGTATATGTAAAAAAAAAAAAAAAGTATTTATTCATTTATGTCCATTGAACGATTTATCGGTCATTACATGATGGCACTATCGTTTGCGCTCACGGCCGAATGTTCGTTTTTCGAAAATGGGTTCCGGCGATTTTTCCTATAGTGTATGGCCAGCATAAGTGAATCACTTCTTCCACATGGGTTTTCTGATAAGGTACAAAAAAAAAACAGGCACAGATGTCACAAAAGTGAAAAGACCCTTAAAGTTGTAATAGTTGTAATAATAACATCTTTGCCAGTCTGAAGCTTTCCTCCAACCACTTTGCATATTATTTTATATATACTGTGATTCTGTACTTGCCAAACATGCTGCAGAAATCTCCCTCCACTGAGTCTGGCTGCACCCATTTTAACTGTGGGCAGCTGAAGCTACTGCCTGTTCACTTCCTGGATTTACACAGAGGCACACCTCGAACTCTGCAGCTCTCATTGGCCCTCTTATGACTCATCTTCCCCTCCCTTCCTGGCAGACTCTCACGAGAGTGAGAGCTGTGCATGATGTCATAAGCCTAGGCTAATGACCAGACAAGAAACAGGAAGTGGGCTGTATAAGGTGTTTACTGGCAGAAAAAAAAATGTTTTACTATCCAAATTCAAAACAAGGGCAGAAGATTTAATACATGGAAAGTTGAAAAAAAATTACTGAAGGTCCGCTTTAAAGTGGTTCTAAAGCCTTAAAGTTTTTGTTAACCCACAGGGTTAACTTTACAATATCCTCTTTGTTGATTCATCTAATGTGACTGTGCTTTAACCACTTCCATACAGGGCTTTTTATACCACTTCAATACCGGGCCTATTCTGGCACTTCTCTCCTACATGTACAAATCATCATTCTTTTGCTAGAAAATTACTCAGAACCCCGAAACATTATATATATTTTTTTAGCAGACACCCTAAGGAATAAAATGACGGTTGTTGCAACTTTTTATCTTGCACGGTATTTGCGCAATAATTTTTCAAATGCCTTTTTTTGGGGGAAAAAATGGTTTCATGAATTAAAAAATAACAAAACAGTAAAGTTAGCCCAATTTTTTTGTAAAATATGAAAGCTTATGTTACGCCGAGTAAAAAGATACCTAACATGTCACGCTTTAAAATTGCGCACACTCATGGAATGGCGCCAAACTTCGGAACTTAAAAATCTCCATAGGCGACGCTTTGAAAATTTTTACAGGTTACCAGGTTAGAGTTACAGAGTAGGTCTAGTGCTAGAATTGTTGCACGCGCTCTAACGTACGCGGCGATACCTCACATGTGTGGTTTGAACAGCGTTTACATATGCGGGCAGGACTTGCGTGTGTGTTCGCTTCTAAACGCGAGCTATTGGGGACGGGCGTTTAAAAAAAAAATAATAATTTTACTTATTTTTTTTTTATTTTTACTTTTTTTTTTTATCACTTTTATTCCTATTACAAGGAATGTAAACATACACCTTGTAATAGGAATGGTGTGACACAGGTCCTCTTTATAGAGAGATACGGGGTCAATAAGACCCCACATCTCTCCTCCAGGCTGGAAAGCATGAGATCGTGAAAAAAATTTCACTGATCTCATACTTACAGCCGCAATGGCGGCTTTGTTTACATTTGAGGACCCGGGCGTGACGTCATCACATCGCGCCCGGGCCTCCGACGATCATAGAGATGACTGGTGACCATCTGGTCACTAGTCATCTCTATGCTCATCACGTGACCCACCACCGGCGCCGACGTTTCTCTCCGGGTCCCCGATCGCACGGGAGAGCCCGGAGAAGCACCGGATGGCGGCGGGAGGGGGGGGGGTCCCCTCCCGCCGCCTATAAGAACGATCAAGCAGGGGAACTGCCGCTATGATCGTTCTTATGGTGCGCAGGATCGCCGGCTGCAAACAAGGATATCTGAATGATGCCTCTAGCTGCAGGCATCATTCAGATATCCCCCCTCAAACCCAGGACGTCATATGACGTCCACCCGGAGGGAGAGAGGGTTCCTGCCGGCGTCATTCTGCTATGGCCCGGTATGGAAGGGGTTAAAAATGCAGCTATATACTGTGACAGCAGGAAGGTAAAGTCACCTGGTTGCATCCAGGGGGGTAGATATATTTCGCCCAGATTCAGGCTTTACGCCGACTTATACAACTAGGTGGAGAGTTGTATAAGGCTAGTGGGCTCATGGATGACTCATACCTCTAGGGAGAGGGCTGGGCGTCGTGCAGACAGGGAGTTGATGAGACCAGCTGAAGCTTGTCAGCTCATTTAGGCCTCTATAAGAACTCCCAGCTTCATTAGATGTTAGCTCATGCCTGGAACCAGACCTGTGTGGACTGTCTAGGGAGAGTGAACCCCTGTGCGGTGAGACAAGCCTGTGTGGCTATTTGCTTGGACATTTAAAACCAGGGACTTAGGGACTAGGACAGCACTAGGCTGATCCCAGTTGTTAGTTAGGAAACCTGTATGTTTAGTCAGATGTCAACTTGACCAGGATTTATTTTGGTTATGTTTCTTTTGCTTTGCTGTGTTTTGTCACTGTAAATAGAAAATAAACCGCACCTTTTTTGATTTTGAAAACCACAACCTCCGTTTGCTGGGCCTGTTTTGTGTGGGGAGCCCATCCCGGGGGTCACACACACCCGCTGCCGAGCTAACCCCCTCACAGTTGGTGGAGAACCAGTGGCAGTTTTTTTTTAAGCCAGCATGGAGGAGATACTGAAGCAGCTGGCTCTAGCAAATGCCAATCAACAGCAGACAAATGCAGGTTTGCAAAGGAGCCTTGCAGCCCAGCAGCAGACAAACGCAACTTTGCAACAGAGTCTGGAGGCTCAGCAACGAGCCCAGCAGCAATCTGAGGCCCGCTTCATAGACCTGTTGCAGAAGCAAGAGCAGAGACTACAACAACAGATGGAAGCAGTAATGCAGCAACGTCCGCAGACCAGTGAGGAAAGCCGTCCCACTAATACCGCGTCCTTTGGGGTGAGTCGTTTATTGACAAAAATGACTGGAGAGGATGATCCAGAGGTATTTTTGACCACATTTGAAAGGACCGCTGAAAGAGAAAAGTGGCCTGAGGAGCAGTGGGCTGGACTGGTGGCTCCTCTGTTAACTGGTGAATCGCAGAAAGCTTACTATGACCTAGAGCCTAACCAAGCAAAAGACTATGTGATGCTAAAAGCTGAAATATTGGCAAGGCTGGGTGTCACCCAGGCTGTCCGGGCTCAGCGTGTGCATAACTGGACTTTCCAGCTTGGAAAACCCCCCAGGTCTCAAATGTATGATCTCATTCACCTGAGCAGAAAGTGGCTACAGCCAGAGACTTTGTCCGCACCAAAGATTGTGGAACGTGTTGTAATGGATCGGTTTTTGAGAGCTCTTCCTACTGCCATCCAAAAGTGGGTAAGCCATGGAGACCCAGAGACGGCCGATGGTCTTGTGGATCGTGTGGAGAAATACTTGGCTACAGAGAACCTGACGGCCTCTTCCAGAGACACTCGGACTTTCCACCCTAAGACCAGACCATCCCCAGGGGCGGATAAGAGGATTCCAAGGGGTGAGGGTGGAGAGAGTGAGAGGGTGGGAGCTCTACCCCAAGTTTGGCGAGAACAGCCTGGGAAATCAGCGGCTCAAGAGGCGGCAAGAAGGATCGTTTGCTACCGCTGCCGGCAAGCGGGACATATTGCAGCCAATTGCCCGGTTGTGGAGGAACCCATGCAGTGTGACTTTCTGATGGGCAGACGTCAGTCGCTGTGTGCGACAGTCGCATGCACTGCCATTCGAGGAACTGAGAAACATTTATGCAAAATGTGTGTTAATGGTAGAAATGTTGTGGTATTGCTGGATTCAGGTAGCCTTGTGACCCTGATAAAGGCTGAGTTAGTTAAAACAGAGGTCTCTGGGAATAGCAAGGTAGCTGTTATTTGTGTGCATGGGGACACCCGAGAGTATCCAGTGACTACAGTGTGTTTCGAGACCCCCAAAGGTACCCTCTCTCATCCAGTGGGCTTAGTATCTCAGTTACCGCATGACGCCATTGTGGGAAGGGATTTTCCGAAGTTCTGGGAACTGTGGGATGATCCTGAGCCCCTCACTGGTGCCCCTATGTACCAGGAATGTGATAGCCAGAACTCCCCTGAGAGTGGTGAGGACTCTCCGGAATTTCCCTTATCAGTATTGGCAGGGGAGACTCAAGAAACTGGAGAGGAGCCCACCTCCTCAGACGAAAACCTACCGTCTGTGGAGTTTTCTGATCTTGAGGTTCACAGGGAAAACTTTGCCACAGAACAGTTGAAAGACCCCGCCCTAATAAAGGCACGGGAAAACGTAGTGAAAATAGATGGCGAGTTAGTGAACCCAGATAATACCTGCACTTACCCATACTTCAGCGTAGAGAAGGACCTACTGTATCGGGTGGCAAAAAGGGCAGAAGAAACCGTTGAGCAGCTTGTGGTGCCCAAACCTTACAGGAAGTTGGTGTTGGAGTTGGCCCATGGGCACATTCTTGGAGGTCATCTGGGGACAGAGAAAACCCGAGAGAGGGTATTACAGAGATTCTATTGGCCGGGGGTGATGAAGGACGTAGAAAATTATTGTTCCTCCTGCCCTGTGTGTCAGAGGTTGGCCCCGATGCCACATTTCCGTAGCCCGCTGGTCCCTCTACCCATCATTGAGGTCCCGTTTGAGAGGATCGCCATGGATTTGGTAGGTCCTATAATCAAGTCCGCTAGGGGGCACCAGTACATATTAGTTATAATGGACTATGCCACCCGTTATCCAGAAGCGATCCCTCTCCGAAATACCTCGGCCAAAACCATAGCCAAAGAGCTATCTCTTGTTTTTAGCCGGGTGGGTATTTGTAAAGAACTGCTTACGGACCAAGGTACACCCTTTATGTCCCGGGTTATGAAAGAGCTGTGTAAATTGTTCAAAGTGACGCAATTGCGTACGTCGGTGTATCACCCCCAAACCGATGGGCTGGTTGAAAGATTCAACAAAACCCTAAAACAAATGTTGAAGAAAGTGGTGGATAGAGATGGAAAGGATTGGGACTGTTTACTTCCTTATTTGATGTTTGCTATTAGGGAGGTGCCCCAATCCTCTACGGGATTCTCCCCCTTTGAGTTACTGTATGGGAGACACCCAAGAGGGCTGTTGGATATTGCCAAGGAAACTTGGGAAAGTGAGAGTTCTCCCCACAGGAGTGTGATTGAGCATGTCGCCCTGATGCAAGATCGAATTGCACAGGTAATGCCCATCGTGAAGGAACATTTGGCCCAAGCGCAGTTGGCACAGCAGAGAGTGTACAACCGTGGAGCCAAGACCCGTACCTTTTCCCCGGGGGATAGGATATTGGTACTTGTCCCTACGGTTGAAAGTAAATTCCTTGCCAAATGGCAAGGCCCCTACGAGATAATGGAAAAAGTGAGCGAAGTGAATTACAAGGTCAGACAACCAGGAAGGCGAAAGCCCGAACAGATCTATCACGTTAATCTGTTGAAAGCCTGGAGGGATAGAGAGTCCCTAGTCGCAGACACTTGGTCACCAGCTCAAACTGGTTGCGTGATTCCTGAGGTTGGAATAGCAGCCACCTTGTCACAACCCCAACAACAGGAGGTTAAGGAGTTTGTGCTTCGCAACAGGGAGGCAATACGGGAGGAAGTACAGAAAATGCTGAACTTAGGGGTGATAGAGGAGTCCCAAAGTGATTGGTCTAGTCCCATCGTGTTGGTGCCTAAACCGGATGGGAGCTGGCGATTTTGTAACGATTTTCGTCAGTTGAACAAAGTTACAAAATTTGACACCTACCCCATGCCACGTATAGATGAGTTGATCGACCGGCTGGGAACAGCCCGATACATGACGACTCTTGACCTCACAAAAGGGTATTGGCAAATCCCCCTGGCCAAGTCGGCCAAAGAGAAAACCGCATTTGTAACCCCAGACGGGGCGTTCCAATATAAAAGAATGCCGTTCGGGTTACAGAATGCGCCGGCCACATTCCAGCGGAAAATGGACCAGATGCTGAGGCCCCATCGGAAGTATGCTGCGGCTTACCTGGATGACGTAATTGTCCATAGCACAGATTGGGCCTCACATCTGCCAAAAGTGCAAGCAGTCCTGGACTCTGTTCGGGAAGCGGGGTTTACGGCTAACCCCAAGAAGTGTACCATTGGGCAGGAGGAGGCCAAATATCTTGGGTACACCATTGGGAGGGGAGTAATAAAACCCCAACTCAACAAAGTCGAGGCCATCCAGAGTTGGCCACGTCCCAACAGCAAGAAGCAGGTACGAGCCTTTCTGGGAATCGCTGGGTATTATCGGCGATTCATTCCCCACTTTGCTTCTAAGGCTGTGCCCCTAACCAACCTGACGAAGGGGAAAGGGTCGGTCATGATTAAATGGACCCCCGAGGCTGAGGCAGCATTCCAATTCTTGAAACAAGCCTTATGTAGCCAGCCAGTGTTGTACTCACCCGACTTCTCTAAAGACTTTGTCGTACAAAGTGATGCGTCAGATGTGGGGTTAGGAGCAGTATTGTCCCAGGTCTGGAACGGGGAAGAGCACCCAGTCATTTACCTCAGCAGGAAGTTGAAGTCCCATGAGGTAAATTACGCCACTGTTGAAAAGGAGTGTTTAGCGGTGAAGTGGGCTCTAGATTCCCTTCGGTACTACCTGCTAGGTAGACACTTTGACATGGTTACGGATCACGCTCCGTTAAAGTGGATGGCTCAAAACAAGGAAACAAATAGAAGAGTGAATAGGTGGTTCCTGGCCCTCCAGGAATTCAACTTCACAGTAAAGCATCGCCCTGGCGTTCAAATGGGGAATGTGGATGCTTTGTCTCGAGTACATGAATGCCTGATTGCTGGTGTTCCAACCCCGAGGTTAAAACAAGAGGGGGGGGTATGTGACAGCAGGAAGGTAAAGTCACCTGGTTGCATCCAGGGGGGTAGATATATTTCGCCCAGATTCAGGCTTTACGCCGACTTATACAACTAGGTGGAGAGTTGTATAAGGCTAGTGGGCTCATGGATGACTCATACCTCTAGGGAGAGGGCTGGGCGTCGTGCAGACAGGGAGTTGATGAGACCAGCTGAAGCTTGTCAGCTCATTTAGGCCTCTATAAGAACTCCCAGCTTCATTAGATGTTAGCTCATGCCTGGAACCAGACCTGTGTGGACTGTCTAGGGAGAGTGAACCCCTGTGCGGTGAGACAAGCCTGTGTGGCTATTTGCTTGGACATTTAAAACCAGGGACTTAGGGACTAGGACAGCACTAGGCTGATCCCAGTTGTTAGTTAGGAAACCTGTATGTTTAGTCAGAGGTCAACTTGACCAGGATTTATTTTGGTTATGTTTCTTTTGCTTTGCTGTGTTTTGTCACTGTAAATAGAAAATAAACCGCACCTTTTTTGATTTTGAAAACCACAACCTCCGTTTGCTGGGCCTGTTTTGTGTGGGGAGCCCATCCCGGGGGTCACACACACCCGCTGCCGAGCTAACCCCCTCACAATACCTTGTTTACTGATCGCAGATCTGCGATCATGTGACATGCCGCCTCTCTTTTCTTGGCCGGACAGATGCAGAGGGTGTGGCAGAGGATCCCCCTGCTGATGACATTCAGGAGGGGAGAAGGAGAGAGGCGGCCCCGCCCGCTGCAGCTGTCATGCGAGAGAAGCAGCCCGCACGGGAGTCCAAAGGGAAAGCGGCATTCTGTGGGGGCACCCAATGAAGAGGAGGGTTCTGGAGCGCCGGCGGGGGACCCCAGAAGAGGAGGATCGAGGCTGCTCTGTGCAAAACCATTCCCCAGAACACATGCCTTATTTCTCAGTATCCATGTCAAAAGTGAGATGGCCCTTAGGGCGACTTCCACTGCCCCATTGCACTTTGGCCACATAGTGTTTTAGTGCGGGTTATCTGTGCTTTGCCATAGACTTCAATTATGTCCTGTGGTTTTGGTGCACTTTCTGAATACACCAAAACAGAGGGACATAATAGAAGTCTATGGCAAAGTGCAGCTAACCCGCACCAAAACTGTGTGTACAGTGCACTGCAGCCAAAGCGTAGTGGAGCAGTGTAAAATATATATTACTATCTATACAGTATATATAAACAGTAAAAAAAAAAGAGAAAAATCACTGGAGGCTTCTTACACCCATTCAGCTTTACAACATGACTACTCCGATTCGTTCTCCTCTACATTCTATATAGTCTCTACAATGACAGGCCCTTCCCTGTACTCCCGATTCTATGTAATGACTATTTCAATGAATCTGGTACTTCATCACATTTAAAAAATAGGCACATTTTTATTGTTAGTCTGAGTTGTTAGCCTTTTTTTTGTAGAAAAATATTATAAATGGACAGATGTAAACAGTAGATTCTAAATGTATATATTTAATTCAGTATTTACTGTAAATGATAAACTTAATTACTGTACCTTGTGATCATAGAAGGCATCAATGAGAGTAATGAAACGACGAGCTTGTGAGCGCTTTGTCATGTCTAGATGTGGAATTCTTCTGATAAATACAGTGTCAAATTTCTTGCACATTTCCAGGTAGTCACTGGCTCCTAAGGGCTAAACCATAAAAGTGATTTTTTTTTTTTATCTTCTCAACCATGCAAACTCATATTACATACTTATATTTCATATGTTTCACTTAGTATCATGGGGTTCATTTCCTGCAGCTGGCCCTTTTTGCCTGACTAGTCACCTAACTGGGCACTAGTAAATCATACCAGCAGTGGCTTTTATCATTGTGTAATTGCTTGCATCTCTGGACATTCTCTGTAGCCATTCTAAGATATTTTCTGCCTTGGGCCTGCCCAAAATATGGCAACTTCATTTGGCCTCATGGGTAATACAGTGTGCTGGACTGAGCCTAAGTCATCAGAATGTGACATAGATACATCAGTCACCTCAGACTGCCTAGTAGAATCAAGCCATATTACAGCATGGGACCAAAGATTTAGTTGAGCAAACGGCTTCTGCCTTTACTCTATGGAAAGAAAGAAAGAAAGAAAGAAACATTGGTGAAAAATGTTTTTAGTCTATTCCTGGATTTTGCCTTTTTCTATTCCTTGAATTTGGCTTCAAACTGTCAATATTTTATACATTATCATCTGGAGTTGTACACTTGTAGTGCAATTTGTTTTAAACAACTGCAGGCACCTATTGAATCTAACATAGTAATTGCAGAAACTTGGGATTACTAAAAACAATTATTGCCCATGGGACTTTGATGGAGTTGCGCCACAACACTTAATGCCACATAATATAAACTATTAAGAACAGCCACTTGAAGAAATAGAAAAGAGCAGCCCTTTTGGGATCCACTTTACGCCATGTCATGCAGCTGTTTTTTTTTTCTCTTCAATTCGCTGTTCCTAATAGGCTCTAAATGACTTGTATACACGTGCTGGCCTTGTTGCTGTAAAACCTTTCTAGCCTGTCCCTTTTGGGTGAGCCGCCCTACCTTCAGACTTGTCTGATGTGGCCCTCATAGTTAATTTCGTCAACAAAAATGTTTGTGTCAAAGTTTTTGTCAGCGGTATTTTTACAGTGACGAAAACTAAACGAAAAGTACAGCACATTTTCGTCCACTGACGAAAATCAAATGTGCTTTAGTTAACGAACAGAAACTGGAGGAAAATGTGAGGCAGGGACATTTACTCTCGTGAACTAACTTCCAGTTTCTCACGGAACTCAAGCCTGCTTCTGCAATCTGCTCCCAGCAAGCAAGCACGCTCGACTGCACCGTGACGAGACAACTGCCAGTGCCAGAGACAGCAGCACTGTGCATTACAGGCCAGCCAGATCACTCATGAGATGACCGCATCGCCAGGTGCCCAGAGCAAAGAGCAGAGCAGACTATGTGTGTACCAGTTGTGTAGTACATTACAATTACAGCAGGCCTGAGGCCTCCCCTCAGACCACCATCCGTCCAGAGCACTGTGTGTGCATTACATCCCTCCTCTGACCACCGGCATTCAGGTCACTGTGGATTACAGGCCATCCCCCAGACCACCATCCAGGACACTGTGCATTACAGGCCAACCCTCAGACGACAACCATCCAGCACTGTACAGCATTACAGGTCTCCTCAGACCACCATCCAGAGCACTGTGCAGCATTACAGGCCTCCTCAGACCACCATCCAAAACACTGTGCAGCATTACAGGCCTCCTCAAACCACCATCCAAAACACTGTGCAGCATTACAGGCCTCCTTAGACCACCGTCCAGAGCACTATGCAGTATTACAGGCCTCCTCACACCACCAGCCAAAGCACTCTGCAGCATTACAGGCCTCCTCAGACCACCGTCCTGAGCACTGTGCAGCATTATAGGCCATCTCAGACCGCCCAGAGTGTCTAAATCTGAATCTGTTCAAACCTTAATATCATAAATAATAACATATTAATTTTTTTTTTACTCTAGGAGTGTATAACGAGTTTTGAAATTCTAGAGAAATGTTTAAATAAATCATTATTTAACTAAAAACATTTGATTTTTGTTGACTAAAATGTACTGGAGATTTAGTAGACTAAATACGACTAAAACTAAAACAATTGCAGAAGACTAAAATGGGACTAAAACGCCATTTTAGTCCTAAGACTAAGACTAAAACTAAATCAAAATTTGCTGCCAAAATAAACACTGGTGCCCTCAACATACACTTGCCCTTTATGGGATATTTTTTGTTACAGTGATGCTTCTGTGCCTTGTGTTGGGTGTATGTGTGTTTGGATTTCACCATCTCCTAATGAAGTTAAAGCTGTTCAGGAAACGCGTTGAGATCATTATTAGTACTTGATTGTTGAGAAATGAATTGTATCGGAATAGTGTCAGACATTAATGTTTACATATTTTACCTCTTGATTATATGGCTACTTGTATTTTGCACCCTATTTTTTAATCTTTAAAAATGACAAAATATGAGATATTTTATATTATGTGGCATTAACTGTTGTGGTGCAACTCTATCAAAGTCCCATTGGCAATAATTGTTTTTAGTAATCCTTTCTATCAGGGACTGAGTTTAATCCACGACATGGCATTCTGGCTATTGATTTTCTCATTGATGCAGAAACTTGTTCTTCTTCCATTAACGCATACAACCTCAGATTCCTGAAGGTGTTTTTTTTTTTTAGGCAGCTCACGTAAAAAAACAACAAAAAACTATCACATGGGGAAGTAACAGGTACATTTCTTTGTCAAAAATACAAAACGCATCTGCCAAATATGTAGGCTAGGCATCATGGGCCCCTGGGCAAAGTAATGCGCTGGGGCCCCTACCAGCTTGCCCCAATTTACACACCTACTTTTAAGAAATAAAGTATAAATAGTTGATAGATATATAAATTTATTCATTAGTACTTTCAATAAAATTGATTTTACAAAAGGAAAACATCATATAAATCAAAGACTAGGCAACACAAAGGGCACAGTACAGGGGGAATGAAGGGCACAGTACAGGTGGTCAGGAGGGCACAACACTGGGATCAGGAGGGCACAGTATAGGTTCTGGGACACTTCCCAGGACACGACCCTATCGGGACAGTTTAGTAAAAAACATGACTGTCCCAGCAAATCTGGGACAGTTGGCAAGTATGATGTAATGCAAGATTATTGTGGGCCCCCCCCCATGTACCTGGGGCCCCTGGGCAGTGCCCAGAAGTACCCTTGCATTAAGATGGCCTAGGAATGTCAGGCCACCAGTGTTAATTTTGGCAGCAAATTTCGATTTAGTTTTGGTCTTAGTACTAAAATGGCATTTTAGTTTAAGCCCCATTTTAGTCTTCTGCAATTGTTTTAGTTTTATTTGTATTTAGTCGACTAAATCTCCAGTACATTTTAGTTGACCAAAACTAATTTTAGTAATCTAAAATCTAATGGGCGTAGTTAAATTGTAATGTATTATTTAAGCATGTCTCTACAATTTCCAAACTCATTATATACTGCTGGAGTAAAAAATCGAATATGTTATTTATGTTATTGAGGTATGTGCGTGCACTACAGACCAGTGTTAATTTTGACGTCAAATTTCAATTTAGTTTTAGTCTGGACTAAAATGGCATTTTAGTTTTAGTCCCATTTTAGTCTTTTGACTCAAATGCCATTTTAGTTTTAGTTGTATTTTAGTCATCTCAATTGTTTTAGTTTTAGTCGTATTTTAGTAGACTAAAGTGGTATTAAGTTAGTCGACTAAAATGTTTTAGTTGGTTTTAGTCGACAAAAATAGGATTTTTATAACAGCTTACCTGTAAAATCCTTTTCTTGGAGTACATCACGGGACACAGAGCGACATAGTCATTACTAATGGGTTATATAGATACCGTCAGGTGCTGGCACTGGCAACTTCCAAAACCGGAAGTACCCTCCCCTATATAAGCCCCTCCCATCCGGGAGCACCTCAGTTTTGTAGCAAAGCAATAAGTGTCCCCAAAGAGGGGCGGGAGCTCTGTGTCCCGTGATGTACTCCAAGAAAAGGATTTTACAGGTAAGCTGTTATAAAAATCCTATTTTCTTTCTCGTACATCACGGGACACAGAGCGACATAGTCATTACTAATGGGATGTCCTAAAGCAATGCCAAATGAGGGGGGGGGGATACACCATATATAAGCTGAGCGCTATCAGACATGAGGATCTTTTGCGGCCTGCAACACACTGCGCCCAAAGGCGACATCCTCCTGACTTCTAACGTCCACCTGGTAGAACTTAGTAAACGTGTGAAATGAAGACCATGTTGCGGCCTTACAGATTTGAGCCAGGGAGGCCTGGTGATGCACTGCCCATGAAGTTCCAACTGCTCTCGTGGAGTGCGCTCTAACTTTGAACGGAGGCGGTCTCCTTCTCAAGCCATAAGCTTGCATAATGACCTGTCGAATCCACTTGGCTAAAGTAGATTTTGACGCTGCCTGACCCTTTCTGGGGCCTTCCGGCAGAATAAACAAAGTATCCGTTCTGCGAATCTGAGCAGTGGCTTTTAGATAAGCTTTAACTGCTCTTACTACATCCAAAGAATGCAATAACTTTTCCTCTACCGAAGTAGGTTTGGGGAAAAAAGAAGGAAGAACCACATCTTGGTTCAAATGAAACCTCGATACCACCTTAGGAAGAAAGGCTGGATGAGGACGTAACACTACTCTGTCCTTATGGATAACCAGATATGGCTCCTTACAGGACATAGCTGCTAATTCCGATACTCTTTTAGCCGAACAAATGGCTACTAGAAAAATCAATTTCCTGGTGAGAAGCACCAAGGAAATATGCTGTAATGGTTCAAATGGTTGTTTCTGTAGAACCGACAGAACCAAGTTTAGATCCCATGGACATATGGGAATATTAACCGGAGGACTAATACGCATCACTCCTTGTATAAAGGCTTTGACTAGTGAATGCGAAGCCAAGGGCCTTTGAAAAAATATTGACAAGGCCGAAATCTGACCCTTGATAGTACTCAAGGCAAGCTTCCTATCTACAGCCCACTGTAGGAAGTCCAGAATCCTACCTATTACGTACTTATGTGGATGCCATTTCTTGGCCTCACACCACGCGATGTACGCCTTCCAGATTCTATAGTAGATCTGCCTGGATACCGGCTTCCTGGCATTGATCATGGTAGATACCACAGCATTAGAGAGCCCTCTCTTTTTTAGAATGTGGGCTTCAATAGCCAGGCCGTCAAACCTAGGGCTGGTAAGGAAGGGTGGTATATCGGTCCTTGCGAAAGCAGGTCCGGACGACGTGGGAGAGTCCAAGGACTCCCCACTGAAATTTTACAATCTCCGCGTACCACGCTCTTCGGGGCCACGCTGGAGCCACCGGAATCACTGGTTTCTTTTCTACCCTGATTCTGCGGAGTAATCGAGGTAACCATTGTGGCGGTGTGAATGCATATATCAGCTTGAACTGATCCCAAGGGAACACTAGGGCATCCGAGCCGCAAGCTAGGGGATCCCTTGTCCGAGAGACAAACCTGTCCCCCTTTGCGTTGAATCTGGATGCTAGAAGATCTACATCCGATGTTCCCCACCGCTGACATATTGTCCAGAAAACCTCGGGGTGAAGGGACCCTTCCTCTGGGCCTAATTGCTGGCGACTTAGAAAGTCCGCCTTCCAATTCTCCACTCCTGGAATGAATACCGCAGATATGGCTGGGACATATTTTTCTGCCCATTTCAGGATGTAATTTACTTCCCTCTGGGCTGCACGACTCCTGGTGCCCCCCTGATGATTGATATATGCCACTGCTGTGGCATTGTCTGATTGAATTCTGACAGGGGACCCTTGGAGTTTGGATGTCCATGCTACTAGGGCATACCGGGCTGCTCGTATCTCTAAGAGATTGATGGGCAGGGCCTTTTCTGCATCCGACCATCTGCCCTGGAGAGACTATTGCTCCAGTACTGCTCCCCAGCCTATAAGGCTGGCATCTGTAGTGACCACCTTCCAAGAAATCGGACTGAAGGATTTCCTTTTTTCCAGATTCTGGGGAACCAACCACCAACGGAGGCTCTTGCGAACGGAAGGGGACAAGGACATTGTAAGTCTAGGGCCTGAACTTTTTTGTTCCAGGCTGACAGTATGGCCCCTTGCAAATTCCTTGAATGGAATTGACCGTAGGGTACTGCTTCGAATGATGCCACCATTTTTCCCAGCAGCCTCATATACAGGCGTATGGACGGCTGTCTTTTTTGTACCCACTAAGTGGATCAAATCTTTCAAAGACAACACCTTTCCTCGAGGCAAGAATATTTTTTCTCTGGCCTGAATCCAACCTTAGCCCCAAGTATTCCAGACTTTTGACTGGTTTTTAGGGCTGACTTGTCTCGGTTGATAATCCAACCGTGAGATTCCAGATACTTGATTGTCTTGTGAACGACCACGTCTAGTTTTTTCACTGAGTGGTCTATCAGCAACAAGTCATCCAGATATGCCATTATCATTACACCTTGTGTTCTTAGATTGGCCAATAAAGGGCCAGAATTTTTGTAAACACTCGTGGTGCTGTGGCCAAACCGAAGGGTAAGGCTCTGAACTGAAAATGGCGCCCTTCTACTGCAAAGCGTAGAAATTTTTGGTGGACTGGAAAGATGGGAATGTGCAAATAAGCATCTTTGATGTCGATCGCGGCTAACCAATCCTCCCCTTGTAGGGCAGTGGCCACCGATCGGATCGACTCCATCGGAAAGTCCTGATATACAGGAATTTGTATAGCCCTTTTAGAATTAATATGGGCCTCCCGTCCGCGTTTGCTTCGGGACTGTAAAGAGGTTTGAGTAAAACCCGAACCCTCATTCTTCCAGGGGAACCTCCATAATTACTCCTTGGAGCAATAGTTGTTCTAGTGCCAACAGGAGGGACTCTCTCTTCCGGGGATCCCTTGGCACGTTTGACCTCAAAAATGGGAAGGAGGAGAGTCTTTTAACTCCAAACTGTATCCCAAACCTACTGCGGAGAGCACCTATCTGTCTTGATCGTGTCCCGCCAGGTCTCTTGCGAACAACTGGAGTCCTCCCCCCACCCGACTGAGTGGGGGCTTCAATGAGCCGATGCCCCAGGGACTGGAGAAGCAGGCCTCTTAAAGAGGGACCTCTAACTCTGTTTTTAACCGGCAAGAGCGTATTTTTACCGCTGGAAATTTTCTGGATATATTTGTCCAGGTTTTCCCTGAATAAGCGTTCACCATGAAATGGGACGCTAACCAGCCATTCTTTACAGGGAGCTTCAGCAGACCAGTTTTTGAGCCATAGGAGCCTACGCATATGTACTATAGACAGCGTAAGGCGGGAGGCCTGATGGACTGAATCCTCTATGGCGTCAACCGCAAAGCCTAAGGCTCTAGGTAGATCAGCTAGGGCAAAGCCTGCTGATCTGTCAAGTCCCTCAAGACCTGTTTCAACTGATCCTTCACTGCTTAGCAGACCCCAATAGCTGCTACTGCTGGTTGTATCACCAAGCAGATTTTCATAAGGACTCCAATCTTTTATCTATTGGGTTCTTGAACATTTGGACATTATCCACTGGACATGTCAGTGATTTATACATACAAGAGATGGCTGCGTCCACTGTAGGGACCTTCCATTTTTTTTTTTTTTTTGATGAACTTATCCTCCATGGGATAGACCACCGGAAATCTCTTGGGGGAATAAATATTTTCTCAGGACGTTCCCAATCCTGGTAAATGAGCCCTTTCAGTAAAGGGTGAAGTGGAAAAGAACAGACAGTCTGGGGGCTTCTAGCGACCCCAACGAGGATACAGTAGTGGTTGATGGTTCCGCAAGGTGCATTTTTAAATGCTGATCGGATCATGTTAGTCAGAGACTGAACCCATAATCTTTCAGCTTGAGATGCTGAGAAAAGGTTCCCCCACTGTTGATTCCTCTATAACAGAATCAACCTCATCCTGATCCCCTTCAGGCAGGTCGATCCCTGTATGGGACTGTTGCTCTGCTAACAGGCACTCTGAAGGAGGAGACGGAGATCGGGCGTGCTTTCCCTGACAGGGAGGCAGCGATAAATGTTGACAATCTCTCTCTAATCCTCCCAGAGCTGAGGAAAAAACCTCCTCTGTTACATACACAGGAGCAGGTTAACTGAGGACAGCCACAGTACCAAGTACCCCTGCGGGGTCTCTACGGTCACTTACCTCTGAACTTCAGGGGAGACTGGTGCAGCAGAAGTATGCCCAAGATCCTCCGAGCCCGATGAGACCCCCTTCGCTTCCTGGAAGATTCAGTTCCGGAGCTTCTGGACGGCATATTCCTAAGCCTAAAGCTGAGGTATTCCAGCCGTAATACACCACTTTTACTGAGAATAGTCTAGCACAATTGCTGCTATATCACAGTTGGTGTCTACTAATGTGCCTTTCTAGGGGATGCCTGTATCAACCGCTTGCTGTATGCCCTTTTTTTAAATGTTGCCAGCTCTGTCTCTGTACTTCATAGCCAGCTCACCACACAAAACTGTGGTTTTTACATGCTGGGACGCCCGCACATGCGCAGAAGCGCTGCGACGCACACAGAGCATCATCCCCCAGGCTCCGCCCCCTTTCCTGGCTCACCTCTATATATAGAGGCGTGTGCACGCGCGCGGCCACGTGCGCCTTCGGCGCTAATTTTGAAAAATGGAGACTAGGGACAAGAGCCAGGGCCCCTCTTTGCCGCAGGCCGGGGGATGGACGAGCATTGCAACATGGCAGAGGAAGCAGTTTCCCATAAGAGAACTCACCATCTGCCTGGACTTGCTCTGCTGAGAAGAAACTAGTCCACATGACAAGAAAACATTCCACAGCGGCCTCTAGTGGACAAACACAGGTACCGCAGTCTAATATCTTAAATATATATAAAAAAAAAAATATATATTTTTTTCTTGACCACCATTAAAAATTATTACATTTTTTTAGTAGTTACAGGCATGCACAGAATTTTGCGGGAATACCATTAGGTAACAGACAGAAAGACAAATTAGGCTTGGGGGTCCCCCAATAGAACCAAGTTCCTGGGGGCCCCCACTTACCTGTTCCCCGCCGCAGGACTTTGTTTGGTCCACAAAAGCCCAAACTTCACCTATCACGGCAGGCATTGTAATCAAACCTTCAGGGACCGGGTTCCCAAGGATTCCACTCCCCTGGACCTGTATAGCACCCTGCACAGAAAACATCTTGGTCGTGGGTATGACCAGAGCTCTGGATCCCAGGGTCCAGCTCTCCTAAGAGAAGCATTACAGGCAAAACCTTGCTCTTCTCTGCAAGGCCCGGGTACCGACCGTTTAGCTATGAAGCTTTTTTGGTCGGATCCGGAATAGCTTACTGAGGCCCAAAAGAACCTGTACGCAAGCTCAGTGAAAAACACATGTTTCTTCTTGGCCAACACCTTAGACACTGGCAAAAAACTGAGGTGCTCCCGGATGGGAGGGGCTTATATAGGGGAGGGTACTTCCGGTTTTGGAAGTTGCCAGTGCCAGCACCTGACGGTATCTATATAACCCATTAGTAATGACTATGTCGCTCTGTGTCCCGTGATGTACGAGAAAGAAATTAACACTGCAGGCTTCTGGCTACCAGATTGTATCTGTTTTCAAAAAGCAGTGAGAGAGATAGGAGGCTTGACTGGTTAGAAGCATATACACAGCCATGATGCGTGCATGATCCATATTAGGAAGTAGTAGTGTCCTCTACACTTATCTAGGAAATATAATGGAAAGTTAAGAAATTTCCCTTGTCTCTTCTGTCAAATGCCCCATTTACTTAAAAGCCCAAATCTTTTATCTCCTGCATTTAACTGCTGTATCTTATCATTTTAGATCCTGTGAAAACAAACTATGTGTAGGATGCTTTCACTCATTGCAATGATGATTATTAATTTACTGTGGTTTCTCATTACATTCAACAGCCTCCATCTTAGCAATTACAAAACGTAAAGCTTAATGCTACAAAAAACAAAACAAGAAAAAAAACAAATGATGCTCCAAAAACAAACAAATGAACCCTTTATATTCTTGATGCGTTTCTGCACACTTCAGCCTTTGTGAATGTTAGGGTGGTACAGAATGTGCAGACTGTACTTTATCATTATCATTGAGGAGACACAACATAAGTGCCTCACAGCACCATCTTTATACAAATAGCCAAAGGAATCTGATCGCAGACAGTATTTTTATGGTGAACATGATAGCACTTCCCAGCCTTATATAATGAGTGCTTAATAAGCTGTGTTCATTTTACTTCACAGAGAAGGGTTCTTTGGTTCATTAATTGTATACATCCTTCAAAGCATTTAAAATAAATAAATGTATATACAAGAAGATAACACAGTAAAGACTTGAAAAACATGTACATGTTTATATGGTGCTTCCATTTAATTAATTATGCATGATGGGCCATTATTGATTCTCAAAAGTAATCTGCCAGAACAGAAATATGGGTGCTGGCCATTACTAGTTTTTGATGGTGCACCCCAGTACCATTTTGCTGATCCTTCTTTCATTACTTTGCCAGTTGATGATTTTGAACAAGTATGGAATATTAGGAGTCTATTTGCTGCATGCTTGTCCCAGGCCAAAGACTCATTAATGGTAGAAGTCTGGGTCAGAATGACCGCCATGGAGCTTGCGCCATTCAAGTCAACAATAGTAGCTTCCATATTTGTGTTTTGACTCTCTTTAAAATAATAAAATACTACTAATCTAGGCCAAATAGATGGATCATGAGCAGTAAGACACGATAAGTATCTACTAATCAAATAAAGAGAAAACCCCCCGCGCTAGCTGGGTTGAAACCAGTGATGTGAAAAAAGGGGGGGGGAGGGGGATGGGACACTGCAGCAGTCCCTGGGGGGTCTGATCCAAATAGACAGTGATAGATAAAATTAAGTGATGGTGGCTGCGCTGTGATTAAACTAATGTGAAGGGAGTGGGAGGAGGGCCTATAGGCCGATCTAGTGAAAACTAGAGATGGCCAATCTAGTGAAAGCCAGAAAAATATAATAAACGTGGTGACATCAAATATACAACATAAACCTCAAAAAGTGCATAAACTAAATGGATATCACATAAGTGCAAAGGTGAACACTTAAAGCAAAAAAAATTGCATAAATCAATAATCAACATGAACACATATCACTCAAAGTGATGAGTAAATAATCACATGTGCATGAAAACATCAGTGTATAAGAGCAGAGAAAAATAAAATCCAAAGTAAACAGTGATCTGCAAAAAAATATATAAATATAAAGTCCAATATGCAGGAGATCCCATCACCATCAGTTACTAAGGTGCTTGAAAGAAACTCTTCAGTACAAATACACCACAGTGCTCACAAGCAGCTTACCTCCCAGCTGGGAAGAAACAGCATACAGTGTACTCCTATTATGGACAGTGATGGGCAGTCCTTTCAGAGAAGTCCTATTCTCACTCACGTAAGGTGCATGAAAATACACAAACGGAAAAAACAATAAATAGCGCAACTCTGTGGGTACAGCAGATCGGGTAACTGGAATATGTGTTCTCACACTCACTTTTTATTAAGCGAGCGTGGGCATCAATCCACGAACACCGGGCTCGTATGTGTAAGCTGCAAGTTTCAATGGCTTCAGTGATGAGATCCCTCAGATTTGGAGGAACCACAGGGTGCCGGTTTGACATATGTAAGAAATAGTGTGGGTCTGTAACCACTAGACGTTTTTATTAAGAATATATGTAAAAAACTCACATTACAGAGGTAAACAGGGGCTGCGGTATCCTACGAGCGCCGAGCTTGTCTCCTCACGTCCAGCTGAAGGTGTATCTGTGCTAAATCCTGACGCGTGTCGTCACATCACGTGACTTCATTTAGCTTATGCACTTTTTGAGGTTTATGTTGTATATTTGATGTCACCACGTTTATTATATTTTTCTGGCTTTCACTAGATTGGCCATCTCTCTAGTTTTCACTAGATCGGCCTATAGGCCCTCCTCCCACTCCCTTCACATTAGTTTAATCACAGCGCAGCCACCATCATTTTTTTTTTTTAAGTATCTACTAATGACGCATTTTCCAAAGCTATGAGGAAGTCCAATCAAAAGTTTGTTTTGTGGCTAACCACAAAGATACCTAAACAGCACTGGAGAGAAACTCATTACTCCACCTGTGCATACGTAAATACTTGCAAGAGGCCAGTATGGATTCACATGTAACTGATAAAGATAAATGTAAAACTAGGAGTACTTATCAAATTTCTTTCCTTTAACCTGTGGTTGCAGGAAATAAATTTGCACCGTCTGTGGCCTGCTTAAGAGACACAGCCAGTTGGAGATTTAAATCAGTGGCTGTCTAGTTTGTAATGAATAGACTCAGAACACCACTTCTATAGTGTAAATAACAAAAACAAAACGACTATGTACTTCATAACGTACTTCACAAAATTTGCCAGGAAATGTTTCCACCTCACGTCAGTCAGTTGCCGTTTTTGACAGGTCCCCTTCCCCACTTCCGGAGAAGCGGCTGCAGCCCGATCTCCCGGAACTTCGGCCCCTTCCTCCTTCCCCCGCCGGCCGGGCTAATCAGAAAGCGCAGTGCGCATGAGCAGTAAGGACCCAGCTGTGAAGCCAGAAGGCTTCACTGAAGGGTTCCCTTTACAGGAATGGCGGCGGCAGCACCCGGGAGTCGATCTGAAGATCGGCTGAGGTGCCAACATTGTACGCTCCCAAGAAAGATAAGTGTCCTAATATTAAAAGTCAGCAGCTACAATATTTGTAGCTGTTGATTTTATTTTTTTCACCCAGGCTGGACCTCCTCTCTAATGAACTCCTAGAAACAGATTTTACGGGAAGTACAAAAATCCTATTTTTCTTCTTGTTCAATGGATCCAGAGATAACTCGGATGTTCAAACAAAGTCCAATTGAGGAGTAGGCAACAGAAACAAAACAAAATAATAACAGGCCCACACATTGATATAAATGCCAAAAGGACCTTATACTCAAAGCTGGCATCAGATGAGGCCTGAACATTCACCTGGTAAAACCTAAACAGAAGACCAGTTGGAAGCACAACCTAGGCACACAGTTAACCCTTTGATCGCCCCCTACGGTTAACCCCTTACTAGCCAGTGTCATTAAGATATTTTTTAGCACTGATCACTGTATTAGTGTCACTGGTCCCCAAAGTGTCAAAAGTCTCAGTTAGGTGTCCAATTTGTCTGCAATATCGCAGTCCCGCTATAAGTCGCTGTAGAGTAAAATAAATAATAATATTCCATAGTTTGTAATCAATATACGCTTATTGGGATTTTTCTTTTTCGTACATCACGGGACACAGAGCGACTTAGTCATTACTAATGGGTTATATAGATTACCTTCAGGTGTTGGCACTGGCCAATTCCAAACCGGAAGTACCCTCCCCTATATAAGCCCCTCCCACCCGGGAGCGCCTCAGTTTTTTGCCAGTGTCTAAGGTGTTGGCCAAAGAGTAACATGTGTTTTCACTGGGCTTGCGTACAGGTTCTTTTGGGCCTTAGTAAGCTGTTCCGGATCCCACCAAAAAAGCTTCATAGCTAAACGGTCGGTACCCGGGCCTTGCAGCAGAAGAGCAAGATTTTGCCTGTAATGCTTCTCTTAGGAGGGCTGGACCCTGGGATCCAGAGCTCTGGTCATACCCACGACCAAGATGTTGTCTGTGCAGGGTGCTATACAGGTCCAGGGGAGTGGAATCCTTGGGAACCCGGTCCCTGAAGGTTTAATTACAATGCCTGCCGTGATAGGTGAAGTTTGGACTTCTGTGGACCAAACAAAGTCCTGCGGCGGGGATCAGGTAAGTGGGGGCCCCCAGGAACTTGGTTCTATTGGGGGACCCCCAAGCCTAATTTGTCTTTCTGTCTGTTACCTAACGGTATTCCCGCTAAATATCTGTGTTTGCCTATAACTACTGAAAATGTAAAATTTTAATAGTAGTCAAGAAAAAAAAAAAAAAAACAGGGACCGCGGTACCTGTGTTAAACCACTAGAGGCCGCTGTAGTCCATTTTTCTTGTCATGTGGATCTTTGGTTTTCTCAAGTCAAAAGATCCAGGCAGCTGGTAAGTTTCTCTGTGGGAATCCACTTCCTCTGCCCTGTTGCTGCGCTCATCCACCGCACAGGCCCTCCGGCAAAAAGGGCCCTGGCTCCTAGTCCCCTGTTTGATTTCGAAAAGGGCGCCAATGGCGCACGGGCGCGCGCGCGGGCGCGTGCCTCCTATGAAAAAAAAGGGGCGGGGCGGGTGGATGACGCTCGATGCGCGCCGCGGCGCTTCTGCGCATGTGCGGGCGTCCCAGCATGGTTAAAAGACACAGTACAAGTGTCAGCTGCATGCAAACAGAGCTAGCAACAAACAGTGGCACACAGAGGCGGTTGATGCAGGCATCCCCATAGAAAGGCACTTTAGTGGACACCAGCTGGTATATAGCAGCACCTGTGTTAGACTATTACCAGCAAAATTGGTGTATGACGACGGGAATACCTCAGCTTTGTGCTTAAAGGATATGTCGTCCAGACGCTCCGGAAATAGATCTTCCAGGAAGCCAAAGGGGTCTCCATCGGGCTCTGAGGATATTGGGCATGCTTGTACTGCACCAATCTCCCCTGAGAATTCAGAGGTCAGTAGCCGTAGAAACCCCGCAGGAATGCCTGGTGCTGCGGCTGTCCCCAGTCCACCTGCTCCTGTATATATAACAGAGGAGGTTTTATCCTCAACTCTGGGAGGATTGGAAGAGAGATTAACAGCATTGATCGCTGCTTCCCTGTCTCAGGAAAAGCGCGTCCGATCTCCGTCTCCTCCTTCAGAGTGCCTGTTAGTGGAGGAACAGCCCCACACAGAGATCGACCTACCTGAAGGGGATCAGGATGAGGTTGACTCAGTTATGGAGGAATCAACAGTGGAAGAACCTTTCTCAGCTTCTCAGGCTGAAAGATTATGGGTTCAGTCTCTGACTAATATGGTCCGATCAGCATTTAAAATGCCTCTGGCGGAACCACCATCCACTACGGTTTCCTCGCTGGGATCGCTAAAAGCTCCCCAGGCTGTCTGTTCCTTCCCAATCCACCCTTTATTAGAAGGGCTTATTTACCAGGATTGGGAGCATCCTGATAAAATATTTGCTCCCCCCAAGAGATTTCCGGTGATCTATCCCATGGAGGATAAGTTCATAAGAAAATGGAGGGTCCCTACAGTGGACGCAGCCATCTCTTCTGTTAACAAATCACTGACATGTCCAGTAGATAATGTTCCAATGTTCAAAGACCCAATAGATAAAAAATTGGAGTCTTTACTAAAATCTGCTTTCTCTACAGCAAGTTTGGTGACACAACCTGCGGTAGCAGCGATTGGAGTCTGCCAAGCAGTGAAAGATCAGTTGAAACAAGTCTTAAGGGACTTACCAGATCAGCAGGCTCTTGCCCTAGCTGACCTGCCTAGAGCCTTGTGTTTTGCGGTGGACGCCATAAAGGATACAATCCAACAGGCCTCCCGCTTTACGCTGTCTATAGTACATATGCGTAGGCTTCTGTGGCTCAAAAACTGGTCTGCTGAAGCTCCCTGTAAAAAACTGCTGGTTAGCTTCCCATTTCATGGAGAACGCTTATTTGGAGAAGATCTGGACAAATATATCCAGAAAATTTCTGCCGGTAAAAGTTCACTCTTACCGGTTAAGAACAAGGGTAGAAGTCCTTCTTTTAAGAGGCCTACTTCTCCAGTCCCAGGCACATCGGCTGTGAAGCAGTTCCGACGGCCTCCGCGGTCAAATTCAGGGGGCAGAAATCAGGGACAATCACAGGGTAACAAGAAGCCCTGGATCAAGAGAGGTACAAAACCTCCCCCCAAGGCATGAAGCGTTGCCCCCACTCAATCGGGTGGGGGGAAGACTTCAGTTGTTCACAGAGACCTGGCGGGACACCATCAGAGACAGATGGGTGCTCTCCGCAGTAAGTCTGGGATACAAGCTGGAGTTAAAAGGCACTCCTCCTGCCCAATTTATGAGGTCAAACGTGCCAAGAGATCCCCAAAAGAGAGGATCCCTCCTTCTGGCACTAGAACAACTATTGCTCCAAGGTGTAATCATGAAGGTTCCCCTGGAAGAAAGCGGATTCGGGTTTTACTCGAACCTTTTCACAGTCCCCAAACCAAATGGGGACGTGAGGCCCATATTAAATCTAAAAGGGCTAAACAAGTTCCTAAATATCAGGACTTTTCGGATGGAGTCGATCCGATCGGTGGCCACCGCCCTACAAGGGCAGGAATGGCTAGCCTCGATCGACATAAAGGATGCTTATCTGCATATTCCCATCTTTCCGGCCCACCAGAAATTTCTACGCTTTGCAGTTGAAGGGCACCATTTTCAGTTCAGAGCCTTACCTTTCGGTCTGGCCACAGCACCACGAGTGTTCACAAAAATTCTGGCCCCATTATTGGCCAATCTAAGAACACAGGGTGTAACGATAATGGCATATCTAGACGACCTGCTACTAATAGACCACTCAGTGGAAAAGCTGGAAGTAGCTATTCACAAGACAATCGAGTATCTGGAATATCACGGTTGGATTATCAACCGGGACAAGTCAGCTCTAAGACCAGTCAAAAGTCTGGAATACTTAGGGCTAAGGCTGGATTCAAATCAGAGAAAGATTTTCTTACCTCCAGAGAAGGTGTCGTCTTTAAAAGATTTGACCCACTTAGTGGGTACAAAAAGAAAACCATCCATACGCCTCTGCATGAGGCTGCTGGGAAAGATGGTGGCTTCATTCGAAGCGGTACCCTACGGTCAATTCCATTCAAGGAATTTGCAAAGGGCCATACTGTCAGCCTGGAACAAAAAAGTTCAGGCTTTAGACTTACCAATGTCCCTGTCCCCTTCCGTTCGCAAGAGCCTCCATTGGTGGTTGGTGCCCCAGAATCTGGAAAGAGGGAAACCCTTCAGTCCGGTTTCTTGGAAGGTGGTCACTACAGATGCCAGCCTCATAGGCTGGGGGGCAGTACTGGAGCAATGGTCTCTCCAGGGCAAGTGGTCAGAAGCAGAAAAGGCCCTGCCCATCAATCTCTTAGAAATACGAGCAGCCCGGTATGCCCTAGTAGCATGGACATCCAAACTCCAAGGGTCCCCTGTCAGAATTCAATCAGACAATGCCACGGCAGGGTGGCACCAAGAGTCGTGCAGCCCAGAGGGAAGCAAATTGCATCCTGGAGTGGGCAGAAAAATATGTCCCAGCCATATCCGCGGTTTTCATCCCAGGAGTGGAAAATTGGAGAGCGGACTTTCTAAGTCGCCAACAATTATGCCCGGGGGAATGGTCTCTTCACCCCGAGGTTTTCCAGGCAATATGCCAGCGGTGGGGAACACCGGATGTAGATCTGCTAGCATCCAGATTCAACGCAAAGGTGGACAGATTTGTGTCTCGCACAAGGGATCCCCTAGCTTGCGGCTCGGATGCCCTAGTGTTCCCTTGGGATCAGTTCAAGCTGATATATGCATTCCCACCGCCACAATTGTTACCGCGATTACTCCGCAGAATCAGGGTAGAAAAGAAACCAGTGATTCTGGTGGCTCCAGCGTGGCCCCGAAGGGCATGGTACGCGGAGATTGTAAAAATGTCAGTGAGGAGTCCTTGGACCCTCCCACATCGTCCGGACCTGCTGTCGCAGGGACCGATATACCACCCTTCCTTACCAGTCCTAGGTTTGACGGCCTGGCTATTGAAGCCCACATTCTGAAAAAGAGAGGGCTCTCTAATTCTGTGGTATCTACCATGATCAATGCCAGGAAACCGGTATCCAGGCAGATCTATTATAGGATCTGGAAAGCATACATTACGTGGTGTGAGGCCAAGAAATGGCATCCACGTAAGTACGTGATAGGGAGGATTTTGGACTTCCTACAGTGGGCTGTAGATAGGAAGCTTGCCTTGAGTACTATCAAGGGTCAGATTTCGGCCTTGTCAATATTTTTTCAAAGGCCCTTGGCTTCGCATTCACTAGTCAAAGCCTTTATACAAGCAGTGATGCGTATTAGCCCTCCAGTTAGTATTCCCATATGTCCTTGGGACCTAAACCTGGTTCTGTCGGTTCTACAGAAACAACCGTTTGAACCATTACAACACATTTCCTTGGTTCTTCTCACCAGGAAATTGATTTTCTTAGTAGCCGTTTGTTCGGCTAAAAGAGTATCGGAATTAGCCGCCTTGTCCTGTAAGGAGCCATATCTGGTTGTCCATAAGGACAGAGTAGTATTACGTCCTCATCCAGCCTTTCTTCCTAAGGTGGTATCGAGGTTTCATTTGAACCAAGATGTGGTTCTTCCTTCTTTTTTCCCCAAACCTAGCTCGGTAGAGGAAAAGTTATTACATTCTTTGGATGTAGTAAGAGCAGTTAAAGCTTATCTAAAAGCCACTGCTCAGATTCGCAGAACGGATTCTTTATTTGTTCTGCCGGAAGGCCCCAGAAAGGGTCAGGCAGCATCAAAATCTACTTTAGCCAAGTGGATTCGACAGGTCATAATACAAGCCTATGGCTTGAGAAAGAGACCGCCTCCGTTCAAAGTTAGGGCGCACTCCACAAGAGCAGTTGGAACTTCATGGGCAGTGCATCACCAGGCCTCCCTGGCTCAAGTATGTAAGGCCGCAACATGGTCTTCGGTACACACGTTTACTAGGTTCTACCAGGTAGACGTTAGAAGTCAGGAGGATGTCGCCTTTGGGCGCAGTGTGTTGCAGGCCGCAAAAGATCCTCATGCCTGATGGCGCCCAGCTTATGTATCCCTCCCCTCATTTGGCATTGCTTTGGGACGTCCCATTAGTAATGACTAAGTCGCTCTGTGTCCCGTGATGTACGAAAAAGAAAAAGGGATTTTTATAACAGCTTACCTGTAAAATCCTTTTCTTGGAGTACATCACGGGACACAGAGCTCCCACCCCTCTTTTTGGGACACTTATTGCTTGGCTACAAAACTGAGGTGCTCCCGGGTGGGAGGGGCTTATATAGGGGAGGGTACTTCCGGTTTGGAATTGGCCAGTGCCAACACCTGAAGGTAATCTATATAACCCATTAGTAATGACTAAGTCGCTCTGTGTCCCGTGATGTACTCCAAGAAAAGGATTTTACAGGTAAGCTGTTATAAAAATCCCTTTTTTTTACCAAAAATATGTAGCAGAATACATATTGACCTAAATCGATGAAGAAATTTTAATTTTTTTATTGGATGTTTTATAGCAGAAATTAAAAAAATATTGTTAAAAAAACGCAGAGGTGATCAAAAGAAAGCTCTACTTGTGGGAAAAAAGGAACAAAAAATGTATTTGGGTACAGTGTCTCATGACCGCGCAATTGTCAGTGCCGTATCGCAAAAAATGGCCTAGTCATGAAGGGGGTAAATCTTCCAGGGCTGATGTGGTTAAAATCATAGGCCTGAATGAAGATCTGTCTAGCCGCAAGAAGTGGAACAGGAAACTTTCTAAAAAAGTTTGTTAGTTTTTTTAATCATTAGTGGGTCAAATCGACGTTTGTTTTTGACCGCAGTGATGAGAAAATTTGAAGGAACAGGATGAAATATTTTTTTTTCAAATTCTTTATTTACATAAAGGGTGGTGGAGAATACATAATTACATCACATTTCAACTATTACAAATACATTCTTTTTTCTACTTCATTACATTTTAGGTTGACTTAAAGTTCCTCCATCTTTACATAGGCATTCACTATTTGTACTCTTGTAGTTTACCTGAGTTGAAATCCAAATACCACATGGTTTATTCCCAGGTTCTCACTCCTTACCTAAATCTCCAATCCTCCCTTTAATTCTCTTTTTTTCTAAATACCCCAGACCCTACTAAACAAAAAAAAACAAAAAACACCCAAATCACCCGAGGAAGGGGTTCTTTCTATTCACAATATAGTTCAAATGTGGTAAGTTGACGTCTATAGTTTATTGGTGGACCTAAAGTTCCCAAGAAATGGCGAAGTTGCAATGCTTGCCAAGGGTTTATTTCGTAGTATCCTCCTGGTTGTGTCAATGTTGCAATTGTTGTCCAAGCCTCCGCTTGCAAGGAGTGTGATGCTTGAAAGCATCCCTTTCTCTTGCAATTTGTTGAACGCTCCCTTTTCCATACCTGGTTGGAAACTGGGATTTCCTAGTATGGGATATAGAGGTGATTGTGTCGGGGAGTGTCTAGAATTACAACAAATCTTAGCACCAATTCGTAAAGTAACCCCTATAGTAGGATTTTTTTTTTTTAACAAATTAATTTCTAATAGTGTATGTGGTTTTCATTCAGAAGTCAATTCATTCCAAAATCCAAAGAGAAAGCAAACAAAATCTTTCAAACAACAAACAAATGTTCTGAGAATTTTCATACAAATTTTACCATGAATTTTTACATTTTGTCCATCTATGGCCAGCTTTACTCTAGAAATTTTTCTTTACAGAAGAAAGCTACCAGCTGAGACACGATTTACATGGCAATAAGAAAAGCAACATCGTGAGTAAGTGTGGAAAGAGGAATGTCACTGATGGGTTTAAAATGTTGTTTTTAAGGTGCCAAGAGAACCAGATTCAAATTCCATGCAGTCAAAGGTGGTTGCACAGGAGGTGTTACATGATATACACCCTGTACAAGAGTCTTTATCAAAATTCATTGCCATTGTTCTTTCAACAAATTATTTTCAGGGGTGAAAATGTCTTTCCTCGCAACAGCTGAAATACTCTATGCCTTCCAAGAGCAATGGTAGACCTTAAGTGAGGTAAACTCCCTAGCTTTAAACAGCATGGGAATTACTGATTTGGAAAGGATTCTATCTTTCAGGACCTGGACTTCAACTGCCATGCCATTAAACCCACTTGGGTGTCTGCCAGGAGTCTGATCAGGTCAGAATACCACATCCACTTGGGCCAATTCAAAGATATACATATTCCTGAATTGCCCTCTATCTGTGGAGCAGATGAATAGGAGTTTGCAAGAGGGAAAGGCATAGATCAGTTTTTACTGATCCCACAGAGTTACCAGCACATCCACTACTTTTCCCAGAGGATCTTGGCACCTGGAAAAAAAGGAGTTGGCTGTTGAACTTGAAAGCCAGGAGGTCCACTTCTGGGTGTCCCCTCCCCCACTTGTGACACAGGTCCTAAAGAAAATCCTGGTGTAGGGGCTATTCTCCCAGGTCCAGACATTGCCTGCAGATGAGAAAGTCTGCCTGAAATATGAATGGCAGACAAGGCTTGAATGTTAAGTTTTGCCCAGGATAAAACTTTTTCTACTTCTCTTGCCACAGCAAGACTTCTGTTTCCTCCCTGGTTGATATACATGATAGCAGTGGTGTTCAATGACTGAATCCATATCGAATGATCCTTCAGCCGCAGGCCCAGTGTTGTGGGGACAACCAAACTGCTTGGAGCACTAGCATGTGTATCAGAAAATGGGATTCTTCTAGCATTCACGTTTCTAACAACAGGGGATCTCGGACTGACTGGCTGGCATCTGTTGTGAAGATCTTCCCAGACATCAGGAGGAAGGATTTCTTCAACTCCAGAGCTAGATTTTTGAGCCATCAGTCCAGGGATTACCTAGTCTTTGGGTCAGGTTGGTTTGTCTACAGACTGAACTACTGTGCCCATGACGACAGAATGTTGAAAATGAAGTGAGCAAAAGGTGCTGCCTCAATACCATCAAGTACAGAACTCTCATGCAGAATTCCATTGATTCAGAGGGCTCTGAGCCTGTAGAGGTCTGGGTGTGGCGAGCCACAAGCTTTCCTTGGCTTGATTGTATCCAGGAAAAGACCCAGATACGCCAAGCAATGTATCAGTTTCAGTATTGATGTCTGAAGGTTCAGGATCCCACTGTACTATTTTAAAACGGTATTAAGTCGAAAAGCAAATATTTATTATAGTGCAGCTTACCGTTTCTGAGATATGATGGCTGCATTTGTTTTCTTCATTAGCTTTCTTACTTTTATTTTCTCCTATGATCCTGCAAGTGTTTTTTTCTCTATATAGGCGCCGGGCGGTCCCCTAGTTACAAACATCCAACTTACAAATGACTCCTACTTACAAATGGAGGGAGACAACAGGAAGTGAGCGGAAATCTACCCCTAGGAAGGGAAATTCACTCCTTTAAGGGTTATTATGGGAAAAGGGTACCTCCGCTGATGCTTTATCACCAAGGCTTGTTTCCACAATAACCCCAAATTTTCAAAATCCAATTGTCATTGGGACAGAAAGTGAGGTGAAATCTTCTGAACAGGGGCACAGACAGCAAAACAAATGTTACAGGGGTGTTAACCCTCCCCCTATGCTATCCAAAAAGCTTAAAAATAGATTTTTTGGCTGGAGCTACACTTAAAAAATTTACCTGTTCTGACTTACAAACAGATTCAACTTAAGAACAAACCTACAGACCCTATCTTGTGTGTAACCAGGGGACCGCCTGTAAAACAAGCTGCCCTGCAGATGTAGTAATTACAGAATTGAGACAAACCATTGTCAGAGGTGCTTACAATGATCAGCTTTTATTTATGTACCCCAAAAGGGGAAAAAAAATAGCTGTAACTACTTGTAAAGTATTAGGCTAGGTTCTTGCTGTGGCGTGTTGGGAACACATTCACAATAGCGTGTGTTTTCAACAAATGAGAGAAACACGCTGCTCTTTAGCAGATACCAGGTGGTGCCATTAGTTCTCATATGCACAATCACATGGTGCCACACCACACCATGTGGTTCCATGTGGCATGATTTAAAAAAAGAGTCAGGAACTTCTTTCCCCGTGTTTCTGAGGGTATGGCAGCCCACTGAAATTAATGGGCTGCCCTAGCCACAGGTCACACACACACACACACGTGAACTAAGCCTTAGCTGGCATTTGGCTTCAATTTGCTAGTGTATTAAATCTGCTAGTACATCTAACATTCCCTTTCCTCCAGACTGACAACGCTGCTTTCTAAAGGTGTCTCTGTGCTTCTCTATCCAGAGTGTAGGCACCCTAATACAGGAGGTGTGTTTCTGTGTTTCATGAAAAAAGCATGAAGAGATGACTGATGCAGCCACATCTAATGATTGGTAAGCATCAAAGTATTACATTTTTGGTATTAGTACCACTAATGTCTGGACTGTCCACGTCACATTGTTAATTAGAATCTGTTGTAACTGTTCGCTCAATAAGAGATTATCCAGATATCCCACAATGGGAATGCCCAAGGAACATAGCAAGGCTAGCACAGGGGGCCAGTACCTTGGTAAACACTCAGGGTGCAGATGGCAGAACAAATGGTAGGGCCACACTTCAGAGCCAAGATGGGATGAATACCCCTTTTTGATTTGGGTACTGTAAAAATGTTGGTGTAAAAATCCTGAAATCTTTCTGTTATGGCAATAACTCTTTCATCCAAAAGCTCTACAAGAGCAGAATGGAGGTCATGTTACACCACTCACAGAATCTCTGCAGGGACATGCAGAACTCCTACTTTCTGAATCTTTGCCACTTCCAATAGTACTCGCAGAATCCCTTCCAAGACTTCCAATAGTACTTGCATAATTCTTGCCAGGATTTCCAGTGGTAACTTGCAGAATTTCTTCCAGGACTTCCAGAGACCCCTCAAATGGCATTAGGCTTATCCTCTGACCAAAGGGATATTTAAGCTCCAGCTTCTGAACTTCAGTCCTGTGTGTTTTCGCCAGCTACCCTTGTGCAAAGAGCTATAAAACCTTATTGTAAGATTGACATACTGTTGCCAACCCTGATTTACCTGTCTGAGCCCAACTACTCTCTCGTTACCACCTGCCAAGACCATTGTCTGGACTCAACTATTCTTTTGCTTGCTGCCTGCCTTGACCCCTGCCTGGACCAGACAATTCATTTGCCTGCCGCCCATTGCATTGGCAGCAGCAAGGAGTAACCAAAGCGTATACATTATGAATAACAGCAATGACAGGAAGATGCTTCCTAATGCTCAAAAGCAAAAGAGACTAGGTCATACCAGAGGCTGTGCCATGGATCTGAAAAGTGCTCTGCAGCTAATACCATATATAAAGGTCTGGAATGCACCACAAGCAAAGCAGGTCACATTCCAAGCAGGGCCTACAATCTTCGATTAATTGATGTCCAGGTATGAAATCTAAAGCTATTGTTGAGTATATGCCAATCTTAATAGCAGCATATAAATTCCAGCTCAAGCAGCGTGTAGATTAGGTATTTTTAGAAGAATTATTTTTTTAATAAAAATAATAAAATAGCTAAAACGGTTTAACTTTTCCCAGTAAAGAAAAGACATCCATCCTCATAGGGCACAAGCAAAAAAAAAATAGGCATCCTGGGAGTGGGAGGAGTTATATAACATGTCTGGTTACTGTTTTTTGTTTCGAAGTGTGCAAATTCACACGTAGGTGTAATTCATTATAATCCAATTGTCTCAGAATCCTGAATTCTTAATGAATGAGAAAGAAATCAGCTTTTCAGTTATATTTTACATGGCATCAAAACAACCACAGCAGTAATATTCTACCAAATAAGTTTGGCGGAGCCTACGCACAATACGTCATTTCCGGATTTCCGAGCAGCTAGTGGAACGCAGGTGGTGCGCACGCCGCGACCCCTAGTGGTCGACTACTCACGTGTTTGTTGTGCTGTATACCTACCAGCAGCTTTGTCAGTCTGGTGTTTTAGCGTTTTTTTTTCTGCCAATTTTTTAGATTTAAAGCTTTTCTATTTTTTTTTTTTTTAATAAATCTTTTTTATTGAATTTTTATAAAACATACACACAATTTGCCCACATCTAGGCACAACAGCTGCCCACGCAGGGGCCATTACCCTGTGTCGGCATCAGACCGTCACAGGGCGACAAATAACAAAAAACTTAACTTAATCTATACTACAACCCCAAACTTGGGGAGAGGGTTCATTCAATATACATCATGCTTCAAAGTGTTATTATTAGAGGAAGGTAGCCTGAAGACATTTTTTGGGTTAATAAATCGATATTTCGAAGATACAATATAAGTCTAGACCGTGGTCACTGTATCACTTGCCGTGCTTCTGTCATCTAACCAACAGTTCCATACCTTTTCAAATTTGTGCGGACAACCTCTAGACAAGTATGTGGCTCTATATAGGGGCAAACTGGCATTAATTAAGTTTTTCCAAAATTTAACAGAGGGGGGAGACGATTTTTTCCAATTCATTGTAATGGCTTTGCGTGCATAATACAACAACAGGGAGATGAGTGTTTTTCTGGCTCTGAGTATTGGCAGTTGTTCAACCAGTCCTAGCAAACAGTGTATGGGCTCGCATGGGACGCAAGTCCCGGTGGCTTTATTGATCACCCGTATCACTTCACTCCAATACTGTACAATTGCTGGGCAAGCCCAGAAAATATGGAAGAAACCCCCTGGCCGGTAGGAGCAGCGCCAGCACTCCGGAGAATGCTCCGGTGACATCTGGTGCAGCCTGTGAGGTGTGTAGTGAGCCCTGTGGACAATTTTATATTGGACTAATTTGTCCCTTGCTGAGATCAGAGGGGAGAAGGGATAATCCCAAACCTCCCTCCAGTCGTCCGCGTCCAGCCCCGGTATGTCCTCCACCCATTTCCTGCGGAGGGAAGACAGCTCGGGGATAGCAGCAACCAGCAGGGATCCATAAATCTGAGACGCGGGTTTTTCCAGGTCTTTTACCCGGATAGTAGATTCCAACTCTGAGTATGCCAGTTCGACTGGCCTGCCCAAAAATTGGCACCCGAAGGCATGTGCAATTTGGAGATATCTAAAGCGGGCTCGGTCAGGTACGTTGAATTTAGCACATAAAGTGTGAAAGGGAGTGAGATCTCCGTTGGTGATGATATGTTTGAGGGTCAGTATTTTATACTTGGCCCAGGCCTGCGGATCGGGGATAGTGTGGAATTGTGACAGGTTGGGATTCAGCCACAGGGGGGTGTGAGGAGACCAAGAGTTCGGCTGGGGTGCCCTTAGTGCCTCACCCGCCCTCCATGCCCGCATAGTGGTACGCATGGAAGGGGTGAGATTGTGGGGCGTTTTTTGCCCCCTGAATAGCAGTCCCTCCAGTGCCTCCAGGGACCCCACTATGGCTGCCTCCAGTACCGTCACGGAATTGGTCAGGTCCGGTCTCAGCCACCAGTGGGCGGTCACAAGCTGAGTGGCCAAATAGTACTTGTAACAATCAGGGAGAGCCAAGCCGCCACTGTCCACAGGCCTGGTCAAGGTGGAATATTTGAATCTAGGTGGCCTGCCCCCCCAAATAAAGGAGAGGAAGAGTTGCCTGAGGGAATTAAAGAAGACTTTAGTCAGCCAGTGAGGGGAATTCCGAAAAATATACGTGAGTTTAGGAAGGACTTTCATTTTAATCAGGTTAATACGCCCAATGAGAGAAAGGGGGAGGTTACTCCACGCCTTAAATTTGGCTTTAATGGTCACCAGGACAGGGTCGAGATTTAGCCGCACAAAATCCCCAGTCTCCTTTGAGATAACAATTCCTAAGTAGGTGAACTGCTCAACCCACTGAAGCGGGAGAGAGGAGGGCGAGGAGGACCGGGCCCCCGCATCCACTGGGAACAATTGCGACTTGTGCCAGTTCACCCTCAGCCCCGTGAAGGCGGCGAAGGTATCCATGATACCAAGTGCGCCCCGCAGAGAGTCACCAGCGTCATTCAGGAACAGGAGCATATCGTCCGCGTATAAAGCCACTCTCTCCTCCAGCCAGCCCACCCGAAGACCACGGACCCCGGCCGAGGTCCTAAGGGCCTCAGCAATAGGCTCCACGGCCAGGGCGAACAGAGCCGGGGAGAGAGGGCATCCCTGTCTGGTGCCCCTCTGCAGGGAGAACGGAGGAGACAAAGAGCCATTCAGCTTAATGCGTGCCGTAGGACCAGTGTAAAGTGTGCGTATCCAGCCTATAAATTTTAACGGGAACCCCATTCGTCTAAGCACCTCCCACAGATAGACCCATTCCACCGTGTCGAATGCCTTCTCTATATCCAAGGTGGCAATGGTTCTAGTACCCTGGTTAGTATGGGGGGCATGAATATTAGTGAATAATCTGCGTATATTAATGTCCGTAGATCTACCGGGCATGAAGCCCGTTTGGTCGGGGTCAATCAGGGACTTTATCACTACGTTGAGTCTAATGGCCAGTAACTTGGTCAAAATTTTAAGGTCACAGTTGAGAAGTGCAATTGGCCTGTATGAGGCGCATAACTTAGGGTCTCTATTAGGCTTAGGAATAAGTACCACATGGGCTTCTCTCATAGAGGGTGGCAAGGAGTCTTGATTCAAGCAAGCTTGAAACATCTGAGCTAGTTTAGGGGCGAGCAATTCTGTGTGGGCCCTATAGTACTCAATGGGCAGGCCGTCCGGCCCTGGGGTTTTACCTGCCGGAAAAGATTTAATGGCCAGTGTGACTTCTTCTGGGGTGATCTCCGAGACAAGGAGTTGCCTCTCCGTGTCGGAGAGCCACCCCAGGGCCAATGTGTCCAGCATGGAGATCATAGGCGCAGGATCAAACCCGTCAGGAAGTGAAGAGACATAAAGAGAAGTGTAGAAAGTATTGAATGTAGACAGAATATCCTCCTGAGAGGTGGCTAAAGCGCCATCTGCCGTGAGGATCTCCGATATAACCGCTGAGGGCCTGTCCTGCTGCGCTAGCATCGCTAGCAGCTTGCTATTTTTGTCACCATGTTCAAAGTATGCCTGTCTGCTACCCTGTATACCAAGACTAGTGGCATCTGTAACATAGAGATGTAATTCTCGCCTAAGCGATGACAGGTGTTCAAAATTGGACACCGTCGGCGAGGCTGAATATTGATTCATCGCCTCATCCACCCTACGCTGCAGGTCAGATACCCCATCTCCCAGTTCCGCCTTTACCGCCGCCACAGCCGAGATATACTGACCCCTGCTGTGAGCCTTGGAGGCGTCCCAGGTCGTCTCCAGAGAAGCCGACCCCGCATTGTGCACCCAATACTCCCCCAGGGGGGAAAGAACTCTGTCATGGACAGCCTCGTTATTGATCCAATGGGGTTGCAACCTCCAAAGGGCATTGTTCCGCGACCTGGTGGTCCTAATGGTCAATTTAAGGGGGTGATGATCAGAGAGGCCAGAGGGGAGATAACATGCCTCCTGAATGTTAGCCAGCATGGTTGAATTAGCAAAAGCTAGATCAATGCGGGAGGAGGTTCTAAATGTGGCCGAAAAACAAGAATACGTTCTATCTTGGGGGTGAAGCCACCTCCATGCCTCCTGGAACTCCGTGGCCTGAGCCCACGTTCCGAGATCAGAGTTAAAATTGGATTGGGGGGAAGGCCTGTCCAGGTCACGGGACAGCATAGCATTAAAGTCTCCCATGAACAGAACCTGCGCTGGGCAATGCGGAGCCAACCTCTCGTAGAGTGTGTACAGAGCCTGTACCTGACCAGGGGGAGGCAAATAAACATTCACTATGACATACTTTTGGGTATATACACTCAGAACAACCATAACGAACTTTCCCTGGGGGTCCAGATGAACATCGTGTATCACACACGGTACACGTTTGCTAATCAGGATAGATACCCCACGAGAATATGAAGAGTAGGTCGCATGAAACGCCTTCTGTACCCAGGGCTTCTTCAGAGCCATAACCTTGCTGCCGGTTAAATGTGTCTCCTGCAGTAGCACTATGTGGGGATTATGTATTTTCAAATATTGAAATAAGAGTGACCTCTTAAACTTCGAGTTGAGCCCCCGAACATTCCATGACAGAACGGTCAGGAGCTCAGCATCCGGAGGAGCCATCAAGGAACACCAGGGGGAAATAGAAGCAGGATGAGACCATCAACCCAACACATATAAGTAAACACAGTAGTGGCACACTCATTCAATAGGGTCAGAGACCCATAAGGTAGTTGAGCAATACAGTAATTATCTGGACCTTCATAAAAATTGAACCCTTCTCCCCATAACATAAAACACCCTACCCAAACACCATACAAACCTAGCGTCAAGGGCCAAAAAAAAAAGGGACCCAAGAGCCATAAAAACTGATGCAGGGTTTTGTCCCTTAACTGAGAAAAACATGTAATCTTTAGGTTACTGCGACCCTAAGAAGTCGGCCCGTAGGACCGCAGGTGAGGGATACGTTTCCGGGGAAGTCCGCCTCAGCTCTGGGTGGAAGTCCAAGGTGTGGAAAGGGGGAACAACTTGAGTCACCTTGGTTCATGAGCGAGGCAGTTCGTTAGTTGCCATTGGAGCTCCTTAGACAGGAGTGAGTGGAAGTTCAATCAGCCGAAGTGAACATTTGTGTATAAGGAACAAAGGTGAAAGCCAGCAGGGATAAGCAGGATTAGGGGCATAGAAGGGGGCAGTGCTGGGATTCTTCAAAAGACAGGAAAGATGTTCATTGATGTGATAGTTGAAGCATATCTGTTCCCTGCCGGGTGAAAACCACCGCTGGTCCTCGGCTGCCTAAGGTTAACGGGCGTCTAGCCACGCCGCTGCCGCCTCCGGGGTATCAAAGAAATGAGTGTCGCTACCGTCAGTGACTCGCAGTCTGCTGGGATACAACAGGCCAAAGCGCAGACCCCTCTCCCGGAGCCAGCGTCTCACATCAGTGAAGGACTTGCGACGTTGCTGTACCTCCTGGGAGAAGTCCGGGAAGAAAAGTAGTCTGGTGTTTTCATACTTAATGTCTGGCATGGCTCGTGCCGCCGCAAGGATGCGGTCCCGGTCCCGGTAGTTCAGCATTCGTAGCAGGAAGGGGCGTGGAGGGGCCCCAGGTCTCGGAGGGAGCGGTGGAACCCTGTGGGCTCTTTCAACCACAAAGGTAGACGCCGGAGCACCCAGGTCAAACAGGGTGGTCAGTAATTGCTCAGTAAATTCAGCAGGCCTAGGGCCCTCGGCCCTCTCGGGCAGTCCAATTATACGGATGTTGTTCCGCCTGAGGCGGTTCTCGGTGTCTATCGCGCGCTCCTGCAGCGCTTTCACTTGAATTTGGAGGGCCCGTATCTCCCTGGAGTCTGACCGAACCGTATCCTCCACCACAGAGACCCTGTCCTCCACCTCTGTGATGCGAGAGCGAAATTTATCCATATCTTGACGGAGAAGACCGACATCCACTGTCAAAAAATCAATCTTAGATGTCAGAGTTTCTTTACAGGATGTGATGGCTGCCAGGATCTCCACTCCCGTGGGTGGCGCCGCCACCCCCGACTCCGCAGCCATCCGCGTATCGGCCGCCATTCCAGCCGAGGATCTCCGGGTAGACGGAACAACTGCTGACGGAGGTATGTGAGGAGCCTTCGGGCCCTTATTTGTATAGCTGCGGGTCCTAGGGCGGCCCATCCAATCCTAACCCCAAAATTAGGGAAAGTTCAGGGGGGGGGGGGGGAGAGAGGGGGGCTCGCGGGCAGAGGGGCCCAGTCCAAATGGGAGGACGGGGGGGGGCACAACAAAGACAGGATGGAGAGGTGCTGGAGTGGGGGAGTCCCCCCCCGCAGTATTGTGGGGCAGTCGATCACCCAAAGGAACCCAGGAGGAGTGGAGGCGTACCTGCGTCCGATGGATGGGGCCGGTCAGGAGGCCGAGAGATGGCTGCGGGCTGCAGACGTGGATGCGTAGAAGCAGCTCCCCGAAAGTCGTCAGGCGCAGTGCCGACCCCCCCGGCACGGATGGTAGCTCCGGAGGACGTGCCCGTCCGCCGCGTGTCCGGCGGCACTCAGAAATTGAGGACGGAGGCTCCCGGAATCGCGGTAGGCCGCAAGATGTGCGTAGGCCGCAGGCCTGGGCAATCAATTTCCCGAGTCCCCCAGGCGGTCGCAGCGCCGGTCCGGAACACCCTTTCCACCACTGGTGCCCTCGGTGTGCGTGGACGAGGCACCTCCAGCCCCGCGAACCGCGGCAATCGAGCCCAGAGGCTCCGAGAAGGGCAGCAGGCCGCAAGATGGCGGTGGGACCCGGGAGCACAGAGCCAGCCGCAAGTCCCGGTAACGGCTCGATCGGGCGACCAGGGCCAAAAATACAGGATGTGGCCGAGGCAGAGGACCTTCAGTGACCCGCAGGGTAAGTTTGAGGGCTCACCCGGGCAGAGGGAAGGCAGGATGGCAGCAGATTTTGTCAGGATGTAACACGTCTTCCCTGCTCTACATCCGGACACGCCCCCAAGCTTTTCTATTTTTAATACTACACCATGGGAGCCTGTTTTCATTTTGAGGAACTTTTAGTGTCCAGTGCCTTGCCTTCACGGACCTGGAAAGGAGGATTGAACAGTTTGAGCAGTGATCAGGAGTTCCAGAAGCCGGCTGTGGAATTCACCCTACATGCTGTTTGCCCCTGTAGGGGTGCTGGGATCTGGTGGGTGGGGACACATGTGGGGGATCACCAAAGTCACATGATTGTACCCCTGTCAGCACGGAGAACCCATCACTGCATGAACTGTTTATGAATAACTCCCACACAGTTTTAATCATTTATACCTGTATATGGAGACCTATGGGATTCTTATGAACTCAATGTAAACTGCAAACTAGAGGGCTACGTGCAACATGAGTTGTCATTAGATTGTACTGGATACCTCTCTATAAGGCCCGATATAGCTTGGATTGTACATATACAACATATGGTTTATGGAATGAACTACTACTTGGTTTTATCTGTTACATTGGTACATGCATATGGTGGATAGCCTATGTCATTTCACGCAGCTGTTTTGAGTTGGTTGATACACTGTTTATGTTTATATCACTTGTTCACTTACTATTTAAGTGAGGAGGTTTAGCCTTCATTAAGCACCTGGGGTTCACTCCATATACACCAGTTGATCTGTTTCACCATATGTAGACACTATTAAGTGTCCAACACATTTATTAGGTTTGCACCTTACACAATGTGAGTTTACTTTATTATATTATTCACTTATGTTCACATGCCTTGTGCCTTAATATTGGAAAGTCCTATTCCAGATTTGGAGATTCCTAATAGGTAGCGCCAACACCTCGTCTTTACCCTTTTACAACATTCTACCAAAAACTTGGTCAAAAACATAAGAGGTTTAATGGCTCTTTAAAATTTACTGCATTATGCCGGAAACCATTTTTTGTGATGGGACAAGATGTTTTGCAGGACAGGAACAACTATCATGCTATAAATATATGTACATTCCATTCCTACTTTCTTTTCTTTTTCGTACATCACGGGACACAGAGCGACTTAGTCATTACTAATGGGTTATATAGATTACCTTCAGGTGTTGGCACTGGCCAATTCCAAACCGGAAGTACCCTCCCCTATATAAGCCCCTCCCATCCGGGAGCACCTCAGTTTTTTGCCAGTGTCTAAGGTGTTGGCCAAAGAGTAACATGTGTTTTCACTGGGCTTGCGTACAGGTTCTTTTGGGCCTTAGTAAGCTGTTCCGGATCCCACCAAAAAAGCTTCATAGCTAAACGGTCGGTACCCGGGCCTTGCAGCAGAAGAGCAAGGTTTTGCCTGTAATGCTTCTCTTAGGAGGGCTGGACCCTGGGATCCAGAGCTCTGGTCATACCCACGACCAAGATGTTGTCTGTGCAGGGTGCTATACAGGTCCAGGGGAGTGGAATCCTTGGGAACCCGGTCCCTGAAGGTTTAATTACAATGCCTGCCATGATAGGTGAAGTTTGGACTTCTGTGGACCAAACAAAGTCCTGCGGCGGGGATCAGGTAAGTGGGGGCCCCCAGGAACTTGGTTCTATTGGGGGACCCCCAAGCCTAATTTGTCTTTCTGTCTGTTACCTAACGGTATTCCCGCTAAATATCTGTGTTTGCCTGTAACTACTGAAAATGTAAAATTTTAATAGTAGTCAAGAAAAAAAAAAAAAAAAGGGGACCGCGGTACCTGTGTTAAACCACTAGAGGCCGCTGTAGTCCATTTTTCTTGTCATGTGGATCTTTGGTTTTCTCAAGTCAAAAGATCCAGGCAGCTGGTAAGTTTCTCTGTGGGAATCCACTTCCTCTGCCCTGTTGCTGCGCTCATCCACCGCACAGGCCCTCCGGCAAAAAGGGGCCCTGGCTCCTAGTTCCCTGTTTGATTTCGAAAAGGGCGCCAATGGCGCACGGGCGCGGGCGCGTGCACGCGCCTCCTATGAAAAAAAGGGGCGGGGCGGGTGGATGACGCTCGATGCACGCCGCGGCGCTTCTGCGCATGTGCGGGCGTCCCAGCATGGTTAAAAGACACAGTACAAGTGTCAGCTGGATGCAAACAGAGCTAGCAACAAACAGTGGCACACAGAGGCGGTTGATGCAGGCATCCCCATAGAAAGGCAGTTTAGTGGACACCAGCTGGTATATAGCAGCAACTTTGTTAGACTATTACCAGCAAAATTGGTGTATGACGACGGGAATACCTCAGCTTTGTGCTTAAAGGATATGTCGTCCAGACGCTCCGGAAATAGATCTTCCAGGAAGCCAAAGGGGTCTCCATCGGGCTCTGAGGATATTGGGCATGCTTGTACTGCACCAATCTCCCCTGAGAATTCAGAGGTCAGTAGCCGTAGAAACCCCGCAGGAATGCCTGGTGCTGCGGCTGTCCCCAGTCCACCTGCTCCTGTATATATAACAGAGGAGGTTTTATCCTCAACTCTGGGAGGATTGGAAGAGAGATTAACAGCATTGATCGCTGCTTCCCTGTCACAGGAAAAGCGCGTCCGATCTCCGTCTCCTCCTTCAGAGTGCCTGTTAGTGGAGGAACAGCCCCACACAGAGATCGACCTACCTGAAGGGGATCAGGATGAGGTTGATTCAGTTATGGAGGAATCAACAGTGGAAGAACCTTTCTCAGCATCTCAGGCTGAAAGATTATGGGTTCAGTCTCTGACTAATATGGTCCGATCAGCATTTAAAATGCCTCTGGCGGAACCACCATCCAATACGGTTTCCTCGCTGGGGTCGCTAAAAGCTCCCCAGGCTGTCTGTTCCTTCCCAATCCACCCTTTGTTAGAAGGGCTTATTTACCAGGATTGGGAGCATCCTGATAAAATATTTGCTCCCCCCAAGAGATTTCCGGTGATCTATCCCATGGAGGATAAGTTCATAAAAAAATGGAGGGTCCCTACAGTGGACGCAGCCATCTCTTCTGTTAACAAATCACTGACATGTCCAGTAGATAATGTTCCAATGTTCAAAGACCCAATAGATAAAAAATTGGAGTCTTTACTAAAATCTGCTTTCTCTACAGCAAGCATGGTGACACAACCTGCGGTAGCAGCGATTGGAGTCTGCCAAGCAGTGAAAGATCAGTTGAAACAGGTCTTAAGGGACTTACCAGATCAGCAGGCTCTTGCCCTAGCTGACCTGCCTAGAGCCTTGTGTTTTGCGGTGGACGCCATAAAGGATACATTCCAACAGGCCTCCCGCTTTACGCTGTCTATAGTACATATGCGTAGGCTCAAAAACTGGTCTGCTGAAGCTCCCTGTAAAAAACTGCTGGTTAGCTTCCCATTTCATGGAGAACGCTTATTTGGAGAAGATCTGGACAAATATATCCAGAAAATTTCTGCCGGTAAAAGTTCACTCTTACCGGTTAAGAACAAGGGTAGAAGTCCTTCTTTTAAGAGGCCTACTTCTCCAGTCCCGGGCACATCGGCTGTGAAGCAGTTCCGACGGCCTCCGCGGTCAAATTCAGGGGGCAGAAATCAGGGACAATCACAGGGTAACAAGAAGCCCTGGATCAAGAGAGGTACAAAACCTCCCCCCAAGGCATGAAGCGTTGCCCCCACTCAATCGGGTGGGGGGAAGACTTCAGTTGTTCACAGAGACCTGGCGGGACACCATCAGAGACAGATGGGTGCTCTCCGCAGTAAGTCTGGGATACAAGCTGGAGTTAAAAGGCACTCCTCCTGCCCAATTTATGAGGTCAAACGTGCCAAGAGATCCCCAAAAGAGAGGATCCCTCCTTCTGGCACTAGAACAACTATTGCTCCAAGGTGTAATCATGAAGGTTCCCCTGGAAGAAAGCGGATTCGGGTTTTACTCGAACCTTTTCACAGTCCCCAAACCAAATGGGGACGTGAGGCCCATATTAAATCTAAAAGGGCTAAACAAGTTCCTAAATATCAGGACTTTTCGGATGGAGTCGATCCGATCGGTGGCCACCGCCCTACAAGGGCAGGAATGGTTAGCCTCGATCGACAAAAAGGATGCTTATCTGCATATTCCCATCTTTCCGGCCCACCAGAAATTTCTACGCTTTGCAGTAGAAGGGCGCCATTTTCAGTTCAGAGCCTTACCTTTCGGTCTGGCCACAGCACCACGAGTGTTCACAAAAATTCTGGCCCCATTATTGGCCAATCTAAGAACACAGGGTGTAACGATAATGGCATATCTAGACGACCTGCTACTAATAGACCACTCAGTGGAAAAGCTGGAAGTAGCTATTCACAAGACAATCAAGTATCTGGAATATCACGGTTGGATTATCAACCGGGACAAGTCAGCTCTAAGACCAGTCAAAAGTCTGGAATACTTAGGGCTAAGGCTGGATTCAAATCAGAGAAAGATTTTCTTACCTCCAGAGAAGGTGTCGTCTTTAAAAGATTTGACCCACTTAGTGGGTACAAAAAGAAAACCATCCATACGCCTCTGCATGAGGCTGCTGGGAAAAATGGTGGCTTCATTCGAAGCGGTACCCTACAGTCAATTCCATTCAAGGAATTTGCAAAGGGCCATACTGTCAGCCTGGAACAAAAAAGTTCAGGCTTTAGACTTACCAATGTCCCTGTCCCCTTCCGTTCGCAAGAGCCTCCATTGGTGGTTGGTGCCCCAGAATCTGGAAAAAGGGAAACCCTTCAGTCCGGTTTCTTGGAAGGTAGTCACTACAGATGCCAGCCTCATAGGCTGGGGGGCAGTACTGGAGCAATGGTCTCTCCAGGGCAAGTGGTCAGAAGCAGAAAAGGCCCTGCCCATCAATCTCTTAGAGATACGAGCAGCCCGGTATGCCCTAGTAGCATGGACATCCAAACTCCAAGGGTCCCCTGTCAGAATTCAATCAGACAATGCTACAGCAGTGGCATATATCAATCACCAGGGTGGCACCAGGAGTCGTGCAGCCCAGAGGGAAGCAAATTGCATCCTGGAGTGGGCAGAAAAATATGTCCCAGCCATATCCGCGGTTTTCATCCCAGGAGTGGAAAATTGGAGAGCGGACTTTTTAAGTCGCCAACAATTATGCCCGGGGGAATGGTCTCTTCACCCCGAGGTTTTCCAGGCAATATGCCAGCGGTGGGGAACACCGGATGTAGATCTGCTAGCATCCAGATTCAACGCAAAGGTGGACAGATTTGTGTCTCGCACAAGGGATCCTCTAGCTTGCGGCTCGGATGCCCTAGTGTTCCCTTGGGATCAGTTCAAGCTGATATATGCATTCCCACCGCCACAATTGTTACCGCGATTACTCCGCAGAATCAGGGTAGAAAAGAAACCAGTGATTCTGGTGGCTCCAGCGTGGCCCCGAAGGGCATGGTACGCGGAGATTGTAAAAATGTCAGTGAGGAGTCCTTGGACCCTCCCACATCGTCCGGACCTGCTGTCGCAGGGACCGATATACCACCCTTCCTTACCAGCCCTAGGTTTGACGGCCTGGCTATTGAAGCCCACATTCTGAAAAAGAGAGGGCTCTCTAATTCTGTGGTATCTACCATGATCAATGCCAGGAAGCCGGTATCCAGGCAGATCTATTATAGGATCTGGAAAGCGTACATTACGTGGTGTGAGGCCAAGAAATGGCATCCACGTAAGTACGTGATAGGGAGGATTTTGGACTTCCTACAGTGGGCTGTAGATAGGAAGCTGGCCTTGAGTACTATCAAGGGTCAGATTTCGGCCTTGTCAATATTTTTTCAAAGGCCCTTGGCTTCGCATTCACTAGTCAAAGCTTTCATACAAGGAGTGATGCGTATTAGCCCTCCAGTTAGTATTCCCATATGTCCTTGGGACTTAAACCTGGTTCTGTCAGTTCTACAGAAACAACCGTTTGAACCATTGCAACACATTTCCTTGGTTCTTCTCACCAGGAAATTGATTTTCTTAGTAGCCGTTTGTTCGGCTAAAAGAGTATCGGAATTAGCCGCCTTGTCCTGTAAGGAGCCATATCTGGTTGTCCATAAGGACAGAGTAGTATTACGTCCTCATCCAGCCTTTCTTCCCAAGGTGGTATCGAGGTTTCATTTGAACCAAGATGTGGTTCTTCCTTCTTTTTTCCCCAAACCTAGCTCGGTAGAGGAAAAGTTATTACATTCTTTGGATGTAGTAAGAGCAGTTAAAGCTTATCTAAAAGCCACTGCTCAGATTCGCAGAACGGATACTTTGTTTATTCTGCCGGAAGGCCCTAAAAAGGGTCAGGCAGCATCAAAATCCACTTTAGCCAAGTGGATTCGACAGGTCATAATACAAGCCTATGGCTTGAGAAAGAGACTGCCTCCGTTCAAAGTTAGGGCGCACTCCACAAGAGCAGTTGGAACTTCATGGGCAGTGCATCACCAGGCCTCCCTGGCTCAAGTATGTAAGGCCGCAACATGGTCTTCGGTACACACGTTTACTAGATTCTACCAGGTAGACGTTAGAAGTCAGGAGGATGTCGCCTTTGGGCGCAGTGTGTTGCAGGCCGCAAAAGATCCTCATGCCTGATGGCGCCCAGCTTATGTATCCCTCCCCTCATTTGGCATTGCTTTGGGACGTCCCATTAGTAATGACTAAGTCGCTCTGTGTCCCGTGATGTACGAAAAAGAAAAAGGGATTTTTATAACAGCTTACCTGTAAAATCCTTTTCTTGGAGTACATCACGGGACACAGAGCTCCCACCCCTCTTTTTGGGACACTTATTGCTTGGCTACAAAACTGAGGTGCTCCCGGATGGGAGGGGCTTATATAGGGGAGGGTACTTCCGGTTTGGAATTGGCCAGTGCCAACACCTGAAGGTAATCTATATAACCCATTAGTAATGACTAAGTCGCTCTGTGTCCCGTGATGTACTCCAAGAAAAGGATTTTACAGGTAAGCTGTTATAAAAATCCCTTTTTTTGCTTTGTTTGTTTGATATGGAAGGAAGCAGTGAATTAAACTACATAGGGAAGGGAATAAGTTGAAATTAAATGGCATAGGAGAAGAGAGAGAAAAAGGGGCGGGGCAGTTCTGTAAAAAGGGGTGTGTGCGTGTGAAAGCAGGAGAGGTGGTCCTTGGTGGGTGGGTGGTCCTTGGTGGGTCAGTTCCTATAAAAACTCCAAACCTTTCTCTAAGGGGACATATCATAGCTGTGTTCTTAGAAAGAAAACATGTTCTGGTATTCTTGCAGGGAAGGGAAGTAAACCTTAACAACACAGTTCTTTCTCATACTTCATAAACTGAAGTCAAAATCTCTAATTTTCCATTTAACAGTTATTTCAGAAAATAAAAAATATCAACTTTGCCAATTTGTTTCATGTTAATGGCCCTTTACTGAAGTCAATGGAGAAAAGTGTTGTTTTGCACTAATGACATTAAAATAGATTCTCATACAATAATTGTACTGTGCAGCAAATAATGTGGGTGGGTGTGCTGTTGCTTGCAAATAGGCTTTTGTTCACTGTTTAAGAAAAACATGGTCGGAGAACGCAAAAACAAAACTCTTGGAAAAACAGAGGGGGTGTTAACTTGTTTATAGTTGCTGGGCACTTACACGGTCACAGAGTTCCTCAAATGTGCAGTCAGCAATGGTTCCACAGGCTTTGCTCAGCTTCAGCTCCCTGCCCTGCACTTTCAGAATCCTTGGTCTTGTTACTATGGAAACAGGAACAAAAGCTCAGTCTTGTCTGGATAATTACCCTAAAATTCATCCCTTACAGCTAGGAAATGCAAAGCTTGATGAATAATAGCACATGATTTAACACATAAATTAGACAAAATGCTGATACAATGACTGCCACTTGAGTGTGGCATCAACCCATAGACAGCAATGGAACTTATTAATTGGTCAGTGGAGATTGGGCATTGTGTTTTAAATGCGTTCTTTTTCAAGAGAAATTAACTTACGTACCATCATTTTGTTTCTGAGCCAGCTCATCAAACAACTTATCCATGACAGCCTCCACATCAGCTTCACTTGTGCTACAGAGAAAAGAAGAATAGCATGTGAAATTAATAACACTCAAAGCCAGCATCTAACAGCTGCCTTGGACTGCTTAGCTTCCTGTCCATACACCTATACATGTATATTCAAAAGGAAAAGGATGTTATGTTCTAAACACAAACATTACATTTACAATGCACTTCAAAAGTGGGAATATTAACTTGCAGGCAGATGATTTGGCCTTATTTGCATACACTGAAAGGCTCATGTGATTCCGACAGCTTCTCGTAATGAGGCAACACAAGCACAACAAAGCTCTTAATACTATGTGTACACAAAGAGGGAGAGTAAGCTACTGGCTTTCTCTTGAATGCAAAGCAAAAGTAAACACACCAGACTAGTGAAAGTCTTTTATTCATTTGTGTGATGGACTCATCTTGGTGTATAGTGGAGATATGACCAGTCCTCCACAATAGATATTGTTCTTTTATTATGTGCCTGCGATGAAAGATTTTAAGGATTATAAGTAAATCACAGCTACGCATCATAGGGCTTGATCAGTAGAGGCTGGTACACACAGGCAGTTTTTTTTTTTCATTCAACCCAGCAGGCTGAACAAAAAACAAACATAAGGAGCTCCCTGCTGAGCTAGTGTAATTCTGACAGGGAGACTGCACTCCCCCCCCCCCCCCCCCCCCCGCCAGAACACACAGGTCTGCACAGGCAGCATGCCGATTGGCTGCTGGTTTTCTAGCACACCCGTCTGACAGAAGCCGGATAGGCTGCATACTCACTGGCAGAATGTCGGATGGTTTCTATTGAACCGGGCGATATTCGGCCAGTGTGTACCTGTCTTAAAGTCTTTGTAAAGTCAGAAGGTTTTTTATCTTAATGCATTCTATGCATTAAGATAAAAAGCCTTCTGTGTGCATCAGCCCCCCTAATACTTACCTGAGGTCCAGCTAGATCCAGCAATGTTGCAGGAGTGTCTCAGCTGCCCGAAACTCCTCTCCTCATTGGCTAAGACAGCAGTGTGGCACCATTGTCTCCCGCTGCTGTCAGTCAAAGTCAATCAGCCAATGAGGAGAGAAAGGGGGCAGGGCCGGGCTGCGGCTCCATGTCTGAATAGACACAGGGAGCCATGGCTTGACTTGGGTGCCCCATAGCAAACTGCTTGCTGTGGGGGCACTCAACAGGAGGAAGGGGCCAGGAGCACCAAAGAGGGACCTGAGAAGAGGAGGATCTGGGCTGCTCTGTGCAAAACCACTGAACAGAGCAGGTAAGTATACCATATTTGTAATTTTTAACAAAAAAACTGACAAAAAAAAAAAAACGAGACTTTACAATCACTTTAAGACAAATGACAATAAGTAAAGTTCAAAAACGTAACACCGGAAGCAAACGATTGCTTGGCAGGAGGGATTCCCCTGTCCGCACCCGTGGTTACAGTAAAGAAATTCACCCCATCTTTGGCCAGCATAAGGAGTGTCTCCATAGGGAGATCTTGCAAGGTGACATCCCAGGTTGAAGTATTTTAATTTGGCCAACTGATAGCTAATAAGCAACCAAAGAAATTGTTTTAATTGTTAGGCAAGGGTGCAGTCTACGGTACATACCTTGCATAGATCAGCACAATGGACTAAGTCATATCATAAGCAGAAGGTAAAAGCAGGCAGCCAACAGGTGTGTAGTAGCAGACAGGATTCACAGAACAGAAAAATTAAGCTCACAAAGATTAACGTGAACTCATGCTCAATCCCACTGCACAGAGCAGTATTTGAACCTGCTAGTGAGTGATACTGCAGATATGTCTGAAGTACACTATTAAAACCAGTAGATTGCACAGGTTCACACCTATAGCAAACGCCTCCAGAAACAAAAGGGATAGAATGTCTACAGGCAATCCTGTCAACAGGATATAGACAACCAGCTTACCAAGCGAGATGAATGGCATATTCGACACTACCAATTTCTTAAAGGAAAACTAAACACAAGAACAAAAACAAAAATATTATATTTTGCAGCTCACCAGTTCTTAGATGCGGTTGGCTGCATCAGTTTTTTTTTTTTTTTTTTTTCAGGCTAAGAACATTTTCAGAAGTACAGAACATATCTGTTGATCTTGCCAAAAATGCTGTGTCCTTGTAACTTCCTACAAACTGAACAGGAAGTAAAAATTTATCTAATATCACTAATCTCCACCCCCTATGTAATGCAAGCGTAGAGACAGAAAAGTGTATGTTTCACAAGAACACAAGGTAAAAATAAAGTGAAAAAAGCCTGAAAAGAGAAAACGAATGCAGCCACAACAACCAGTGACTGGTCAGCTGCAATATATTACAGTTTTGCTTTTGGGTTCAGATATGTAGATAGAGGAAAGGCAAAGACCAGATGTACTGATCCCGCAGAGCCCTGGTGCCCAACCTACAGCCCTATGGCACTTTTTGTGCATCCCTCAGGGTCCCTGCAGACACAAATCTGTGTTTCCCTATTGCCCTGCTATAGTAGTGATTTGTATCAGTTTCATGTAATATATCTCCAGTCTATGACTCTCTCCTGAAGCATGCCTCCAGTCTCCAACAACTCCTATAGCATGTCCGCAGTCTCTGACCATCTCTTGCATCGTGTCCTTAGTCTCTGACCATCTCTTGCATCATGTCTGCAGTCTCTGACCATCTCCTGTTGTTTCTCTGCTGATATTAAATATTCACAGAATTTTATCCTTTGGGATATCCTTTGGTATGTCAGGGGCCGCACTTGAGGTGGGAAAGTTGCCCCCCACTGCCTTAGAGACACCAGAGCATTCACTTCTAGTGCAGGTGTCTCTAAGGCAGTGGGGGGCAACATGTGATGTGATGTGATGTAGCTATTTAAATCATTGCTGTTAACTTATATCTCTATACGGAGCCTGCTGGCCGAGATATGTGTATAACTTGTGTCTATTTATTAAAATGTGTTTTTTCAAGTGATTGTTCTACCTATGTGCCTCATTTAAAGTCCCGAACTTCCTCCCCTCTTATTACATGGGGACAAGGTGCTTTGCCCCATGTTGAGGGCATGTGGCCTGGTATGGTTCAGGAGGGGGAGCGAACACTCGTCCCCTCCTTTCCTAGTCTGCCAGGCTGCATGCTTGGATAAGGGTCTGGTATGGATTTTAGGGGGACCCTATGCAATTCTTTTTCTTTTATATTCTGTTGTCTGCAAGCAATTCCCCGCTGACAGCAGGAATGAGTCATCGGTGTGGGATGCCAGTGGGTGCCGGCTCCTTAACAACCAATGACTGACACCAGCAATGAGTTACTGGTTGTTAAAGCGGAGATCCCGCCAAATTTTTTTTTTTAAAAGCCAGCAGCTACAAATACTGCAGCTGCTGACTTTTAAAAAATGGACACTTACCTGTCCAGCGCGTCCGTGATATCGGCAGACGAGGTTGAGCAGTCGCTCGGATGCTGCCACCGCCATTCTCGGTGAGGGAATCAGGAAGTGAAGCCTTGCGGCTTCACTGCCCGGTTCCCTACTGCGCATGCGCGAGTAGCGCGGCGCACCGTCACTGGTTCCCGCTCTCTCCTGGGAACAGTGTGCTTCCCAGAAGACAGCGGGGGGTGACGCGAAGGGGCGTGACTCCCACGGGAGTCAATACCCGGAAGTGGTGCAAATACCTGTCTTAGACAGGTATCTGCACCCCCTCCCCCTTGAAAGGTGCCAAATGTGACACCGGAGGGGGGAGGGTTCCGAAAAGCGGAAGTTCAATTTTTGGGTGAAACTCCGCTTTAAGATGTCAACAAGTGACGGTTCCTAACAACCAATGCAATCATGGATGCAAAAATAGACTGTGTGTCCGCTTACATCTATTTAGGTCCACTTCCATTTTGTAAAGAGAGCAAAAATAGAATGGACCTGAACAGATGTGGCTGTAAGTGGATGATCATCTGTTTGCCCATAGGAATGCATTGCTGTTTGTTTTTCATCCATCAACTTTTACAGAATACTTTAAAATTACAAATAGTTTATGGGTTTGCAGGTGGTGGTGTAATTGTGTAGGGAATTTTTTTTTTGCCACACATTAGATCCATTAATGCAGTTACATATGAATACTACAGTGTACCTGACAACATGCATCTCTTTATTACTCACAAAGGTAGCCACTGAGTGTAAACCACTAAAAGATGATAAATGCTTGCATGTTAGAGTCATAAAGTAAACAAATGCATGTACCATGGCTATATCTCAAATGGGGAAATTAAAGAAACGGTCTCAATGGGCTTTGGGCTTGTTTTATTCGCATCAGTTTAAGACGCTTCTGAGCTCATTCAGAATTTAACCACTTGCCAACTGGGCATGTTCATCCCCCTTTGCCCAATTTTCAGCTTTCATATGGCCATATACAATAATACACTTTGAATGACAATAGCATGGTCATGCAACACTGTACCCAAACTAAATGTTTATATTTTTTTGAGAAATATAGAGCTAGATAGATAGAGCTTTCTTTTGGTGGTATTTAATCACTACGGTTTTCAATTTTTTGCTAAACGAAAAAAGTCCGAAAATTTTGAAGGAAAAAAAAAAAGTTTGTTATAACATTTTGTAAATGTTTTTCCTTCAATGATGGGCACTTCTAGGCTGCACTGATGGGAACTGATGAGGCTGCACTGATAGGCGACAATGATAGGCATCACTGATAGGCACTGACAGAAAAAACCTGATGGCACTGCACTAATAATCAGTGCCCTTATCATCAGTGTAGATGTCCCTTGTGTGGATTGCCGCTTAACATCTCTCCTCACATGCAGTCAGAGTGAGGAGAGGAATGCCGATAATCGGCAAATTTTGTTTACACTGTGATTAGACACAGCCGGTCACATGGTAAAGAGCCGCTTGATTGGCTTTTTACCCCGATCTGTGATCAGCTGTGCCCAAAGGACATAGCGATCAAAGATCCCTGCAGATGCGTGCCGCAGGGAGAAGCGCGATCACTGGAGGACGTCAATAGAAGCACTACTGTAAATGTACGACCGTGCTGTTGCCGTCATTCGGCTAAAGCACGGTCATGAAGAGGTTAATGCCAGATGCATTTGACCCACAGTTGACCTCTTCTGACCTGCTTGAAGCATGTTTTGCATTTCCATAAACTTGCATGGGAATGTAAAACCTGTTTGAAGTGAACAAAAGCCCTTTGACCACAGGCTCGAACGCATCTGTCGGAAATAGCCTATATTTGGAGGGAATGGCCATATACAATATTACAAACTATAAACACTTACCAAGCAAATAAAATGTAGAGAACAGAAAAGAGTTATACTTACAGGAAGTATATTTTACCAGCTGCAGAGAGTACCCGTTTCCGATAGTCTATACCAGAGTCCAGCTGAACAGTGTTACAGTATGTCTGCAAGACCAAATGTTATACTTTATATGCTATACAAAGCTAAAAATCAACAGCAAGAGCACAACAAATTCAAATTAATCATGGTCTGATTTTACATCAATCTTATTTTAAAGAATACAAAATAAAATGTCTGTGCTGCCTGAACGTTAATTGATTTACAGCACTTTTTTGCTTTGCATTACCATATGCCTCATTACTTTGTGAAATCATAATTCCTCCCATCAATGGGTTCTTCCCTTTTTTCGTATCCAGTGCTATTAGTGGCTGTTTTTAATTCTTTTTAACTTGATCACAGACATCAGGATGTTTTATTTTTCATAGAAAGAAGTTTCATTATTGTACACGTTAAATATTACCAGTGGGAAACAGAATAGTATGTACTCAGTAGCACTGTAGATGTCTATACTAGGGGCATGTGCACACCTATAATCAAAGTCCTACCCTAAAATCACCTTTAACATTGCTATTTTACATAATAAGTAGAGCTACTGTGCTGTACATCACAATAGACTGTCCAGACCCTGCCATAAGATGCGTGTATGCTAATTTTTTCATGTAGAATGTATAGAGACGTTTACATTTAGGGGCTTAGCTCTGAGAAGAGCTTTCTGGGCTTGATCATCACAGCTTACAAAGTCAAGCACAGAGGATGCCTGGAAATGTGCAATCCAATTCAGTATTGGACACTGGAAGGCAGACTTTCCTCTGCTCTAAAGTATTTTAATATGTTGAGCTAATAGCAGTTAGTCGCATTCAACTGGACATTTTAGATAACACTGAATACATTTCACCAGTCATCCAAGTGGCTTTCTCGGTTCAAATGCGTTTAGAGGGAAACTACACTTTTGTGGGAAAAAATAATTGCAAATATAAAAAACATAATATAGCATATACAATTGCAACAAAAGCCATTTTGTAATGTAACATTATTTTAAAAAAATACATTTCCTTTTCAATCTGCAGCACTGGGATTTTCTGTAAAATGCAATGCAACATGGCAACCTGGAGGAATTATGTACACAAATGGTGTACAGAACAACCCCAAAAAGGTCATTTCCTGCTTGTGTGATTGCCTCATTGATTTTCCCAGAAGTCTGCCCTAAGATATAAATCAGATTTTGGGCATCCTTGCCTCCTCTTAAACAAACATTTCAGTTTTGGTCAGATACTTCCAAAAGGGAAAATCACATCTAAAGGGATTCAAACCCTGCCACTTTTCTCATTAGAACCCTGTTAATACAGCAGCTGATCAATATTCAGATTCACATGAACACACACAAACAGCTATTTCTTCAGAATAAACATAAGGAAACTACAAAAAAGTTTATTAAAATCTCTGCAATGAACAAAAATCCCCAAGAGTGAAATGTTTTTCTCAGCAAAAGTGTAGTTACTCTTTAGGAAACATGGATGATGTATGTTTCTGACCCCCAATAGAACTGAGGTGCTTGGATGAGTGGTGAAACCTATTTATATTACAAAACAAGTTCAGTTAAATGTGACTGACTACTACTATCATTTTTCAAAGACCTATGTAACGTCACCAGCCAATATGAAAGGGGTTAACGCCGTTTAGAATATTCCCTCTCTGAACACACAACCACTATCGACCCTCCACAGCCAGGCGACCACTTCCCATAGGATTAATCCTTCCAGAGATACGAGACAACGCTCTGTATTTCAAGTTCCAAAACAGGGAAATGACTTTATTTTCAAAGCACATGGTAACACATTTCTCTTCAAAACCCTTCCCTCACATCCTTGGGGGAACAGGGCGGGTTAAACTGTCTAATGACAATGGTGATACAGGTCAGGTGCGTTCAAACTTCTCCTTTGATAACCAGTCTTAGCAGGAGGGGTGATTTTCCCCCCCCCTCCTCACAGAAGACACTTAAACATCCCATAATAATAGGCAGCCAGACGGTCTACTAAGCTCCAATCCACATCATCACAATGAAAGGACCTGTAGCATAGGTGAGGTTCATTAGCATTACACAAGCAGATAGGTGACACATCAGCATCTCTCAATTAACCTGTTCAGTGTCGAACACCAGTACATTTTGGGGATTAATATTACCATTTCAATTTCAAGCAATCCAAGCCATATTCTTAATGTCCATTATTTCCTGGCTCACCCTGTGTCCAAAGTGACCCCCTGTCACACAATCACAGATTATAGTGGGGGTTTTCATTCACCCTGTGCCCCTAAGGGAGACACAGGGTGGTTGACACATAAGAGGCATTGGGGAAGCTGAAGCAAGGGTATCCCATACTGCCCAAGAGATTCTGGGTTCCCGGGGCGCTCCCGTTACAACCTAGATAAATGAAAACCTTCACAGCTAAAATATGTCATGTATCTAATAGCAAAGCTACCCAAGAACCTGAATGGGGCTACAAGAGTTTTGTACCAATTCTTGAAAACAGTTACTTGTCAACTGCAATCCCCTCTTAGTGGGTAACCTGCAGATCCTCCAAGATCTTGTGCAGGAGTCCCAGGGCCGGCGCTACCACTAGGCGGACTAGGCAGCCGTCTAGGGCGCACTGCCGCCTAGGGCGCAGCCACGGCCACTAGGGGTGTTGAAAAGATTGGCGGCAGAGCAGCTGGATCGTGATGGTGCATGCACCCCGGCATTTTCCTGTCCCGCTCCTTCAGTCAGAGGCACCCCCCTCCCTCGCACCTCGGCTCCCTTAGATCGCTCTGTAACTCCTCAGAAGGCGATCTGCAGGGGGATACAGCCACACCCCCCCCACCTGTACACCCCACCTGTATTACTGCACACCCCCACCTGTATAATGCACACCCCCACCCCCACCTGTATACTGTACAGCTCCCGCCCCCCACCTGTATACTGTACACCCCACCTGTATACTGTACAGCCCCCGCTCCCCACCTGTATACTGTACAGTCCCCAGCCCCCACCTGCATACTGTACAGCCCCCACCTGTATACTGCACACCCCCACCTGTATACTGTACATTGGGGGTATTATACTGAGGTGATTACATTTGGGGGGGAATTACAAAAAATCTCCACCCGCCACCTCCACCGTATACATGGGCAAAGGGGGTGGAGTCAGGGTGGAGTTGAGGCAGAGCCAAAGGTGGCGGCAAAAATAGGATTTTTATAACAGCTTACCTGTAAAATCCTTTTCTTGGAGTACATCACGGGACACAGAGCGACATAGTCATTACTAATGGGTTATATAGATACCTTCAGGTGCTGGCACTGGCAACTTCCAAAACCGGAAGTACCCTCCCCTATATAAGCCCCTCCCATCCGGGAGCACCTCAGTTTTGTAGCAAAGCAATAAGTGTCCCTAAAGAGGGGTGGGAGCTCTGTGTCCCGTGATGTACTCCAAGAAAAGGATTTTACAGGTAAGCTGTTATAAAAATCCTATTTTCTTTCTCGTACATCACGGGACACAGAGCGACATAGTCATTACTAATGGGATGTCCTAAAGCAATGCCCAATGAGGGGGGGGATACACCATACATAAGCTGAGCGCTATCAGACATGAGGATCTTTTGCGGCCTGCAACACACTGCGCCCAAAGGCGACATCCTCCTGACTTCTAACGTCCACCTGGTAGAACCTAGTAAACGTGTGTACTGAAGACCATGTTGCGGCCTTACAGATTTGAGCCAGGGAGGCCTGGTGATGCGCTGCCCATGAAGTTCCAACTGCTCTCGTGGAGTGCGCTCTAACTTTGAACGGAGGCGGTCTCCTTCTCAAGCCATAGGCTTGCATTATGACCTGTCGAATCCACTTGGCTAAAGTAGATTTTGACACTGCCTGACCCTTTCTGGGGCCTTCCGGCAGAATAAACAAAGTATCCGTTCTGCGAATCTGAGCAGTGGCTTTTAGATAATCTTTAACTGCTCTTACTATATCCAAAGAATGTAAAAACTTTTCCTCTACCGAGCTAGGTTTGGGGAAAAAGGAAGGAAGAACCACATCTTGGTTCAAATGGAACCTCGATACCACCTTAGGAAGAAAGGCTGGATGAGGACGTAATACTACTCTGTCCTTATGGACAACCAGATATGGCTCCTTACAGGATAAGGCGGCTAATTCCGATACTCTTTTAGCTGAACAAATGGCTACTAAGAAAATCAATTTCCTGGTGAGAAGAACCAAGGAAATGTGCCGCAATGGTTCAAATGGTTGTTTCTGTAGAACCGACAGAACCAGGTTTAAGTCCCATGGGCATATGGGAATACTAACCGGAGGGCTAATACGCCTACTCCTTGTATGAAAGCTTTGACTAATGAATGCAAAGCCAAGGGCCTTTGAAAAAATATTAACAAGGCCATCTGACCCTTGATAGTACTCAAGGCAAGCTTCCTATGTACAGCCCACTGTAGGAAGTCCAGACTCCTACCTATTACGTACTTATGTGGATGCCATTTTTTGGCCTCACACCACGCGATGTACGCCTTCCAGATTCTATAGTAGATCTGCCTGGATACCAGCTTCCTGGCATTGATCATGGTAGATACCACAGGATTAGAGAGCCCTCTCTTTTTTAGAATGTGGGCTTCAATAGCCAGGCCGTCAAACCTAGGGCTGGTAAGGAAGGGTGGTATATCGGTCCTTGCGAAAGCAGGTCCGGACGACGTGGGAGAGTCCAAGGACTCCCCACTGACATTTTACAATCTCCGCGTACCATGCTCTTCGGGGCCACGCTGGAGCCACCAGAATCACTGGTTTCTTTTCTACCCTGATTCTGCGGAGTAATCGAGGTAACAATTGTGGCGGTGGGAATGCATATATCAGCTTGAACTGATCCCAAGGGAACACTAGGGCATCCGAGCCGCAAGCTAGGGGATCCCTTGTCCGAGAGACAAACCTGTCCACCTTTGCGTTGAATCTGGATGCTAGAAGATCTACATCCGGTGTTCCCCACCGCTGACATATTGTCCAGAAAACCTCGGGGTGAAGGGACCATTCCTCTGGGCCTAATTGCTGGCGACTTAGAAAGTCCGTCTTCCAATTCTCCACTCCTGGAATGAATACCGCAGATATGGCTGGGACATATCTTTCTGCCCATTTCAGGATGTAATTTACTTCCCTCTGGGCTGCACGACTCCTGGTGCCCCCCTGATGATTGATATATGCCATTGCTGTGGCATTGTCTGATTGAATTCTGACAGGGGACCCTTGGAGTTTGGATGTCCATACTACTAGGGCATACCGGGCTGCTCGTATCTCTAAGAGATTGATGGGCAGGGCCTTTTCTGCATCCGACCATCTGCCCTGGAGAGACCATTGCTCCAGTACTGCTCCCCAGCCTATAAGGCTGGCATCTGTAGTGACCACCTTCCAAGAAATCGGACTGAAGGATTTCCCTTTTTCCAGATTCTGGGGAACCAACCACCAACGGAGGCTCTTGCGAACGGAAGGGGACAAGGACATTGTAAGTCTAGGGCCTGAACTTTTTTGTTCCAGGCTGACAGTATGGCCCCTTGCAAATTCCTTGAATGGAATTGACCGTAGGGTACTGCTTCGAATGATGCCACCATTTTTCCCAGCAGCCTCATGCACAGGCGTATGGACGGCTGTCTTTTTTGTACCCACTAAGTGGATCAAATCTTTCAAAGACAACACCTTTCCTCGAGGCAAGAATATTTTTCTCTGGCCTGAATCCAACCTTAGCCCCAAGTATTCCAGACTTTTGACTGGTTTTTAGGGCTGACTTGTCTCGGTTGATAATCCAACCGTGAGATTCCAGATACTTGATTGTCTTGTGAACGACCACGTCTAGTTTTTTCACTGAGTGGTCTATCAGCAACAAGTCATCTAGATATGCCATTATCATTACACCTTGTGTTCTTAGATTGGCCAATAAAGGGCCAGAATTTTTGTAAACACTCGTGGTGCTGTGGCCAGACCGAAGGGTAAGGCTCTGAACTGAAAATGGCGCCCTTCTACTGCAAAGCGTAGAAATTTTTGGTGGACTGGAAAGATGGGAATGTGCAAATAAGCATCTTTGATGTCGATCGCGGCTAACCAATCCTCCCCTTGTAGGGCAGCGGCCACCGATCGGATCGACTCCATCCGGAAAGTCCTGATATGTAGGAATTTGTTTAGCCCTTTTAGATTTAATATGGGCCTCACGTCCCCGTTTGGCTTCGGGACTGTAAAGAGGTTTGAGTAAAACCCGAACCCCCATTCTTCCAGGGGAACCTCCATAATTACTCCTTGGAGCAATAGTTGTTCTAGTGCCAACAGGAGGGACTCTCTCTTCCGGGGATCCCTTGGCACGTTTGACCTCAAAAATGGGAAGGAGGAGAGTCTTTTAACTCCAATCTGTATCCCAAACATACTACGGAGAGCACCTATCTGTTTTGATCGTGTCCCGCCAGGTCTCTTGCGAACAACTGGAGTCCTCCCCCCACCCGACTGAGTGGGGGCAACCCTTCAATGAATTTAACTTTGGGGGAGGTTTTGTACCTCCCCTGACCCAGGGTTTCTCATTACCCTGCGATTGTCCCTGTTTTTTACCCCCGGGAATTGACCGAGGAGGCCGTCGGAACTGTTACACAGCCGATGCCCCAGGGACTGGAGAAGCAGGCCTCTTAAAGAGGGACCTCTAACTCTGTTTTTAACCGGCAAGAGTGTATTTTTACCGCTGAAAATTTTCTGGATATATTTGTCCAGGTCTTCCCTGAATAAGCGTTCACCATGAAATGGGACGCTAACCAGCCATTCTTTACAGGGAGCTTCAGCAGACCAGTTTTTGAGCCATAGAAGCCTACGCATATGTACTACAGACAGCGTAAGGCGGGAGGCCTGATGGATTGAATCCTTTATGGCGTCAACCGCAAAGCCTAAGGCTCTAGGTAGATCAGCTAGGGCAAGGGCCTGCTGATCTGTCAAGTCCCTCAAGACCTGTTTCAACTGATCCTTCACTGCTTAGCAGACCCCACTGCTGGTTGTGTCACCAAGCTTGCTGTAGAAAGAAGCAGACTTTCATAAGGACTCCAATCTTTTATCTATTGGGTTCTTGAACATTTGGACATTATCCACTGGACATGTCAGTGATTTATACACACAAGAGTTGGCTGCGTCCACTGTAGGGACCTTCCATTTTTTGATGAACTTATCCTCCATGGGATAGACCACCGGAAATCTCTTGGGGGGAATAAATATTTTCTCAGGATGTTCCCAATCCTGGTAAATGAGCCCTTTCAGTAAAGGGTGAAGTGGAAAAGAACAGACAGTCTGGGGGCTTCTAGCGACCCCAACGAGGATACAGTAGTGGTTGATGGTTCCGCAAGGTGCATTTTTAAATGCTGATCGGACCATGTTAGTCAGAGACTGAACCCATAATCTTTCAGCTTGAGATGCTGAGAAAAGGTTCCCCCACTGTTGATTCCTCTATAACAGAATCAACCTCATCCTGATCCCCTTCAGGCAGGTCGATCCCTGTATGGGACTGTTGCTCTGCTAACAGGCACTCTGAAGGAGGAGATGGAGATCGGGCGTGCTTTCCCTGACAGGGAGGCAGCGATCAATGTTGACAATCTCTCTTTTAATCCTCCCAGAGCTGAGGAAAAAACCTCCTCTGTTACATACACAGGAGCAGGTGAACTGAGGACAGCCACAGTACCAAGTACCCCTGCGGGGTCTCTACGGTCACTTACCTCTGAACTTCAGGGGAGACTGGTGCAGCAGAAGCATGCCCAAGATCCTCAGAGCCCGATGAGACCCCCTTCGCTTCCTGGAAGATTCAGTTCTGGAGCTTCTGGACGGCATATTCCTAAGCCTAAAGCTGAGGTATTCCAGCCGTAATACACCACTTTTACTGAGAATAGTCTAGCACAAATGCTGCTATATAACAGTTGGTGTCTACTAAAGTGCCTTTCTAGGGGATGCCTGCATCAACCGCCTCTGTGTGCCTTTATACTGTTGCTAGCTCTGTCTGTGCACTTCAATAGCCAGCTATGATTGTTGTCAGGATCACCTGTGGCCAGGTGACAGATGCACACCGTAGGGGGACAGGAGTGCACCGCGAGGTAGTGAACCCTATGGCTGGCTTCTGCGGATAGGAAACTGGGTGGTTGTGGAAAGCGGGACCAGAGGAGCACAACCGGGATCCAAACGGAAGCTAGAGCCAAGATTCCCCAGGGCGCGGAGTCTAAGACCCAGCTGGTCTTCTCCAGGGCCTCTAGTGGTGAGAATGTTAGCTGCAGGCTGGGACCAGGTCGCGGCCCCTGGAGTTTCCTAGCTCACGCCCCGTAGGATAAGGGGAAAAGAGGGGAAGCAGCAGCACACGATAAGAGAGAACCGAATAACAAGCTGAAGGTCAGGGGCCACAAGCAGACAAGGATAACGAAGAACGAGCCGAAGGTCAAGGGTCACGAGCAGACAGGGATAGTCGGGGACAAGCCAATAACGTAACAGAGAGACAGACGTAGCACACGGCAGGCAGGAACCCAAACACACAATGCCTAACAAACACGTTGATCAGCAAAGCAGGCTTGCAGTGCACAGTTTAATATAGTGTTCTGTGATAGGGCCTGGGGTGGAGTCAGGCTGAGAGGAGATTATAAAGGAAGCCAGGTGAAGGAGGTCTGGTCTCTAGATGAACACATGAGGAGGAAGGTAAGATGGCAGACAGACATTAATGCATATCCATGACAGTACCCTCCCTCTTACGAGGCCTCCCCCTTCTCCGCCTGGGCCCAGGTTTAGAGGGAAACTTCAGATGAAACTCCTTTAACAGACGAGGTGCAAAGACCTCAGATGCAGTGATCCAGGACCTCTCCTCAGGACCAAACCCTTTCCAATGAACGAGGTACTGAAGAACGCCTTTACAGAGTCGGGAGTCCAGAATTTGACTGATCTCGTACTCCTGATTATCCTCAGAGACAGGCGCCACGGTAGGGAGAGGACAAGAGAATTTATTGAGGACTAAAGGCTTTAGAAGAGCAACATGAAAGGAGTTAGTGATTTTAAGGCTCTTAGGAATCTGGAGTTTGAAACAAACCGGATTCAGTTTAGCAGTTACCGTGTATGGACCGATGAATCGTGGAGCAAACTTCAGAGAAGGAACTCGGAGCTTGATGTTCCTGGTAGAGAGCCAGACTTTGTCCCCTGGCTGAAGAGAAGGCGGTTTATGCCTGCGGCGGTCGGCAAAGCCTTTGAATTTTTCAGCAGCTGCCCGGAGGGAATCATGAACGTGACCCCAAAAGGAATTGAGAGACTCCTGAACCGAAGCCAAAGCTGGAATGTCTGGAGAACAGATCATGGGAAGAGTAATTCCTTATGAACTGCCTATAATAATTAGTGAAGCCAAGAAAGCGCTGTGTGGCCTTGAGGCTAGCAGGAAGAGGCCAGTTGGTGATACCCAAGACCTTCCCAGGGTCCATACGAAGACCCGAACATGAGACGAAGCACCCCAAAAACAGGACCTCAGAACATTCAAAGGAACATTTCTCCAGCTTGGCATAGAGATTGTTCTCTCTAAGACGTTGAAGTACAGTGCGGACATGGTTTCTGTGTACGAGCAGATTTTCAGAAAAGATCAGAATGTCATCCAGATAGATGACAACAAACTGGTACAGCAGATCTCTGAAGATTTCATTGACAAAGTTTTGAAACACGGCTGGAGCATTACACAGACCAAAAGGCATCACCAGATATTCGTAATGCCCGTCTCTAGTGTTGAATGCAGTCTTCCATTCGTCACCCTCCCGTATTCGAATGAGATTGTACGCGCCTCTGAGATCCAACTTGGTGAAAATGGAGGCACCCTTCAACCTATCGAATAGCTCAGATATTAAGGGTAAGGGGTATCGATTTTTAATAGTAACCGCATTTAAACCCCGATAATCGATGCAGGGTCTTAAGGTACCATCCTTTTTGGCAACAAAAAAGAACCCTGCCCCTGCAGGCGATGAGGATTTCCGGATGAAACCTCTCTCCAGATTCTCTGCGACATACTCCGACATGGCCTGGGTCTCTGGGATGGACAGAGGGTAGGTACGACCCCTGGGTAGAGTTGCTCCGGGGACAAGATCAATAGCACAGTCAAAAGACCTGTGGGGAGGAAGCACCTCAGCTGATTTCTTACAGAACACATCCCGGTAATCGCTGTATGCAGCAGGAAGATCAGAAGAAACAGAAGTGGCAGCAACCGGAAGACTCTCCTTGGGGGTCACCTTGAGAAGACACGACGAGAAACATGAGGAACCCCAGGCCAGGATCTGCCCAGAGACCCAGTCCACATGTGGAGATTGGAGCTGTAGCCAAGGGAGGCCCAATACAACTGGGGTAGAGGCCTTGGGTAGAATAAGAAAGGATATCCACTCCTGGTGGAGAATCCCTACCGACATCCTAATGGGTAGCGTCTGGAAGCGAATAGGGCCCCCTGGGAGAACAGTGCCATCAATTGCCGAGACTACCAGTGGGGTAGTGAGAGGTGAAAGGGTAAGCTTCATAGAAGAAGCAGTTCTCCAATCCATAAAATTGCCGGCAGCCCCGGAATCCAGGTATGCAAGGGTTGACTGAGGAGAAGTGCCTACATGAAGGAACACCGGCAAGAGCAGGCGAGAAGGTGATGATTCTGGGTCCAATACTCCACCTTCCAAATGTATTAGACCCGAGCGTTTCCCGGACGAAGCGAGCAGGAGTCACGAAAATGACCCTTGCCCCCACAATAGAGGCACAAGCCCAGAGTTCTGCGCCTAGCACGTTCTTCGGGGGTTAGTCTGGTCCGGCCCAGCTGCATAGGTTCTTCAGCAGGTAGAGGATGCTCCACGGAATGAAGGGAGGGGAGCTCAGACTGGCTAGGACCCAGAGAGTGCTGGCGTCTTTTTTCTAAGGACCTCTCTTGAAAACGAATGTCGATCTGGTTGCATAATGAAATTACATCGTCCAGACCGACGGGAATGGCTCTTCCCGCTAATTCGTCTTTCACTCGGTCAGAGAGGCCATGTAAAAAGGTAGCGACCAGGGCCTCATTATTCCAGCTCAATTCAGCTGTGTGGATACGGAACTGAAGAGCATATTGCCCCACTGAACTAGATTCTTGGCGAAGACGTAAGACAGCACTAGCCGCTGAAGAAGCCCGAGCCGGCTTTTCGAAGATATTACGAAAGAGCTTCAAGAAATCGGACAGACTGGAAACCACCGGATCGTTCCTCTCCCACAGGGGGGCAGCCCAGGCCAAAGCTTCACCGGAGAGGAGGGAAATGATATAGGCTACCTTAGCCCAGTCAGACAGGAAGCTTTGAGGCTGAAGCTCAAAATGAATTGTGCATTGGCTGAGAAACCCCCTGCAGGCCTTGGAGTCCCCAGAGAAACGGGACGGAGCTGGCAATCCCAGTGAGTGTGAGGCTGCGACTGGTGCGATAGGTACAGCCGCTGGTTGTACTTGGGGTTGCGGATTCGGGGTTCCCAAGGAGACCTGAAGCTGCTCGAATCGAGAAGCCAGATCCTGGAGGAATCGCATCACCTGAGTCTGATTTGATTCCTGGGTCTCAAGTCTGCAAACTATGCCCTGCAATGGATCATCCGCGGGGAGCGGGATGTCAGCCGGGTTCATGGCTGATCAAACTGTCAGGATCACCTGTGGCCAGGTGACAGATGCACACCGTAGGGGGACAGGAGTGCACCGCGAGGTAGTGAACCCTATGGCTGGCTTCTGCGGATAGGAAACTGGGTGGTTGTGGAAAGCGGGACCAGAGGAGCACAACCGGGATCCAAACGGAAGCTAGAGCCAAGATTCCCCAGGGCGCGGAGTCTAAGACCCAGCTGGTCTTCTCCAGGGCCTCTAGTGGTGAGGATGTTAGCTGCAGGCTGGGACCAGGTCGCGGCCCCTGGAGTTTCCTAGCTCACGCCCCGTAGGATAAGGGGAAAAGAGGGGAAGCAGCAGCACACGATAAGAGAGAACCGAATAACAAGCTGAAGGTCAGGGGCCACAAGCAGACAAGGATAACGAAGAACGAGCCGAAGGTCAAGGGTCACGAGCAGACAAGGATAGTCGGGGACAAGCCAATAACGTAAGAGAGAGACAGACGTAGCACACGGCAGGCAGGAACCCAAACACACAATGCCTAACAAACACGTTGATCAGCAAAGCAGGCTTGCAGTGCACAGGTTAATATAGTCTTCTGTGATAGGGCCTGGGGTGGAGTCAGGCTGGGAGGAGATTATAAAGGAAGCCAGGTGAAGGAGGTCTGGTCTCTAGATGAACACATGAGGAGGAAGGTAAGATGGCAGACAGACATTAATGCATATCCATGACAATTGTGCTTTAAAACACGCTGGACGCCCGCACATGCGCAGTAGCGCCGCGGCGCACACCGAGCGTCATCCACCCGCTCCGCCCCTTTTTCCAGATCGCCTCTATATATAGAGGCGGGCACGTGCGCCTTCGGCGCCTTTTTAAAAAAAAATAAGGAGCTAGATGGGAGCCAGGGTCCCTGCCGCAGGGCCCGGGGATGGATGAGCGCAGCAACAGGGCAGAGGAGACAGCTTCCCTGCAGAGAACTTGCCAACTGCCTGGATTTGATTTTGGAAGAAAAAAATCCACATTACAAGAAAAAGAACCATAGCGGCCTCTAGTGTCTAACACAGGTACCGCAGTCTTACACATTTTTTTTTTTCTTGCCTACTATTAAAATTTTTACATTTTCTCAGTAGTAACAGGCATACACAGAATATTAGCGGGAATACCTTAGGTAACAGGCAGAAAGACAAAATAGGCTTGGGGGTCCCTCAATAGAACCAAGTTCCCGAGGGCCCCCACTTACCCTTTCCTCGCCGCAGGACTCTGTTTGGTCCACAGAAGCCCAAACTTCACCTATCACGGCAGGCATTGTAATTAAACCTTCAGGGACCGGGTTCCCAAGGATTCCACTCCCCTGGACCTGTATAGCACCCTGCACAGAAAACATCTTGGTCGTGGGTATGACCAGAGCTCTGGATCCCAGGGTCCAGCCCTCCTAAGAGAGGCATTACAGGCAAAACCTTGCTCTTCTCTTGCAAGGCCCGGGTACCGACCGTTTAGCTATGAAGCTTTTTTGGTCGGATCCGGAATAGCTTACTGAGGCCCAAAAGAACCTGTACGCAAGCTCAGTGAAAAACACATGTTACTTCTTGGCCAACACCTTAGACACTGGCAAAAAACTGAGGTGCTCCCGGATGGGAGGGGCTTATATAGGGGAGGGTACTTCCGGTTTTGGAAGTTGCCAGTGCCAGCACCTGAAGGTATCTATATAACCCATTAGTAATGACTATGTCGCTCTGTGTCCCGTGATGTACGAGAAAGAAATGAGTTTTCGCCTAGGGTGTCGAAAATCCTTGCACCACCCCTGTGCAGGACACAAGTCTGTATTAGCTGACCATTAGAAATATACTATTACCTTATGAAAAATCTAAAGTGAGTGTAGTAAAATGTAAAAGCAAAATATCAGTGAGCCCTGACTTGCACTACCCACAGTGTTTAACTGTCTTACATGCTGCATTCAAAACCTGGCATTTGCCTGGAGACCTTTTTCCCACTAATACAAATGTAAAATTACTGACAATTAAAAAGAAAACCTACTTAAAAATCAAAGACTCAAAACCAGATCTCTATAGTCCAAATCAAAGAATCAAATGTGCACCCTCAAATTATATACTGTATATTCTGTGTAACATGTACACTAGGAATAAAAAAAAACAAATAACTATAAGATGAAGATGAATAAGATTAAATAAAAAGAATGGTATTAATTACGGATGGCAAGGCATTCCCTAACTAAAGAAAGAAAACCCTCAAAATTACACCAACATTTACAGATTCTGTGGAATACCATTATGCCAATTTAGAACCTCCCCCTCTCTTCAATAAATAATGTCAAGGAATCCAGGTAGGAATTGGTCATGACCTCAGGGGTAATTGGCAATCATTCAAAAGCAACAAGACTTAAAATGATGTATTCTTTATTTGTCAGCTTGTCTGCTGATCAGTAGATTAATAAACCACAGGTCTTCTCTGCGACAATTTTATGAATCAATGGTAATTACATTCTGACATCAAGAGAACTTCGTATCACTTCATCAACCTTTCTAACCTTCATGCAAGTATTAGCTGTAAATAGTTTCTAAAAGAATCTCCCAATAGAAAAGCAAAGCTTTCGTGTGTTGTTCTGTGCTGTGCTACAGCAATGTCTGTATGTGACCCATATCTGAAGCACAATCATCTGTAATTATCCCATTTGCTATAATACTCTGACTCTTTCAAACACTGTTCAGTGTGACTTACGAACAAATGCTACCTAATTTTAATAGAAATATGTCAAACATAAGGGTCAGCCAGCAATGTAAATTCTTTAATGTATTCAACTGCTCAGATTTCAAGTTAGTATAAGCAAAAAAATACTCTGGTATCAATGTCAAGATAGAAATATCAGAGAGCCTTCTGTTGTACAAAGATGGGTTTCTTGGGATATTAGATGTGCAGATATGTTGAACTGGCAGAAGTGGCATGTCCAGCACATCTCACACTTTGATTTTTTTTCCTACATTACAGATTGTGGGTGTAATGTCCTGCTCCCGCAGACTCTCAAGATAGCTGTCTGCTCATACCAGGCAGTTACCTGGGAGCAGGAGTTGCAATGGGCTACGAGGACGCTCACCAGCGCCCTCGCAGCTTACTGAAAACTACAAGCCGCAATGGCTGATGGTACTTGTAGGCATTCATTCACAAGAAACTGTGAATGTGTGATGCGTCTTGTGTTCGTTTAGCTAAGCTTTGAAAATGAAAGCTATGAGTTGATTGGTTACTATTCACAGCTGGATCAGATTCTGCCTCCAGTTTAGTATTGATACATTCCGCAGAAAGCACAGGCCACTTTACAGAGAACAAACAAAATTACCCCCCTGTTCCCAATACAAATCATCCCTTCAAGCCTAAATCATCCACAGTACAGATCTCCCTTAACATCCCTAAATCCCCCCTCCAAGCCTACTCCTTCAGTACAGCCTCTTCCCCCCCCCCCCCAACACAGACCCTTCGGTACAGACTCCCCTCCCAGTACAGGCTAACCCCCCAACATAGACCCCTCAGTACAGACCAACTTATCCAGCACAGACCCCTCAGTACAGACCCCCCAGTATTAACCACTCAGACCTGCTCTCTCCTCCCTGCAGTATAGACTTCTCTGAACTGCTCCCCTCCCCCTTCAGTTTTTAGATCCCTCAGAGACACTCCCCCCTTCCAGTATCGCCCCTGAGGAGATGCTACCCCACTCTAGTTTAAACCCCTCAGAACCTCTCTCCCCCCTCCAGTATAGACCCCTCAGCCATTCCCCCACCACTCAAATCTACTCAAATTATCACATTCAGTGGGAGCACAGAGTGAGGAAAAGTTGGGCAAGGAATTAGGGTGATGGGCAGAGCAGGGGAGGGGACTTGCTCTCACTCTCAGCCCCAGCTGTAGCTGAAGGCCCAGGTGCCGACCCACAGGGGGTGCTGTGGCTGCCTGACAATTACCTTTTGTATTCCACAGCACTGCGGTGCAACACAAAATAATACTGTTCGGTGGCAGGTCTTTTTTTTGGGAGAATCTAAACCAGGGGTCTCCAAACTGTGGCCCTTTGCTAACTAGCCCTTTGTTTAGAAAATTTGGAGACCCCTGATCTAGGTACTTACATAGTGGTGAGGTTGAAAAAAGACACAAGTCCATCGAGTCCAACCTGTGTGTGTGTGCTTTTATGTCAGGATTACATTGTATATCCCTGTGTGTTAAGGTGGTTTAGGTGCCTATCTAATAGTTTTTTGAAATTATCTATGCTCCCTGCTGAAACAACTGCTTGTGGAAGAGAATTCCACATTCTTACTGCTCTAATGCCGCGTACACACGATCGGAAATTCCGACAACAAAAGTTCGATGTGAGCTTTTGGTCGGAAATTTCGACCGTGTGTAGGCTCCATCGGACTTTTTCCGTCGGAATTTCCAACAACAAAAATTTGAGAGCTGGTTCTCAATTTTTCTGACAAGAAAAGTTCTTGTTGTCTGTATTCAATTCCGACGCACAAAAAACCAAGCATGCTCGAAATCAAGCAGAAGAGCCGAACTGCCTATTGAACTTCATTGATCTCGGCTTGTCGTACGTCTTGTACGTCACCGCGTTCTTGACGGTTGGAATTTTGTGTGACCGTGTGTATGCAACACAAGTTTTAGCCAACATTCTGTCTGAAAAAATCCACGGTTTTCTTGTAGGAATTTCCGATCGTGTGTCGTGTACAGTAAATAACCCTCTACGCAGTTTAAGGTTAAACCGCTTCTCTTCTAATTTTAGTGAATGCCCGCGTGTCTTTTTTATTTCCCTTTCACTGAAAAGTTTTATCCCTATTGTGGGGTCACCAGTAAGGTATTTGTACATTAAAATCATATCCCCTCTCAAGCTTCTCATCTCCAGAGATAATAAGTTCCATGCTCGTAATCTTTCCTCATAACTAAGGTCCTCCAGTCCCCTTATTAGCTTTGCTGCCCTTCTCTAGACTCTCTCCAGTTCCAGCACATCCTTCCTGAGGAATGGAGCCCAGAACTGGACGACATACTCCAGGTGCGGCCGAACCAGAGTCTTGTAGAGTGGGAGAATTATAGTTTTATCTCTGGAGTTAATGCATGCCAATATTCTGTTGGCTTTACTTGCAACAGCCTGGCATTGCATGCCATTGCTGAGCCTGTCATCTACTAGGACCCATAGGTCCTTTTCCATCCTAGATTCCCCCTAATGAGCAGATTGCATTCATATTTTTGCCACCCATATGCATTATTTAAAAATTTTCTACATTAAACCTCATTTTCCATGTAGTTGCCCACCCCATTAATTTGTTCAGATCTTCTTGCAAGGTTTCCACATCCACTGCAATAGAAATAAGTGTAAAAACAAAGGAATTGTTTGTTGATACAAACTACTAATAGTTACTAACAGTCAGCAGATGCACAAAACACAGCAAGTTAGCAGCTCACAAGATCAACAGTATCGAGAGGCATTTCATCACACTTATCAAGAAGATATAACAAAACACCATTTAACAAATCAAAAGGGAATAAGTTACATTCATTGTTAGGGTTTACATACACAAGTTGGTCAAAATACAGGAAATATTGGGCTAATTGTGTGAACAGCTTTCAAACTCCCCTACCTTTTTTACTTTATTATGCTTAATTATGGGATTTTTTTCATCATACTTACCTGTAAAATAATTTTCTTGGAGTACATCACGGGACACTGAGCAACCATAATAATGACTATATGGGTTATACGCCACCTACTGGTGGATGGACATTGGCAGATAGTCAAACAGGAAGTCCATCCTTATATAACCCCTCTTACACAGGAAGGACCTCAGTTTTGTAGCAAAGCAATGAATATCCCCAAAAAGATGGGAGGGACCTCTGTGTCCCATGATGTAGTCCAAGAAAAGGATTTTACATGTAAGTATGACAAAAATATCCTATTTTCTTTATCATACATCACGGGACACAGAGCAACCATAATAATGACTATATGGTATGTCCCAAAGCAACGCACTTGAGGGGAGGGAGACACAATCACAGAAATTGCCGCCTGAGGAATCCTTCTGCCTCCCAAAACGGTATCTGGTAAAATTCTGTGTATATATGAACAAAAGACCATGTAATGAACTTAAATCCTGAGCCACTGACACCTGATGGCGAATGGCCCAAGATGCCCCCACACACCTGATAGCGAGCGCTTTTACCAAAAAAAGGGGTGGGGGACCTTTCCCTTTCAAGCCATAGGCTTGAATAATTAACTGGCAAATCCAATGAAAACAGTTAACTTGGATGCCTCCTGCCCATCCTGGGCTCTACTGTCAGCACCAACCAGGATTCCTGACCTGTACCGAAAATCAACAAATTCTGACCGCCAGAACTACCTCCAGAGTATGTAGTGATCTAACTCCTGCCAACTGAGGAACAGAAAAGAAGGCAAGACATTGTCTTGATTCAAGTGAAAACTAGACACCATTCTAGGCCAAAAATGGACGAGGATGCAACATCAACCTAACATGATGCGAGACCAAAAACGGCTCCTTGCATAAAAGAGCCGCCAACTCTGATACTAAAAGTAGTGAAGTGTATAGCAACTGTGAGGGGGTTAACTCAGCAGCGGGTGTGTGTGACCCCCCGGATGGGTTCACCACACAAAAACAGGCACAGCAGACAGTGGTAGGAGAAAACAAAAGGGTGTGGTTTTATTTGAACTATATACAGACAAAAAAATACAGCAAAAACAAAAGAAACAGGAAAATAAATCCTGGTCAACTTGACCGCTCACTACACACGTTGGTGTCCCTAACTAACAACTGGGTACAGCCTTGTGCTGTCCCAGTCCCTAGCTCCCTGCTTTTAGAAGTTCTTAGCAATAACCACACAGGCTTTGGCTCACCGCACAGAGATCACACTCCCCAGACTATCCACACAGATCTGGTTCCAGGTTGGAGCATCTCCCTTAGCATGCTGGGAGTTCTTGTAGTACTTACTTCAGCTGGGCTCATTAACTCTTCCCCTGCAAGACTCCCAGCACTCCCCCTAGTGTTATAAATCGGCATAAAGCCTGAATCTAGGACATATATACCTTCCATCCTGGATGCAACATGGTGATTTTACCTGCCTGCTGTCACATACCCCCCCCCTCTTGTTTTAACCTTGGAGTTGGAACACAAGCAATCAGGCATGCATGTACTCGAGACAAAGCATCCACATTCCCCATTTGAACGCCAGGGCGATGCTTTACCGTAAAGTTGAATTCCCGTAGGGCCAGGAACCACCTATTTACTCTTCTATTTGTCTCTTTGTTTTGAGCCATCCACTTTAAAGGAGCGTGATCAGTAATCATGTCAAAGTGCCTACCTAGCAGATAGTACCGAAGGGAATCTAGAGCCCATTTCACCGCTAAACACTCCTTCTCAATCGTGGGAGAAAAAGAAACCCTGGACTGCCGCACTCTGTATAGACAGTTATTTATTCCAAAATTTCAGGTAAAAAATCCAAATTCAAAATAAATCCATAAATCCAAAACAACAAATGCAGATAGTGTGCATGCACTATCTGCATTTGTTGTTTTGGATTTATGGATTTATTTTGAATTTGGATTTTTTACCTGAAATTTTGGAATAAATAACTGTCTATACAGAGTGCGGCAGTCCAGGGTTTCTTTTTCTCCCATGCATCAGTGCAGAGCCAGCACCTGTGTGAGTGACCGGGCGGAAGCAGCTATTTGGTGAATTCTTAAGCTTTTGAGCGGTACGTTTTTCCTTTCCTTCTCAATCGTGGCGTAATTTACCTCATGGGAATTCAAATTCCTGCTGAGGTAAATGACTGGGTGCTCTTCCCCGTTCCAGACCTGGGACAATACTGCTCCTAACCCAACGTCGGATGCATCACTTTGCACGACAAAGTCCCTAGAGAAGTCTGGTGAGTACAACACTGGCTGGCTACATAAGGCTTTTTTTAAGAATTGAAATGCTGCCTCAGCCTCTGGGGTCCATTTAACCATGACAGACTCTTTCCCTTTTGTCAGGTTGGTTAGGGGCACAGCCTGAGAAGCAAAGTGGGGAATGAATCGCCGATAATAACCAGCGATTCCCAAAAAGGCTCGTACCTGCTTCTTGCTGTTGGGACGTGGCCAATTCTGTATGGCCTTGACTTTATTGACTTGGGGTTTTATTACTCCCCTCCCAATGGTGTACCCAAGATACTTGGCCTCCTCCTGTCCAATGGTACACTTCTTGGGGTTGGCCGTAAACCCAGCTTCCCGGATAGAGTCTAGGACTGCTTGCACTTTTGGCAGATGTGAGGCCCAATCTGTGCTATAGATAATTACATCATCTAGGTAAGCCGCAGCATACTTCTGATGGGGCCTCAGTATCTGGTCCATTTTCCGCTGGAATGTTGCCGGCGCATTCTGTAAACCAAACGGCATTCTTTTATATTGGAACGCCCCGTCTGGGGTTACAAATGCGGTTTTCTCCTTGTCCGACTTGGCCAGGGGAATTTGCCAATACCCTTTGGTGAGATCAAGAGTTGTCATGTATCGGGCTGTTCCCAACCGGTCGACCAACTCATCTATACGTGGCATGGGGTAAGTGTCAAATTTTGTAACTTTGTTCAGTTGTCGGAAATCGTTACAAAATCGCCAGCTCTCATCCGGTTTAGGCACTAACACTATGGGACTTGACCAATCACTTTGGGATTCCTCTATCACCCCTAACTTAAGCATTTTCTGTACTTCCTCACGTATTGCCTCCCGTCGGGCCTCTGGGATCCGATAGGGTTTTAGCTTCACCCTTTCATCGGGCGGGGTAATAATATCATGCTCTACCCCATATGTTTGTCCCGGCAGCTCAGAGAAAACCTCCTTGTTGCGAAGCACAAACTCCTTAACCTCCTGTTGTTGGGGATTTGACAAGGTGACTGCTATTCCAACCTCAGGAATCATGCAATCAGACTGAGCTGGTGACAAAGTTTCTGCGACTAGGGATTCCCTATCCCTCCAGGCTTTCAACAGATTAATGTGATAGATCTGTTCGGGCTTTCGCCTTCCTGGTTGTCTGACCTTGTAATTCACTTCGCTCACTTTTTCCATTATCTCGTAGGGGCCTTGCCATTTGGCGAGGAACTTGCTTTCAACCGTAGGGACAAGTACCAATACCTTATCCCCCGGGTTGTACACTCTCTGCTGTGCCAACTGCGCTTGGGCCAAATGTTCCTTTACGATTGGCATTACCTGTGCAATTCTATCTTGCATCAGGGCGACATGCTCAATCACACTCCTGTGGGGAGAAGTCTCACTTTCCCAAGTTTACTTGGCGATATCCAACAGCCCTCTTGGGTGTCTCCCATAGAGTAACTCGAAGGATGAGAAACCCGTAGAGGATTGGGGTACCTCCCTAATAACAAACATTAAATAGGGAATTAGACAGTCCCAATCCTTTCCAGCTTTATCCACCACCTTCTTTAACATTTGTTTTAGAGTTTTGTTGAATCTTTCAACCAACCCATCTGTTTGGGGGTGATACACAGACGTAGGCAATTGTGTCACTTTGAACAACTTGCACAGCTCTTTCATAACCCAGGACATAAAGGGTGTACCTTGGTCCGTAAGCAGTTCCTTACAAATACCCACACGGCTAAAAACAAGAGATAGCTCTTTGGCTATGGTTTTGGCCAAGGTAATTCGGAGAGGAATTGCTTCCGGATAACGGGTGGCATAGTCCAATATAACCAAAATGTACTGAAGTTCCCTAGCGGACTTCATTATCGGACCTACCAAATCCATTGCGATCCTCTCAAAGGGAACCTCAATGATGGGAAGAGGTACCAGCGGGTTACGAAAGTGTGGCATCGGTGCCGACCTCTGACACACAGGGCAGGAGGAACAATAATTTTCTGTTTCTTTCATGACCCCAGGCCAATAGAATCTCTGCAATACTCTCTCTCGGGTTTTCTCTGTCCCCAGATGACCTCCAAGAATGTGCCCATGGGCCAAATCTAACACCAACTTCCTGTAAGGTTTGGGCACCACAAGCTGCTCAAGGGTTTCTTCTGCCCGCATTCTCCACCAACTGTGAGGGGGTTAACTCAGCAACGGGTGTGTGTGACCCCCTGGATGGGTTCACCACACAAAAAAAGGCACAGCAGACAGTGGTAGGAGAATACAAAAGGGTGTGGTTTTATTTGAACTATATACAGACAAAAAAATACAGCAAAAACAAAAGAAACAGGAAAAGAAGTCCTGGTCAACTTGATCGCTCACTACACACGTTGGTGTCCCTAACTAACAACTGGGTACAGCCTTGTGCTGTCCCAGTCCCTAGCTCCCTGCTTTTAGAAGTTCTTAGCAATAACCACACAGGCTTTGGCTCACCGCACAGAGATCACACTCCCCAGACTATCCACACAGATCTGGTTCCAGGTTGGAGCATCTCCCTTAGCATGCTGGGAGTTCTTGTAGAGGCCCTAATGAGCCCACTTACTTCAGCTGGGCTCATTAACTCTTCCCCTGCAAGACTCCCAGCACTCCCCCTAGTGGTATAAATCGGCATAAAGCCTGAATCTAGGACATATATACCTTCCATCCTGGTTGCAACCTGGTGATTTTACCTGCCTGCTGTCACACAACCAAAGAAACCCCCTCGAGATAAAAGGACCAACAGAATCTCTTGATTGGTTCAAAAAGTGGCCTCTGCAAGGACAGTCAAGATCAAATTCAAGTCCCAAGGACACAAGAATGTCCTGACAGGCGAGACTGTCTACCTTGTACGCTGTATGAAGTATGAATTAAGGAGTGAGAAACAACAGCCCCTGGAAAAAAATGTATAAGGACGAACCCTGACCCTTAACGGCACTTAAGGCCAATCTCCTTTCCCCTACCGATTGGAGAAAGAAAAAGAAAATCTCCCACTCACATACTTCTGCTGGTGCCACTTCCTGGCTTCACCCCCTGGCTTCCAGGGGCTTCAACAGTGCTGAGATACAGGACTCAAGACCATTAGGTCCCGCTGGACTGGGAGTGTCCCAGGAGCGACCCCCACAAGATTCGCTATGTCAGTGTACCAAGTCCTCCTGGGCTAATATCATTAGCAGTGTTACCCCCTTCCGGATTCTTCGCAAAAGATGTGGCAGAAGTCAAAACAGAGGGAAAGACAGAATGCGGTTCACCTTCCTGAGCCGCATGACTCCTGGTGCCACCCTGGTGGTTGATATATATGCCAGAGGCTTTTTCCGGATAGAACCTACAACTGGTTTGTACCATAATCCAGAGCAAGGCATACTCTCCTGTGGAGACCAAGTCCACTGAACTGTAGCCACCCTCAAACCAAACAGAGAAACTGGCATCAGTGGTTATTATCTTCCAATACCTGAAAGGAAGAATTCAACCTTTCTAGATTCCAAACCATCAACCACCAATCTTTAGCTGTGCAACACCCTGGGAACAGATACCCCCGGCAATCCAATGCCTGGATCTTCAAGTTCCAGTCAGAGAGAATTATCCTCTACCAAGACCTGGAGTAGGTCTGTACATAAGGAATGCGCTTCGACCTAGATACAGCTTCCTACTGCAAAATTTATCAAAGGAAAATCTGGACTAACTGCTTCCTGAGCAAAGGTTATTGAGGTTGACTGACATTGACACCCCATGCAACTTTTGCAAGTCCAGCACTGGAACTAGGAGCTTCAGACGCTGTGGCCAGCCCGAAGGATGGTACCAAAAAAGAAAACAGACGCGTTTCCACTGCAATTACAGAAATGTGTTTCCTGATGATTATGGACCCCGTGTTCTACCTCTTGCAGAGAGGTCATCACTGAACAGACCGAGCCTACCTGAAACAGAAGGATGCCCAGCGGATTAAGATCTTAAGATAGACCTCATGTCCCTATTCAGTTTTGAAGCTGCTACCATTTAATTGTTTTACAATAAGGAGCCCATGACTTTTGCTCCAAGACCCAATACAAGGCAAAGACTGACCCGACTAAGGAAGGAGCGAACCAACTCAGAGACTGCTCTAAAATCTTATGGTCTGATATACTCTCAAACACAGCAACCTCAGATGCCTCCCTCACTTAGGAGGGAAACCTGGGCAGTCTCCCATCCACATACTAACCAGGCTTGATCCGAGATCAGGTGCCACAGTGGCTCAGATCACCCTGATGCCATTGGTCCAACAGGAGACGTGAACATGCAAGTATGTAGGTACCCAGGTATGCAAACATGCAGGTATACAAGTATTCATGCATCTATGTATGCAGCTCAAGGCAATAAGCACATATGTACTGTATGTATCCCAAGACAAATAAACACATATGTACAGTGGGGAGAACAAGTATTTGATACACTGCCGATTTTGCAGGTTTTCCTACTTACAAAGCATGTCGAGGTCTGTAATTTTTATCATAGGTACTCTTCAACTGTGAGAGACGGAATCTAAAACAAAAATCCAGGAAATCACATTGTATGATTTTTATATAATTAATTTGCATTTTATTGCATGACATAAGTATTTGATACATCAGAAAAGCACAACTTAATATTTGGAACAGAAACCTTTGTTTGCAATTACAGAGATCATACATTTCCTGTAGTTCTTGACCAGGTTTGCACAAACTGCAGCAGGGATTTTGGCCCACTCCTCCATACAGAGCTTCTCCAGATCCTTCAGGTTTCGGGGCTATCGCTGGGCAATACTTTCAGCTCCCTCCAAAGATTTTCCATTAGGTTCAGGTCTGGAGACTGGCTAGGCCACTCCAGGACCTTGGTGTGCTTCTTACGGAGCCACTCCTTAGTAGCCCTGGCTGTGTGTTTCGGGTCGTTGTCATGCTGGAAGACCCAGCCACGACCCATCTTTAATGCTCTTACTGAGGGAAGGAGGTTGTTGGCCAAGATCTTGCAAAACATGGCCCCATCCATCCCCCCCTTAATATGGTGCAGTCATTCTGTCCCCTTTGCAGAAAAGAATCACCAAATGCTTCATGGTTGGGATGGTGTTCTTGGGGTTGTACTCATCCTTCTTCCTCCAAACACGGCGAGTGGAGTTTAGACCAAAAAGCTCTATTTTTGTCTCATCAGACCACATGACCTTCTCCCATACCTCCTCCGATTCATCCAGATGGTCATTGGCAAACTTCAGATGGGCCTGGACATGCGCTGGCTTGAGCAGGGGGACCTTGTGTGTGTGCTGTAGGATTTAAATCCATGACGGCGTAGTGTGTTACTAATGGTTTTCTTTGAGACTGTGGTCCCAGCTCTCTTCAGGCCATTGACCAGGTCCTGCCGTGTAGTTCTGGGCAGATCCCTCATCTTCCTCATGATCATTGATGCTCCATGAGGAGAGATCTTGCATGGAGCCCCAGACCAAGGGAGATTGACCGTCATCTTGAACTTCTTCCATTTTCTAATAATTGCGCCAACAGTTGTTGCCTTCTCACCAAGCTGCTTGCCTATTGTCCTGTAGCCCATCCCAGCCTTGTGCAGGTCTACAATTTTATCCCTGATGTTCTTACACAGCTCTCTGGTCTTGGCCATTGTGGAGAGGTTGGAGTCTGTTTGATTGAGTGTGTGAACAGGTGTCTTTTATACAGGTAACAAGTTCAAACAGGAGCAGTTAATACAGGTAATGAGTGGAGAACAGGAGGGCTTTTTAACCACTTCCCTACCGCCCATAGTCATATGACGTCCACAGATGGGATCTCCCATCCTGGGTGGACGTCATATGACGTCCTCGGCTTTGTGGGGGGATATCTGAATGATGCCTGCAGCTAGAGGCATCATTCAGATATCCTTTTCTTGTGCCAGCGATTCTGAGCACCAAAAGAACGATCATAGCGGCGGTTCCGCCACTTGATCGTTCTTATAGGCGGCGGGAGGGGACATCCCCTCCTCCCGCCGCCATCCGGTGCTTCTCCGGGCTCTCCCGTGCCATCGGGGACCCGGAGAGAATCGTCCAGCGCCGGTGGTGGGTCACGTGACAAGCATAGAGATGACTGGTGACCAGATGGTCACCAGTCATCTCTATGATCGTCGGAGGCCCGGGCGCGATGTGATGATGTCACACCCGGGTCCTCAGATGTAAACAAAGCCGCCATTGCGGCTAGTAAGTATGAGATCAGTGAAAAAATTTTCACGATCTCATGCTTTCCAGCCTGGAGGAGAGATATGGGGTCTTATTGACCCCGCATCTCTCAATAAATAGGACCTGTCACACACATTCCTATTACAAGGGATGTTTACATTCCTTGTAATAGGAATAAAAGTGATAAAAAAAAAAAATATGTAAAATAAGTGTAAAAAATTAAATAAGTAAAATAAAAAAATAAATAATAATAAAAAAATTTTTTTAAAACGCCCCTGTCCCCGGTAGCTCGCGATCAGAAGCGAACGCACATGTAAGTCCGGCCCACATATGTAAACGCCGTTCAAACCACATATGTGGAGGTATCGAGTTTGGCACCATTCCATGAGTTTGCGCAATTTTAAAGCGTGACATGTTAGGTATCTATTTACTCGGCGTAACATCATCTTTCATATTTTTCCAAAAAATTGGGCTAACTTTACTGTTGTGTTATTTTTTAATTCATGAAACCATTTTTTTTCCCCAAATAAAGGCGTTTGAAAAATTATTGCGCAAATACCGTGCAAGAAAAAAGTTGCAATGACCGTCATTTTATTCCCTAGGGTGTCTGCTAAAAAAACATATATAATGTTTGGGGGTTCTGAGTAATTTTCTAGCAAAAGAATGATGATTTGTACATGTAGGAGAGAAGTGCCAGAATAGGCCCGGTATTGATGTGGTAAAAAAAGCCCGGTGTTGAAGTGGTTAAAGAAAAAATAACAGGTCTGTGAGCCGGAATTCTTACTGGTTGGTAGGTGATCAAATACTTATATCATGCAATAAAATGCAAATTAATTATTTAAAAATCATACAATGTGATTTTCTGAATTTTTGTTTTAGATACAGTCTCTCACAGTTGAAGAGTACCTATGATAAAAATTACAGACCTCTACATGCTTTGTAAGTAGGAAAACCTGAAAAATTGACAGTGTATCAAATACTTGTTCTCCCCACTGTATATAGTCCTAGGTAAATAAGCACATATGTATATAGTCCTAGGCAAATAAGCACATATGTATAGAGTTTACTGCAACTAAGCACATATGTATGCAGTACAAATAAAAACATGCCAGCATGCGTTTAAGCAAAATGCATTTATGGAGGCATGCGTTTATGGAAGCATGTAGGTATGTGCTTAAGCAAATATGCTTTTAGGCAAAACACGAAAGCGTGTGTCCATGCAAACACGCACTTACGCAATATGTGCCCATGGAGACATGAAATACGTGCCCGTGGAGATTATGAAATGTGTTTATGCAACATATATTACGCAACACGCATCTATGCAAACATGTGTCTATGCACCATGTGTCCATGCAAACATGCATCCACGCAAACACGTATATCTATGCAACATGCATACACACTTATGCTCAAACATCTATACAAACATATGGTTATAAAAAAACCTGCGTCTATGCAACATGTGTTTACAAAACGCACCGTCGCGGCTAGCCTTGGGGGGGCTGCATGCTGGGTGCCGCCCGCTTGTCGGGGCCCGAGAGCCACGGGGCAGGGCCCTCTGCAAACATGTGCCTATGCAGGCTTGTGTTCTATGCAAGTAAGCAAGCATGTATACTATGCTGCACCTGGGCCCATACTAGTTATAGTCAGCATTATCCAAGTACATAGGCATCCAATGCAGCCTCTATGCTGCTTCAACAGCGAAAAACAATTGTCTACTCAGGAAGAGTAAAACAAAGGTCAGACTTTACAGGCAACACACGAAAATGGAATAGAAAAAATATTTTATTATCAAATGAATGTTAACCACCTCCCTACCGTGCACGAAAACCCCCTTCCTGCCCAAGCCATTTTTCAGCTTTCAGCGCTGTCACACTTTGAATGACAATTGCGCGGTCGTGCGACGTGGCTACCAAACGAAATTTGCGTTCTTTTTTTTCCACAAATAGAGCTTTCTTTTGGTGGTATTTGATCACCTCTGCGGTTTTTATTTTTTGCGCTATAACCAAAAGAAGAGTGTCCAGTTTGGAAAAAAAACACTATTTTTTACTTTTTGCTATAATAAATACTAGTGGTGCAACGGATCGGTGACGATCCGTGATCCGAACGGGTCACCCCGTTCGGATTGGCACACACCGCGATCCGCGGCCTCGGCCTTAGGAAAGGCCGCGGCTTCGGCCTAGCTCCGGAGCCGCGGCCATCTTGGTACACCCGGCGGCCGCCTTGTGCGTGCTGACATCATCACCCCTCACCCTCGCTGCTTGTGGATCTGAACTGGCCGGCGGGAGAGACTAAGGTAAGTGGGAGAGATGCCCATTACAGGGGGAGAAGATTGTGGATATTACAGGGGGAGAAGATTGTGGATATTACAGGGGGAGAAGATTGTGGATATTACAGGGGGAGAAGATTGTGGATATTACAGGGGGGGAAGATTGTGGATATTACAGGGGGGGAAGATTGTGGATATTACAGGGGGGGAAGATTGTGGATATTACAGGGGGGGAAGATTGTGGATATTACAGTGAGGGGGAAATTACGTGGATATTCGAATTTTTTTTTTTTTTTGCCGATCCGAAAATGATCCGATCCGTGACCCCTGATCCGATCCGTGAGTTTTTTGATCCGTTGCACCCCTAATAAATACCCATTTTTTTTTTTTCAAATTAAATTTTCCTCAGTTTAGGAAAATTAGTATTAGTATTAGTATTAGTATAGTATTCTTCTAAATATTTTTGGTAAAAAAAAAAATTGCAATAAGCGCGTATTGATTGGTTTGCGCAAAAGTTATAGCGTCTACAAAATAGGGGATAGATTTATAGCATTTTTTTTTCTATATTAGTAATGGCGGCGATCTGCGATTTTTATTGTGACTGCGATATTGCGGCGGACACATCGGACACTTTTGACACATTTTTGGGACCATTCACATTTATACAGCGATCCCTGCTATAAAAATGCATTGATTACTGTATAAATGTGATTGGCAGGGAAGGGGTTAACCACTAGGGGGCGGGAAGGGGTTAAATATGTTCCCTCAATGTGTTCTAACTGTGAGGGGAGGTGACTGACTGGGGGAGGTGACTGATGGTTGTCCCTATGTACAAGGGACACAGCATCGGTCCCCTCTCCCTCACAGGACGTGGATCTGTGTGTTTACAAACAGAGATCCACTTTCCTGCTCGTTTCCCGGGCAATCGCGGGTGCCCGGTGGCAAATCGCGGCCGCCGGGCACGCGCATCGGGGCCTTGGGAACGCGGCGGGCGCGCGCGCGTGCCCCCTAGCTCATTTTAAAGGCAGGACGTCATATGACGTCCTGTCAGAACGAGTGTCCTCCGCCCGTCGTCAATTGACGGTGGGCGGGGGACAAGTAGTTAAACAAAGATTAAAAACCATACAATGTATATAGCAATAGGAGGTCCCTTGAACGTCGACGCGTTTCGCTCTGAGGCTCCGGACGGACAAAATGGGAAGGATTTTTACACACTTGGGACAAATCTCACTATCTGGAATGTGATACATGAAAATTTAAACAATATATACAATTAAAAAAATGTAAAAATGATTTGGTTAAAAAAGCATAGTTTGCCCTTCATGCACATCAAAATCAGAAACAGAAAACAAAAAACGAAGTAAAAAAGGAATACCTCAGAAGAGGGTTCGGACAGCGAAATATTGCTCAGAGGTTACCAATTCGTATGTATGGTATGGTAAGGGCAGATACATGTGTGGTCTAGTAAGTACAAAAAGTGTATATGTATAGAAAAGACCCAACAGTATACATAGAATAATCTAGCCAAGAAAGATAGACAGTATGTTGAATGTTCAAAGCATGGGATTCCTACCTGCTGGTCAAGAAATGATCAAGAAAAGATATTCTCGCAGTGGTACACTCCACAAGTGGAAAAGCCTGATGTTTACAGCTAGCAGAAATGGCTAGACAGATCTATAAGTACCAATTGATATAATCACAGATAGCAGATATGTAAAGAAGAACGAAAAAGGAAAAGGAAGAACATACAAACAGATAGGGAGAACATATATTGAGGTGAATTACCAGGTATATCCAATAGGGTATGCCCAGGCGGGGGTAGGGGACGTCCTAGTATAGAGAGAGGGAGAGCTTTATATTCACCGCAGAATCCCAGCACTTGCAGTGAGAGTGCAGACAACACAGCCAGTGCAGTGATAAGTATATCACTGTTCAAATCTGGATATGAAAGAGAGGAAGGCAACTGGGTAAGCATATAGTGCCTATGAGGTACCACCACGTAAAGAGAGTGACTTACCTAGCTATTGGACGTCAAACCACAATACCCCCGGGAGTCAGCCTCGCGCTGAACACAAAGGCCAGACTTTTTTTTATTTTTTTATTACACGCTGCTTCAACAGCCTAAGGCCTCTTCCACACCTGTGCGACCCGTCCTGCGACTTGGGACTGCAAAGTCGCCTGACAAGTCGCACCCCATGATTTCCAATGAGTACCCTTCACATTTGTGCGTCTTCAAGTCGCAGCGACCTCAAAGCAGCCCCTGCACCACTCCGGTCCGACCTTGGTGCGACTTGAGGTCCATAAACCTCAAGATTACACAGGCACTGCTTTACGTCGCTGCAAAATCGCATCAAAATTGTGGCCAAAATGCACAACTTTCAAGTCGCACACATGTGAAAAGGGAGCCAAAAACTAGGCTCCTGCAGACCAAATGCATGCTATTCTGGAGACACAACACCTTCAAGTGCACCGATGCCCACGTTCTTCCAAACATGTGCTTATGCCACATGTATGTATGTAAGCATGCAACATCTATGCAAAACATGTGTTTATTCAAGCATGCGTTTAGGCAACAAGCTTGCAAGCATGTATACTATGCCGCACCTGCCCAACTGCACTTGGCCCCATACTAGTTTTTACTAGTTTAGCACATATGCATGCCATGCAGCCTTTTCCTGCTTCAGCCTAAAAGTAAGCTCCTGCAGACCAAATGCACATTATTCTGAAGTTTGCAAGTATGCACCTGTTCAACTGCACGAGGCCCCATACTATTTTTGTGCCAAATGCACAGTATTCTGGAGACCCAACACTTTACACTGCTAGGGGCGTATTGACTTACAGTTGTACAAGCCCCCCTGGATTAAGCAGTATATAATCATGACTTGTCTGGCCACACAGTTCTCCCAAAGTACTCTTCGCTAGTATCCATGGGCTGGTACTTAATCTCAAGAGGCCCTGCTGAAGCGGTCGACCTCATGGTAACATGGCCGCCCTTCCACTTCCTGCCTATATAAAAATAGGCCACACTGAGCAAGCCTGTGTCCTCTAGTGGCTGGAGGAGGAACAGCAGCCCACACGACTAAGAAGTACACAGCATGATTAAACAGCACACTGCCCCCAGTGGCCACTGGGAGAACAGACAGTCAGATCTCACGTCTTTTTTTTTTTTTAAGAGAAACTGCAAAAATGCAGACTTACCATTCCTGCTGCAGGACTCTGAACATAACAGGAGTCCAATCTTCCACCATTATGGCGAGCTTTGTCATAAAAGACCTTCAGGGACTGGGTCCCCCTTAATGTGGGGTCCACTCCCCTGGACCTGTATAGCACCCTGCAGGAAAGCACCTTGGTCAGAACAAACACTACACAGGGCTCCATTACTAGGGTTGCCACCTCATCCCTTTAAACCCGAACACATATTAATTACACAGGTTCTGAGGCTAATTTAATGCAGATAAGGCACCAAGTGAGTTTAATTACCACCTTAATCAGCCACAGAATCTGTGTAATTAATATGTGTTTGGTTTTAAAGGGATGAGGTGGCAACCCTATCCATTACGCTGGGTCCAGTGCCATAAGGCTGCATTACAGGCAAAACCTTGAGGAATCTTCTCTCCTTCCAATGAGGCTCAGTTACCATGCATTTTGGCTGATAGCTTTTTTAAACGGATCCAAATAAAGTCCATGATTTTAAATAGATCCAGACCTGTATCACATCAGTGACCATTCCACCTTACAGACACTGGTGAAAAAACGAAGGTCCTTCCTATGTAGGAGGGGTCATATAGGGGTGGACTTCCTGTTTGACTATCTGCCAGTGCCCATCCACCAGTAGGTGGCGTATAACCCATATAGTCATTATTATGGTTGCTCTGTGTCCCGTGATGTACGATAAAGAAAAATATACTTACGCGCCCAATCAATCTAGCGCTGTTCTGTTGTAACCCTCAGTTTAGCTGCTGCATACTTGGTCCCACACCACCATTTTCTTTGCTTACGTCATGGGGAGCTGGCTGTCTTTTCCTAGTTCTTGCAGCCCCCCCCCCCCCAAAGATGACACACCAAAGCCCTTCCTCCAGTGCTATGTGGAAGCTGATGCCTCCTGGGATAAGTGATGCACAGTGGATATCCCGGGAGGCAGCAGGAGTAGAATTACATGTCATTCCCGGCTAGAAGAGAATCAAGACATGGGGTATAGTGGACTCTAAATAAGAATAAAACTAAAAGGTAAATAAGCAGATTTTGTTTTTAGAAAAAAGGTCAGCTTTTTTTTTAGATTGTGGAGGAGGGAGGATTGTGATGGTGCAAAGTGTAATTTTTGTGTGAAGAACCGCTTTAACAAGATTTTAGTAACCAATATGGTCTATAAAACCATAGAATATTCAGCAACTACATTTTTTTGTGTGTGTACTATGCAAAAATTTGCCATTTCTGTCAACAGCCTTAAGAAAACATTTAGATCTAATGTTAATAACAGTGGAAGAGTTGAAAATCACGCATGTGACTTCGAGTTAAGGATTCTCCTAGTTTACATTCCTTCTCTCATTACCTACAAGGTTAAGAAAGAAAAAGAAAGAAAAAACTTTTCTTGCATTCTATTTGGAGAAAGCTAAGAGTTTCTTGCTGCTGAGCAGATTTGGGGGTTGCAATGCTCATTCACTCTTTATGCACTGCTGCCATTATGTAAGAAGAATAAAACACTGCCTTTATACTGCCAAACCACAATGACTCTTCATACATCAAAGCATTTACACCACGAGCAGTTTTTACTTCCAAAATGATTCAAGCTGAGGGCAAAGAGACAACAATTCATACACCCTAATTACATCTAATTATCTATTCCCTTGTAGACCAGATTTGGACAGATCTATTAGCTATGTGAAATTCTCACAGCCTTTGCATGGCCTGTCCATTCTGTATAACACTGGATTATTTCAATGGTGCTGGCTTCTTGTATACTGAAAATATTAAGTTTGTCCAGGTAAACACATTATCCTCCTATGACCATTGCTTAATATGAGCATGAATTCATTGGTAATATATGGAAAATCCCACGGTGAAACAACTGGTTAAAATGACCCTCAACACACTCTTGTTGTAGCTTCTCCCTTGGCTTTCTATTCATATTCCCAAAGAAATGTTTATTGGATTAAGGAGCCTCTCTGCAGACCTCCGGGATGGCTTGTGATAAAAAAAAAAAACTTCAAAAGGTCCTTTTAACTGGCTAAGAGTCCTTTCTGGCATGTGATTACCATTAACTGGAGGAAAAAATGTGTTCCAAAGTATCCTTTAAGAGTTAAACTGACTTATGAATAATATACAGTATATCTTATTACAATAACAAAAGAGGTCTGTCAACTATTTTTTTTTTTTTTAAAAGGCAATATTCAGAAAGAATAAAATCTGATTTCAAGGGCTTGGTTGCAAAGAATTTATCAAATGGTACAAGGAATGAAGAAGCACTGGAGGAAATGCAATTTTCTAAGTATGATTCATTTTATTTGTCTTGTAACCACTCAGATATTTTTAGAGGCATAAACAGTCAAATGAAAGTTGCTTTTCTATAGAGAAACAGTAAAAGTTTTTTTATATTGAATGCAGGGCAACAACATAACCAAAAAAAAAAAGACCAAACATTTAGCAATTTCCCTTGTTTGGTCTTCATTGTAAGCTGAGTAACTTAAAGTAGTGACTTAAAGCGGGATTTCACCCGCAATTTTATTTATTTTTTAAAGTCAGCAGCTACAAACACTGTAGCTGCTGACTTTTAATAAGGACGCTTACCTGTCTTAGGCGCCCGCGATGATGGGCCCATCCCGATGCCGATCCGGATCATTGCAGGTACTGCCGCCGCCATCCTCAGTAAGGGAAACAGGCAGTGAAGCTTGCGGCTTCACTGCCCGTTTCCTACTGCGCATGCGCGAGGCTCGCGCCGCTTTGTGAATGGGCGGCTGCTCTCTGGGATACACACAGTTCCCAGAAGGCAGCGCGCCCCATTCACCAGAAGGAGGATGCGGAAGAAGACCAGCCGCGGACTAGGAAACGGCAGATTAGGAACATCCGCCTAGCAACAGGTATTTCGGGTGAGTAAAAATTTTTTTTTTTCTTCAATTTTTTTTTTTTTTTGCAGCATTTTCCTGTAATTTTTTTTTCCAGGGTGGAACTCCACTTTAAGGTCCAGGCTATTCCTAACTATGCTTAAATCTGCCCCCACTCCTCTTCTAAATCGTATTCTAACTCCCCTGTGAAAAGTTGCTTATACTTACGATTGTTCATTAACGGCTCCAAGAGGCGGATTCAAGGGAGAGGAAGGACAGCCGACAATAGACGCCACATAGCAAGCCTATTGGCGACACCACCGCACAGGCAATCTCTCATAGAAACATAGAAAAGTGACAGTAGAAAAAAACAGAGTAGTCCATGAAGTCTGCCCATTTTTTTTTTTCGGTAACTTTTTTGCCTGAGTTTAGATCGATGTTTGTCCCAAGCATGTTTGAAGCCATTTACGGTTCACTGGCTCATTACCTCTGCTGGACGTTTATTCCTAGCATCAACTACCCTTTCAGTAAAAAAATACTTTCTAAAATTAGTAAGTCTCCTTTCCCCTGAAGCCAGCTGCTGGGGAGATCAAGTGACTGAACCGGAAATCACCCTCAGAATAGGTAAGTATAAGCATTTTCCTTTCACAGGGTATTCAGACTAGGATTTAAAAGGGGGTTGGTGCAAAACAGCCCGGAATTCCACTTTTTTGTATGTAACGCAAAAACTTGATTCAAAGTGAACAATATTCCCATCTCAGTAAGTTGCCACAGAACAAATAACTGTATTGGGGAATTTTCCCTCACTTCTTGCTTTGGTGACAACACAAAACTGAAAAAAAAAAAGAAGAAGAGCTTAAAGTATACAGTATTTCCACTTTTACAACAAAGTTGGGCTAACACCTTCTATGTGTATTACATGTCAATCGCATACAACAAAAAATAAATAAAAATTGTTGCTTACCATTTTAGATGCCCTTTTTCCAATAACTTCAGAACTGAAAAATCCTTACTTATTTATTTTTGTTTATAAGGGGGCGAGGTTCGGCGTTTGTCATTTATTAATTAACCTTGTCTGTAATGTGCTGGCAGATCTCATTATCAGTTGCAAGCTAGATCTGAATACTATCTATCCTAACAATGAGTTAAAAATGTAAAAGCCATTAGGGGGTGGTTTACCCTTTCCCATAGCAACCCTGAGGTAAACTTGGACGCTGCTCTGTTGGGATCATATGTGTGCTGAGCAATTTAGAGGACCACAATCTAGCCCCAACATCAACACAACCATCCTGGTCTGGAGAAAAATGAGTAGATATATGGGGGAACCAAATTCCATTTCTCCTAACACACCTCTTTGGGGGCCATCACACTCTCCCCCATCTATGTTCGGTCCCTGATCCAGTCATTTGGGCACAATATGGTATTACCACTCTTAAACATATATCTACTGGAAGCCTTCTTACCTTTGATAGATTAAAGGCGCAGTTTCATCTCCCCAACTGGATGTTTTTTTTTAGATATCTCCAGCTATGCCACGCAGTTAGAGCACAGTTCCCTACCTCCCTGACCCTAGCCCCTCACTCAGTAGAGCTATTTCTTACGTGTACAAACACTGATCAGGTTCTTTCATCCCTCTATTTGTGGATATCTGGGAAGGATATGACTAAGGTCACTAAATTATGCTATTACCTGGCAAGAGGATCTCCCTCGCCCTCACTGATGACTGGAAAGGTGTGCAGCAATATATACCTATCATGATCTCAGTCAGGGACAGGTAAATTCAACTAAAATTCCTTCATTTTGTGTATTATATGCCCCAGAGAATTTCTCTTATTTACCCCACAGTTGACAATCACTGCCCTAACTGTAGTTTGGAGATAGGCACTTTCTTACATTTGGTCTGGTCCTGCCCTTGGCAGCAGGCTCACTGACCTCACACTACCTGTTGACCCTATACTTACATATAAATATATACTATATCCTATAGGGTGTATGTGACAAAATTGTCACCTCCTTCCATCAAAAGGTGTTTCCTCTTCTATGCTGCCTTCTATGCTAGAAAGACTATCCTGGTGAAATGGAAACTGAGGAATCCTCCTACGCTCCAACTATGGAAAACTAAGGTGAATGAGGTGTTGCCTCTGTACAAATTAATATATACGAGACAAAAATGCCCTAAAAAATTCCATATTATCTGGAGACCCTGGGTGGAAGCCAGAGGCCTGACATTGTGAACAATCTAGTTACATATCACCACTAGTTGTTGTATCTACAGTCTCCAAGTTAAATTCCTATCAATCTAATAGCAACAACTATTGTTGTATAGGTTATAACTTTTCATTGCCTTGATGGATATCTTACTCCACCTCCACCTTACCTTCAAATCCTTCTCCTGGTCCTGAATCCTTTCCTCTCAAGATATTTGCTCCCTGCAAACCTATTTTAATGGAAAGATTTGTTTTGCGATTTGTAACCAGACTATTGTAACCTAGCTATTGTCTTGGCCTCCGCCTGTTTGTGATGTGTGTGCCTCTATCAGACCTGTATGTACCTATGTCTTTTTATCATCTTACAAAGCATGACCTGTCTCTTTGTATTTGTGCCACACAGACCAATACTTTGTACATTTGTTTCCTAAATATAATCTTCCTGTTAAAAAGAAAAAAAAAAATGTAAAAGCCAGCCTTCTGCATTGTATGTTAAAGAGAGGTAAACCTGTCGCCCTACTTTTTGTCTAGATTCTGCTATAATACCTTCTCAAAATAAACATATAAAAAGGTATACTGTGAAAGGGAACACATACGCATATAGTGGGGTTTTGTCAAATTTGAGGGCAAAAGTGGAAATATACTTTAAACACACTAGCAATACACAAACTGCAATCTTAGCAAAAACCAAAACAGATTAGAAAGTTTGGAATTTTCCAAACAATTCCTTGTTGTTCTTCATTGTGTTACAAAGGCACCCATCTACTGTCGCTTTTCATAGTATGTAAAAGGCTAATACAATGTGCCAAATTGTGAATGTACAAGTTAAGTACAGAAAACAGGATCACAACTGTATAGTTCAAGTATGGTAATTCTATGATGATTTAAAAAGGTTTTTTTTCTGTGTCTGCCGAAGATAACTATTTTTTAAGTGTACTTACATTGTTTAATGCAATTTACTATCATTACTTTTCTTTACAAACAGCATCATGCAATACAGCCTAGACAGATGCCTTATTTTTTGATTTATTTGAGGAAATCTCACATCTAAAAATCACAGCAAACACTTTTATTTTTACCATCAGCATTGTAATTGCAAAACAATCAATAGTTATTTTCGATAATCCAATATAAGCTTATATAACAAAACCTTTAGGTAGTAGGTGCTGCATATCTGATGGCTATCTCTTTCCACAACTTCCTGGATTCCCTGCATGCTTTCTTCTCTGCTCCTTCCTTAGGGTGTCGTCAGAATTTAAAAGTAAACCAATCTCATGGTACCTTGCTTTCTTGCCTGCAAGCAGTAATTTCTGTGCTGACTCCCCCATGATACTCCTCGTTTTGGCTCCTCTGTAGTTCAGAAGACAGGCTCTGTAAAAGGTGTGACACAACAGTGCAGATTCACAAGGCACTGTGAAAACAGTATGCAGGTTATTTACGAAAGGCAAATCCACTTTGCACTACAAATGCAAACTACAAGTGCAAAGTGCACTTGAAATTGCACTGAAATTGCACTTGGAAGTGCAGTCGCTGTAGATCTGAGGGGTAGATCTAAAATGAGGGGAAGCTCTGCTGATTTTATCATCCAATCATGTGCAAGCTAAAATGCTGATTTTTATTTTCTTTGCATGTCCCCCTCGGATCTACAGCGACTGCACTTCCAAGTGCACTTTCAGTGAAATTTCAAGTGCACTTTGCACTTGTAGTTTGCACTTGTAGTGCAAAGTGGATTTGCCTTTAGTAAATAACCCGCAATGTGTCACTTCAATAAAGGGAAAACAAATGTAGGATTCTTCACAAAGCAGGTCTGCAAACTTCAAGGATTAAAATAAGTTGGCTAGATGTATTTGAAATTCAATGTTGAAATGCGTAAATGAATAAAAAATTTATAAATATAGAGATATACTTTAACCACTTAAGCCCCGGACCATTTGGTAGCTAAAGGACCAGAGGTGAATTCAGAATTTTGCACTGCGCTGTTTTAACTGTAAATTGTGCGGACATGCAATGTTGTACCCAAACGAAATTTGCGTCCTTTTCTTCCCACAAATAGAGCTTTCTTTTAATGGTATTTGATTGCCTCTGCGATTTTTATTTTTTGCGATATAAACGTAAAAAACCGAAAATTTTGAAAAAAAATGATATTTTCTACTTTTTGTTATAAGAAAAATCGAATAAACTCAATTTTAGTCATACATTTAGGCCAAAATGTATTCAGCCACATGTCTTTAGTAAAAAAAATGTCAATAAGCGTATATTTATCGGTTTGCGCAAAAGTTATAGCGTTTACAAACTAGGGTACATTTTCTGGAATTTACACAGCTTTTAATTTATGACTGCCTATCTCATTTCTTGAGGTGCTAAAATGACAGGGCAGTACAAAACCCCCCCAAATGACCCCATTTTAGAAAGTAGACACCCCAAGGAAATTGCTGAGAGGCATGTTGAGCCCATTGAATATTTTTTTTTTTGTCCCAAGTGATTAAATAATGACAAAAAAAAAAAAAAATTACAAAAAGTTGTCACTAAATGATATATTGCTCACACATGCCATGGTTATATGTGGAATTGCACCCCAAAATACATTCTGCTGCTTCTCCTGAGTACGGGGATACCACATGTGTGAGACTTTTTAGGAGCCTAGCCACGTACGGGACCCCGGAAACCAAGCACCGCCTTCAGGATTTCTAAGGGCGCAAATTTTTGATTTCACTCCTCACTACCTATCACAGTTTTGAAGGCCATAAAATGCCAAAATAGCACAAAACCCCCCAAATGACCCCATTTTAGAAAGTAGACACCCCAAGGAAATTGCTGAGAGGCCTGTTGAGCCCATTGAATTTTTTTTTTTTGTCCCAAGTGATTGAATAATGACAAAAAAAAAAAAAATTACAAAAAGTTGTCACTAAATGATATATTGCTCACACATGCCATGGTTATATGTGGAATTGCACCCCAAAATACATTCTGCTGCTTCTCCTGAGTACGGGGATACCACATGTGTGGGACTTTTTAGGAGCCTAGCCACGTACGGGACCCCGGAAACCAAGCACCGCCTCCAGGATTTCTAAGGGCGCAAATTTTTGATTTCACTCCTCACTACCTATCACAGTTTTGAAGGCCATAAAATGCCAAAATAGCACAAAACCCCCCCAAATGACCCCATTTTGGAAAGTAGACACCCCAAGCTGTTTGCTGAGAGGCATGGTGAGTATTTTACAGCTCTCATTTGTTTTTGAAAATGAAGAAAGAACATTTTTTTTTTCTTTTTTTTTTCAATTTTCAAAACTTTGTGACAAAAAGCGAGATCTGCAAAATACTCACAATACCTCTCAGCAAATAGCTTGGGGTGTCTACTTTCCAAAATGGGGTCATTAGGGGGGGTTTGTGCCATCTGGGCATTCCATGGCCTCCGAAACTGTGATAGGCAGTGAGAAGTGAAATCAAAAATTGACACCCTTAGAAAGCCTGAAGGCGGTGCTTGGTTTTTGGGGTCCCGTACGCGGCTAGGCTCCCAAAAAGTCTCACACATGTGGTATCCCCGTACTCAGGAGAAGCAACAGAATGTATTTTGGGGTGTAATTCCACATATGCCCATGGCATGTTTGAGCAATATATCATTTAGTGACAACTTTGTGCAAAAAAAAAAAAAATAATAATTATTTTTTCCGCAACTTGTGTCAACATATAAAATATTCCATGGACTCGACATGCCTCTCAGTATATAGCTTGGGGTGTCTACTTTCCAAAATGGGGTCATTTGGGGGGGTTTTGAACTGTTCTGGCATTTTATACACAACATTAGGAAGCTTACATCCACTCTTCTAACCACTTGAAGACAAAGCCCTTTTTGACACTTTTTGTTTACATGAAAACATATTTTTTTTTGCAAGAAAATTATGTTGAACCCCCAAACATTATATATATTTTTAAAGCAAAGGCAAGGAAAAACGTACCGCTCAAAAGCTTGAGAATTCACCAAATAGCTGCTTCCGCCCGGTCACTCACACAGGTGCTGGCTCTGCACTGATGCATGGGAGAAAAAGAAACCCTGGACTGCCGCACTCTGTATAGACAGTTATTTATTCCAAAATTTCAGGTAAAAAATCCAAATTCAAAATAAATCCATAAATTTTCAAGCTCAAGCTATGAGTAAGCGTCAATTCGTGACGTGAAACGCGTTAGCCACCCTTCCCTGCATGCACACCATCTGCATTTGTTGTTTTGGATTTATGGATTTATTTTGAATTTGGATTTTTTACCTGAAATTTTGGAATAAATAACTGTCTATACAGAGTGCGGCAGTCCAGGGTTTCTTTTTCTCCCATTTAAAGCAAAGGCCCTACAGAATAAAATGGTGGGTGTTGCATTTTTTTTTCTACACAGTATTTGCGCAGCGATTTTTCAAACGCATTTTTTTGGGAAAAAATACACTTTTTTTAATTTTAATGCACTAAAACACACTATATTGCCCAAATGTTTGATGAAATAAAAAAGATGATCTTAGGCCGAGTACATAGATACCAAACACGACATGCTTTAAAATTTCGCACAAACGCGCATTGGCGACAAACTACATACATTTTTAAAAGCCTTTAAAAGCATTTACAGGTTACCCCGTTAGATTTACAGAGGAGGTCTACAGCTAAAATTACTGCCCTCGATCTGACCTTCGCGGTGATACCTCACATGCATGGTGCAATTGCTGTTTACATATGACGCCAGACCGACGCTTGCGTTCGCCATTGGGCAAGAGCAGGGCAGGACAGGGGTGCTTTTTTTTTTTTTTTTTTTTTATTATTAATTTTGCTTTTTTATTTTATTTTTAAACTGTTGCTTCCATATTTATTTATTTTTATCACTTTTATTGTTATCTCAGGGAATGTAAATATCCCCTATGATAGCAATAGGTAATGACAGGTACTCTTTTTTGAAAAAAATGGGGTCTATTGGACCCTAGATCTTTCCTCTGCCCTCAAAGCATCTGACCACACCAAGATCGGTGTGATAAAATGCTTTCCCAATTTCCCAATGGCGCTTTTTATATCCGGGGGGGGGGACATTCCCTCCTACTGCTTGTAAAAGCAGTCCAGAGGCTAATTAGCCACTAGGATTGCTTTTACATGAAAGCCGGCCGCTGGCTGAAAAGAATGATACCAAGATGATACCTAAACCCGCAGGCATCATTCTGGTATAAACATTCAAAGTCCAGCAACATACCAGTACGTTGCTGGTCCTTGTTGGACATGTATTGTAATCTTTTTTTTCATGCAGCCTGTTGGCTGAACGAAAAAAAAAGATTGATCGGTGGGTATGTCCACCATTAGAATACCGCCCTTCATCCACCCACTTCTAATGATGGGCATACATGCACCATTTATATATGCCGAAGCATGGGGGCATCTTCTCGCAAAAGTTATGCCGCGTACACATGGTCAGACTTTTCCACGGGCAAGCCTCCGTCGGAATTTCGACCGTATATACGCGGCATTAGGAGCAAAATTGCTCCTCCGCCCCTGCTGCCCCAATGCTTCGGCATATATGCTTTTTTTTTTTAACTGTGGTGGTGAAATTACCTCCTACAGCACTGGAGTCGCAGGGATCAGGCCTGTCTCTGCGAACGCTGCAGTTATGTGTGTTGTGTTTTGTAAGTGACAGTGATCGATCGATACTGCACTTCGGTGGCCTGGGCTGGACGGAGGGGCAAAACGCAGGTGCTAGCAGGTATCTGGGCTGATCCCGCTAACACTGCGTTTTTGGGAACCCTAAACTGCTGGGGACGCTAGTATAGATCTGATCAGATCAGATATTGAGCTGATCAGATACTATACCACTAAGGGGGGTGTATGCTTCACGTGTGGGTGTTAGCGCTACTGGCACTAACCTGACGCTGCCTGGGGTGTGACGCAGACCCTCTCTGACGCTAAAACCTAACTGATATCACCCGCCGGGCGATCAGGGGGTTAAACCTTTATTGGGTTATATACGGCGGGTGCCCTGACACTATAAAAAGCAAACTAACTAACCAGCGTCACCCGTAACACTTATATGATGATCACTGGTGAAAGGGTTAACTAGGGGCAATTAGGGGGTTAAAACCTTTATTAGGTAATATATGGGGGTACCTGACGCTATATAAAAACCTGACGGCGAACCTAAAAAAAAATTACTGGCTACCGATCTGCATCACCGACGCTAAGACAGCGATCAGAAAAACGATTGCTTAGCGACAGTGGTGATAGGGGGTGAAAGGGTTACCTGGGGGGCGATCAGGGGGTTAAACCTTTATTAGATAATATATGGGGGTACCTGACGCTATAAAAACCTGCGGCGAACCTAAAAAAAATTACTGGCTACCGATCAGCATCACCGACGCTAAGACATCGATCAGAAAAATGATCGCATAGTGACGGCGGTGCTAGGGGGTGAAAGGGTTACCTGGGGGGTGATCAAGGGGGTTACACCTTTATTAGGTAATATATGGGGGTACCCGACGCTATAAAAACCTGCGGCGAACCTAAAAAAAATTACTGGCTACCGATCAGCATCGCCGACGCTAAGACATCGATCAGAAAAATGATCGCTTAGTGACAGTGGTGATAGGGGGTGAAAGGGTTACCTGGGGGGGCGATCAAGGGGGTTAAACCTTTATTAGGTAATATATGGGGGTACCCGACGCTATAAAAACCTGCGGCGAACCTAAAAAAAATTACTGGCTACCGATCAGCATCACCGACGCTAAGACATCGATCAGAAAAATGATCGCATAGCCACGGCGGTGCTAGGGGGTGAAAGGGTTATCTGGGGGGTGATCAGGGGGTTAAACCTTTATTAGGGGGGGTTAGGGGGCTACACTGGACCTAAAACTAAATGTAGTGACACTTTTACAGTCACAAATGTCACTGATTGCAGTGATTACTAAATAAATGGTCACTGCAATCTGTGACACTGTGACTGGGGGCTGGGGGGTGATCTGGGGGGGCCTGGGGGGGCGATTTATGTGCCTATGTGTCCTGGTGTCAGTGTGCTGTTTTGTGTACTAACCTGGCATCTTCTCCTGTACGGCGCTCGGTATATGTGAGCGCCCCAGGAGAGATGACATCACTTCCTCCTTCCTGGCAGGCAGGGGAAGCTCTCTCATTCGCCGGGAGCGATCGAGAGGGGGTGGCCGGAATCGAACGGCCGTCCCCTCATGCCGGATCGCTCCCGAAGGTAAAACGACCGCTCACTGTAAAGAAGGGGGGTCCGATCGGACCCCCCAACTATACAAAGGCAATCACGTACATATACGTGATTCTGCCTGTCGGTGCCATTCTGCTGACGTATATTTACAGTGGGCGGTCGTTAAGTGGTTAATTAAGTTTAAGTACCAACTTTTTACATATTATATGATTTATATTCAAGGATATTAAATTATTGCTATAACACTCGGTATTAATTTTATATGTCAGGCTCTTAGTAAATTAGGTCATCAGTTTAGAAACAACAGCTCTTAAGGTCTATACACACCAGCTGCTGCATTACACTCAGTGGCTGGTGTGCGGTGCGATCCAGCAAGATAACAGCAGTGCTGATGCACCAATCCCTTTTTTTTCTTTTTTTATGAACAATACATAGTCTCACTGAACCAGCACCTGGGTAAATTGATCTTAATGGGCATTTCACTGGAATGCAGTGTTCTACTAATGCTTTATGCCACACTAATCATAGAACAAATTGTTATCAATGGGTGCACAAAGGAAAGAGAAAACACCCAGCCATGACCTGTGTTTTTTAAACGGGTGGCAAAACAATGGCAGAATGGATTCATACATGCAGCCTTAATAGTGTGTCTCAGGCGGTGCAAATTGAAGCTCCATTTTCACAGCTAATTGATAAAGTAGTTGTTCAGCGTTTAAGGTCAGTTTTTGATCAGGATCAGGTCAGGATTGCATCAGGATCATGCCAGGATTTTATCTTATTCACAACTGAATGACATGTGCGATTCAGAAGCATTCCCATAGAAGTCAATGAGCCGAATTTGCACCTGAGCTGGACCGCACTGCTCGGAAAACTGACAGGACTCTTTTTTCAATTTGTACTGAATCTGCATGGGACATATCAAAACAGGCACAATAGAAAGCAATGTTCTTTCACATGTCGGTTCAAAACGCATCCAATTGGCATATGTGTGAACCAAACCTTAGAGTTACAAAGGCTGATGCCTATCAAGATCAACCTCATACAACTCCTGCAGTTTTTTTCCAGAGGAAGGCAAAACAAAACCCCCTGGGCAACTGTTGCTAATTTTACCAAACTGGAGCAAAGGTTAGTACATTTAAATTTGGATTTTTTTTCTACCCACAAGAAAACAATCCAGACTCCAAATTGTGTGTGATTGTGAGTAACAGATAACAGTCTCAATGGCAGAAACATTACCTCTTGCTCAATATTTTTTTTACCCAGACTTGAGGTAACCTAGGAGAGATATCTTAGAAGAGATATCAGATGACTCCTGGCAAAATATATTAGAACAGGTGACTCCGGTATCCTTGTCCCGACTCAATATCTCACTCAACTGTTTATTATCCATAGAGTGTATCTCACTCCACTTAAACTATTTAAATGGGACTGTAGGCCTACCTCGGACTGCCCTCTATGCCAGGGTAACCCGGCTGATTTTTTTCATATGCTATGGGAATGTCCCAGCCTTGTTTGCTACTGGCGGGTGCTCGTGAACACAATTAACAGAGTGTATCAAATGCTATTAGAGCTTACTCTGGCAGTCTGTTAGTTGGGAGATATAGATGAGGAACATCTCCAGCCTGAAATTAGAACACCAATAAGGCTTCTGCTGTTTACTGCTAGTAAAACCATTTCCCAGCATACGGGTACCCTAAATAGGTTCTCCAAGGTGTGGGACCCATGACTAGTGGTGCAGGGCCTGGCCCCTTTTCCCTTGTATCATTAACTTACTCAGTGTTAGCGTGGACTGAGCTAAATACAATAACGGGGGGAAATATACAATCTCATTGCTATTACATGTAAACCACAGAGTGAGGATATTGCTGTGTGATAATAGCCCCATAGCTATACTTACCATACGTTAAATACAGATTGAATGTGGTTTGGTTATGTAGTTACTTTATTTTGATTTGTCAAAGCTGTATTGTGTCATGTTCTAGAGCAGTGGTACTCAACCCTGTCCTCAAGTACCCCCAACAGGCCATGTTTGCAGGTTTTCCTTTATCTTCCACAGGTGTTTTAAATCAGTCAATGGCTTGGTATTTTGGATAGCTATTTTATCTAAGAGAAATTCCCAAAACATGGCCTGTTTGAGGACAGGGTGTAGAACCACTGTTCTAGAGACCAGCTGAGGTCTTCCGCACTCGTTCTCATGGCAATTTGAAGCAGATATTTTGTGATATACCTGTTTTGACCGATATGTACTTCATATTTGTGCAGTGTATTCATGACATATGGCTGGTGGATGCCCTCTTTGCCTTGACAACTCGTGTATTTCTTGTTCATACATCACGGGACACAGAGCAGCATAGTCATTACTATGTGGGTTATATAGATTACCTTCAGGTGCTGGCACTGGCAACTTCCAAAACAGGAAGTACCCTCCCCTATATAAGCCCCTCCCATCCGGGAGTACCTCAGTTTTTTGCCAGTGTCTAAGGTGTTGGCCAAGGTTAACATGTATTCATCTGGGCTTGTGTACAGGTTCTCTGGGCCTTAGCAAGCTATTCCGGATCCGACCAAAAAAGCTTCATAGCTAAACGGTCGGTACCCGGGCCTTGCAGAGAAGAGCAGGGTTTTGCCTGTAATGCCTCTCTTAGGAGGGCTGGACCCTGGGATCCAGAGCTCTGGTCATACCCAAAACCAAGAGGCTATCTGTGCAGGGTGCTATACAGGTCCAGGGGAGTGGAATCCTTGGGAACCCGGTCCCTGAAGGTCTAGTACAATGCCTGCCGTGAGAGGTGAAGTTTGGGCTTCTGTGGACCAAACAAAGTCCTGCGGCGGGGAAAAGGTAAGTGGGGGCCCCTCAGGAACTTGGTTCTATTGAGGGGACCCCCAAGCCTAATATGTCTTTCTGCCTGTTACCTAAAGGGTATTCCCGCTAATAGCTGTATATGCCTAAGAAATCCTAGAAATGTTTTTTCATAAGGGAAGTTTTAAAAAAACTGTAAACCTGGAAATGTTTTTTCATAAAGGAGGTTTTAAAAAAAAAAAAAAAAAAGACAAAGGTGCGGTACCTGTGTTTGTCCACTAGAGGCCGCTGTGGAACGTCTTTTTTCTTGGGACTATTCCTTCCATGGTGAAAGTCCAGGCAGATGAGTGAGCTCTCTATCAGGGAAGCTGCATTCCTCTGTCATGCTGCCAAGTAGTTTCCTTCCATCCCCGAGTCCTGGTGAAACAGGGACCCTGGCTTCTCTCCCTACATGGCGCCAAGAGCGCACACGTGCACGCGCGCGCGCGCGCACACATGCTTTCCTTTTATAAGGTTTAGCTTAAAAAAAGGGGGCGGAGCCTGGCGGATGACGCGCTCTGTGCGCCCAGCGCTTCTGCGCATGTGCGGGCGTCCCAGCAAGATAAAAGGACTCAGTCCACGCTGCTTGCTATGGACACAGAGCATGAAAAGGAGCTGGTAGCATGGTATAGGGGCTTACAGCGGGCGGTTGATACAGGCATCCCCAGAAAGACGCATTAGTAGACACCCACTGATGTACATAGCAGCAAATTGCATTAGACTATTTCAGTAAGGGGTGTATTGCGGCTGGAATACCTCAGCTTTGAACTAAGGAATATGCCGCCTAAAAAACTCCGAGATATACCTCTCAGGAAGTGTAGGGGGTCTCCATCGGGCTCTGAGGATCTGGAGCAGTCATCTGCACCCTCCTCCCCTGAGAAATCAGAGGTTAATACCCATAAGGAACCCCCGGGAGTTCCAGGTACTGCGGCTGTCCTCAGTCCACCTGCTCCTGCATATATAACAGAGGAGGTTTTTTCCTCAACTCTGGAGGGATTGGAGCAGAGATTGGCAGCATTGATCGCTTCTTCTCTACAGGAAAGAAAGCGCGCCAGATCTCCATCACCTCCATTAGAGTGCCTGTTGGCAGAGCAACAGTCCCAGGAAGGGACCGACCTACCTGAAGGGGATCAGGAGGAGGTTAGCTCTGTTTTTGAGGAATCGACAGTAGATGAACCATTTTCAGCATCGCAGACTGAAAGATTGTGGGTCCAGACCCTAACTGACATGGTTCGATCTGCATTTAAAATGCCTCTTGTTGAACCATCAACTACTGCTGTCTCCTCATTGGGGTCGCTAAAAGCTCCCCAGGTTAATTGCTCCTTTCCAATACATCCATTATTGGAAGGACTTATATACCAGGACTGGGAACATCCTGATAAACTATTTGTTCCGCCTAAAAGGTTTCCGGTGATCTATCCCATGGAGGAAAAGTTCACCCAGAGATGGAATGTTCCTACGGTGGATGCAGCCATCTCTTCTGTGACCAAATCACTGACATGTCCAGTAGATAATGTTCAAATGTTCAAAGATCCAGTGGATAAAAAATTGGAATCTTTATTAAAATCTGCTTTTTCCACAGCAGGGGCTGTTACACAGCCAGCAGTGGCAGCTATTGGGGTCTGCCAAGCTTTAAAGGATCAAATGAAAATGGTCCTGAGGGATTTGCCAGACCAGCAGGCCCAGGCTCTGGCTGATCTGCCTAGAGCATTATGCTTTGCGGTTGACGCCATCAAGGATTCTATCCATCAGGCCTCCCGCCTCACGCTGTCTTTGGTACATATGCGTAGGCTTCTGTGGCTCAAAAACTGGTCTGCTGAAGCTCCCTGTAAGAAGCTCTTAGTTAGCTTCCCATTTCATGGGGAACGCCTTTTTGGCGAAGACCTGGATAAGTATATCCAGAAGATTTCCAGTGGTAAAAGTACTCTCTTACCGAGTAAGAAGAGGTCTAGGGGTCCATCTTTTAAGAGGACTACCTCTCCTATCCCTGCGACGTCTGCTACTAAGCAGTTCCGACGGCCTCCTCGGTCAAACTCAGGAGGTAAAAATCAGGGACAGCCACAGGGTAATAAAAAGCCCTGGATCCGAAGAGGTACTAAACCAGCCTCCAAGTCAAGCCTATGAAGGGCTGCCCCCACTCAAACGGGTGGGGGGAAGACTTCAGTTGTTCGCAGAGACCTGGCGGGAGACGATCAAAGACAGATGGGTGCTCTCCGCAGTAACTCTGGGATACAAGTTGGAGTTAAAAGAGTCTCCTCCGTCCCATTTTATGTGGTCAGGCATGCCAAGAGACCCTCTAAAAAGAGGGTCTCTCCTATTGGCGTTAGAACAACTATTGCTCCAAGGAGTAATTATGGAGGTTCCTATGGAAGAGTGGGGGTTGGGTTTCTACTCAAACCTTTTCACAGTCCCGAAGCCAAACGGGGACATAAGACCCATATTGGACCTAAAGAGTCTAAACAAATTTCTAAACGTCCGGTCTTTCCGGATGGAGTCGATCCGATCGGTCACCGCTGCCCTACAAGGGGAGGAATGGTTAGCCTCGATCGACATCAAAGATGCTTACTTGCATGTTCCCATCTTTCCAGGTCATCAAAAATTCCTACGCTTTGCAGTAGAAGGGCGCCATTTTCAGTTCAGAGCCTTACCATTTGGTCTGGCCACAGCACCACGAGTGTTCACAAAAATTCTGGCCCCACTGTTGGCCGATCTAAGAACACGGGGTGTAACGATAATGGCATACCTAGACGACCTGTTGTTGATGGACCACTCAGTTGCCAAGCTAGAAGTGGTAATTGTCGATACAATCAAGTATCTAGAGTCTCACGGTTGGGTCATCAACCTGGACAAGTCAGCCCTACAGCCAGTGAAAAACCTGGTATATCTAGGGCTACGGCTGGATTCAGACCAGAGGAAGATTTTCTTACCTCTAGACAAGGTATCCTCTTTGAGGGCCTTGGTCCGTCTGCTTTGTGCAAAAAGACAGCCGTCCATACGCCTGTGCATGAGGCTGCTAAGAAAGATGGTAGCATCATTCGAAGCTGTACCATACGCCCAATTCCACTCAAGGAATTTACAAAGGGCCATATTGTCAGCCTGGAACGGAAAAGTTCAGGCTCTAGACTTCCCGATGGCTTTGTCCCCTTCCGTTCGGAAGAGTCTCTGCTGGTGGTTGATCCCCCAGAATCTCCAGAAGGGAAAACCCTTCAGCCCGATATCTTGGAAGGTGGTCACTACAGATGCCAGCCTTATAGGCTGGGGGGCAGTACTGGAGCAATGGTCTCTCCAGGGCAGATGGTCAAATGTAGTAAAAACCCTGCCCATCAATCTCTTAGAGATACGAGCAGCCCGGTACGCCCTAGTAGCCTGGACATCCAGACTCCAAGGGTCCCCTGTCAGAATTCAATCAGACAATGCCACAGCAGTGGCATATATCAATCATCAGGGAGGCACCAGGAGTCGTGCAGCCCAGAGGGAAGTAAGTCACATCCTGGAATGGGCAGAAAAGCATGTCCCATGTATATCAGCTGTCTTCATTCCAGGGGTGGAGAATTGCAAGGCGGACTTTCTGAGTCGCCAACAGTTATGCCCAGGGGAATGGTCCCTTCATCCCGAGGTCTTCCGAGCAATATGTCAGCGGTGGGGAACACCGGATGTAGATCTGCTAGCATCCAGATTCAACGCAAAGGTGGACAGATTTGTCTCCCGGACAAGGGATCCCCTCGCTTGCGGCTCGGATGCTCTGGTGTTCCCTTGGGATCAGTTCAGACTGATATATGCATTCCCTCCGCTACAATTGTTGCCTCGACTCCTTCGCAGAGTCAGGTTGGAGAAGAAGCCGGTGATCCTGGTGGCTCCAGCGTGGCCCCGAAGGGCCTGGTACGCGGAGATCATCAAAATGTCTGTGGGGAGTCCTTGGACCCTTCCACGTCGTCCGGACCTGCTTTCGCAAGGACCGATATACCACCCTTCCTTACTAACTCTAAGTTTAACGGCCTGGCTATTGAATCCCACATCCTAAAGAAGAGAGGTCTCTCTAACTCTGTGGTATCAACTATAATCAATGCCAGGAAGCCTGTATCCAGGCAGATCTACTATAGAGTTTGGAAGGCGTACATCACTTGGTGCGAGGCCAGAAAATGGCATCCACGTAAGTACGTTATAGGCAGAATTCTGGACTTCCTGCAGTGGGCTGTAGACAGGAAGTTTGCCTTAAGTACTATCAAGGGCCAGGTTTCGGCCTTGTCAATACTATTTCAAAGGCCCCTGGCTATGCATTCACTTGTCAAATCCTTTATGCAAGGTGTGACTCGTATTATTCCACCGATTAAGGCTCCCATATGCCCATGGGATCTAAATTTGGTTCTGTCGGTTCTGCAGAAGCAGCCATTTGAACCTTTGCGGCACATTTCCTTGGTTCTACTCACCAGGAAATTGATATTTTTAGTAGCCATATGCTCGGCTAGAAGAGTGTCGGAATTAGCCGCCATGTCCTGTAAAGAGCCATATCTGGTTATCCATAAGGACAGAGTAGTATTACGTCCTCACCCAGCCTTTCTTCCTAAGGTGGTATCGAGGTTTCACTTGAACCAGGATGTGGTTCTTCCTTCTTTTTTCCCCAAACCAAGCTCGGTAGAGGAAAAGTTATTGCATTCTTTGGATGTAGTAAGAGCAGTTAAAGCTTATCTAGAAGCCACTGCTCAGATTCGTAGAACGGATTCTTTGTTTGTTCTGCCGGAAGGCCCCAGAAAGGGTCAGGCAGCATCAAAATCTACTTTAGCCAAGTGGATTCGACAGGTCATAATACAAGCCTATGGCTTGAGAAGTAGACCGCCTCCGTTCAAAGTTAGGGCGCACTCCACGAGAGCAGTTGGAACTTCATGGGCAGTGCATCACCAGGCCTCCCTGGCGCAAATTTGTAAGGCCGCAACATGGTCTTCAGTACACACGTTTACTAGGTTCTACCAGGTGGACGTTAGAAGTCAGGAGGATGTCGCCTTTGGGCGCAGTGTGTTGCAGGCCGCAAAAGATCCTCATGCCTGATGGCGCCCAGCTTATGTATGGTGTATCCCCCCCCTCATGTGGCATTGCTTTGGGACGTCCCACATAGTAATGACTATGCTGCTCTGTGTCCCGTGATGTATGAACAAGAAAGTAGGATTTTTAAAACAGCTTACCTGTAAAATCCTTTTCTTGGAGTACATCACGGGACACAGAGCTCCCACCCCTCTTTTGGGGACACGTATTGCTTTGCTACAAAACTGAGGTACTCCCGGATGGGAGGGGCTTATATAGGGGAGGGTACTTCCTGTTTTGGAAGTTGCCAGTGCCAGCACCTGAAGGTAATCTATATAACCCACATAGTAATGACTATGCTGCTCTGTGTCCCGTGATGTACTCCAAGAAAAGGATTTTACAGGTAAGCTGTTTTAAAAATCCTACTTTTTTCTATATGTGTTTTGTAAATGTTTTAAACTCTTTAATTAAAAGTGTTTGAAAAAATAAATTTATATATTAATATTTATGCTTAGCTTGCCAGGGGCAGAAAACACTCAGTTATGAAGGGTGCCAGGTCATCTGACATACTGTCCATTGCAGCAATGTCCAGCCCAAAAGCTTCCAAGTTCCCATTGCCCACCGACAAGATGCCAAACAAGGCAGAGCAGCATCAGCCTGCAGGTACACCTCTAGTGTCATTCCTGCTGCTTAGCAACGCCATGTCAGGTGAAGTGGGATAGCACCAGTTGGAGCCCATGTATATAAACAGGGTAAACAAAATTTGTAAAGTCTAATCTATACAGCAGTTTAGTTCGAACACTAAAAGTGGTTTCTAAAGGATACTTTTTTTTTTTTTTTACCTCAAATAAAAAAACATGTTATACTTATTTGCTCTGTGTGGTATTGCACAGTGCAGCCCCAAATTTCCTCTTCTGGGGTCTGGCCTCCACTGGCACTCTATGCTCTTCCTCTTCTGCCCCATAACAAGATGCATGTTATGGGGCAGATGTACGAGCGAGCTACCAAGGAGGACTGTGTTCATCCACAGACAACAAATCGTCAGAGAGAGGTGCACAGACTAGCGCAATAATCACTTTATTTAGATGTAGAAATTAAAATTAAAAAAATTCACTCACATGTTCCAGATGAATATTGTGCCTGTAAGAGCCTCAAATGCGATCCACTGGTAGCCTGGCCAGAGCTGCAGCATGACACAAAGTTTCTCCTCCCTCCAGGGTTGGGAACTGTCAGTAAATTTACGAACAGTCTGTAAAACCCATAATGTTTGCATCTGTCCATGAGTTTTCATGGACAGATGCCAAAATTATGGATTTTACCAATTGTTCCTAATTTTACTGACAGCTGGAAACCCTCCTCCCTCTCACAGTGCTGTGATAGCATCTATCAGAGAGAGAGAAGCTGTGTGACATGCGCTGCAGCTCTGGCCAGGCTGCCAGTGGATCACATTTGAGGCTGTTACAGGCACATTATTCTTTTGGAAAATATGAGTGAGCTATTTTTATTTTAATTTCTAAATCTCAATAAAGTGATTGCACTAATCTGTGTACTTCCCTCGTCGTTTTGTTTTGTCGTTTGAGGTTACTTGCATCCCTTTGTGCAAAGTCTGGGGGACAGCTGGAAAGGATTTAAAGCTGAAGGTGGACATTGTATAGACTGAGGAGACATATAGATTAGTGTATAAAAGTTTTTTGTGGATATATGTGTCCATAGATGGCTCGGCCCTGCCCCTGGGTCTCTGCTCCAAGGATTTGATTGACAGCAGCAGGAGCCAATGGTTCATGCGGCTGCCTCTGTGTCCTGTGAATGCCAGGAAAGAGGAGAGAGCTGCTATAGATGAGGACGGTGCTGGATCAAGTGAGGTAAGTAGTTGGTGGGGGGGCAAAGTGCTACTGGGTTATTTTGTTTACGTTAATGCAGGGAATGCATTAGGGTAAAAGATTTTTGACTTTAGAACCACTTAAACTCAAAGAGATAAAAGCATGTGTGTATCCAGTTTTTTGTAGATCTTGGCAAGGCCAAATAGTTTAAGGGATATTTTGTAGTTAAAATTCTTGCCAAAATATTGGCAATAATGTGCAATGAGCAGTCATAAAGAACTTAAAGGGTAACTCCACACTTGTGGGGAAAAAAATAACAAATAAAATAAATTATTATAGCATACACAATTGTTACACAAGTCATATTGTAATTGAAAAAGTGCACACTATTCCTATTACTTGAAGTTTGTAAAATTACTTGGTGAAGTTCCCCACACGTTTAATTCCTTGAATTCTGTGAAATGTATTCACTACCATGGGATATGAAGTTCTTGGAAATTCAAAATAAACAGCTGAAGACAATCTGCAAATCACGCTGGCAATCCAGGAAATTGTAGAAAGAGATAGCAAGTAGACAGGCAGCAATTAAAACATGAAAGGTGATTTTTCAAGTCTCCTTAAATTGGATAGTTCAAAATAACTATTGTGTGTATTGCAATTACAATGCTGATGTTATAAAATGAAAGTGTATACTGTGACCCTAGATTTAGTTTAAGTCTCTCCATGGCTGCATCAGTGGACCAGTAGTGATCCCCATATACTGGGCATCTCTTCACCCATCTGGACAGGGAATGCAAAAAGCACCCAACCCCTGATGGCAGCAACATGTGTCTGCTTGCTTTTCAGACAACATTTAATGATCATGCAATCAGAAAATACATTCAATGTATTGCATCACTTACCTTAAGAACAGCAATGAACGGAACAAAATTAGCCCTCTGAAGTCCATTTTTATAGAGATCTGAAAAACAAAATACATTATGTGTAATCTTATTTTTAAGAAATAACACGAAAAAGATTAAATGCACAGATATTTGGTGAGAAGTTCCACATCCATAAAGTATCATAAACAGTTTCAATATGCGTTTTTTTGTAACAGCAACTGTTTCTAATTGTAATGGTAACTGGGCACCTCACAAAGCTCAGTGAAAGGGCAAGGATTCCATGTTGTTTAGAATTCTGCCATGACAGTTTGTAACACAAATTGGTGAATAGCATCCCCCCCAAAGCATCTGGTACAATACACACACTGTTAGCTGATGCCAAAACCCCCTTATCAGATCATGACAGAGGCAGATCCTCTCATGCTTATTAGCCAAATCCAGCCTGGATACACCCTAATAATGCTGCCTGAGTTGCTCGCTTGAGCTAAGTGTGTTTACCAGCTCCCTTCCTTTCCTAGGTGAACATAGTGAGCATTCAGTACCGATTGCTTCTATGTTTAGCTGTCACGGTGGCATAGTAAACAGTGTTTACTATGCTACCGTTTATGAATGAATGAGAGCCGCTATGCAAAGGCTTCCATCCATTCATAAGTATTGCAGCTGAGCCTGCAGAGAAAGGGATTGAACTCTTCAGTCCCTTTATCTGTCTAAAAAAAGACATTAGAGGTTTTAGACCCCTGATGTCTCTCTAAATGACCCAACCCCCCCCCCCCCCCATCATTTGAAAAATGGGGAAAAAAACAACGTACAATAAATAAATAAAAAATTCATAGCAAAGCCCCTTTCACACAGGCACCTCCACTTGACGGAATCCGCTTGTTTAGCGGGGGATCAGTCTGCTAATCTCCCGCGGATGAGAGGTCCGTCTCCGCAGAGCAGAGACAGACACAGTCCCACTCTCCTCTATGGGGAGATCAGGTGAAAACAGACCACCTGTCCATTTTCATCCGATCATATTCGATCTGTCAGACAGATGGAAAATAGGACCACCGTCCGTCTGTTTTTTGAAGGCAGGATCGGATAGTGGCGGATATCAGCGGACATGTCACCGCTGACATCCGCCGCTCCATAGGGGAGACTGGAGGGCCCGATCAAGTCCATCTGAAAAACTGACAGGTGGACCTGTGTGAAAGGGCCCTAAGGGCAAATTTAGCCATGCGCCTAAAATTGCCCTTGCCTCTGAAGCCCAGGGCTACCCTCCAGAGGCTACCGACAGGCGGTGAGGAAGCGATGCAATGCTTCCTCACCACCTGTTTTAATCCCATTTTTGCCAACAAATGCACCGCAAATGCATGCCGCCCCGCCCAACCGTAAGTCTAAATAAACAAAGCCTAAGGCAAGGCATACCACTACAGGGCCGTGTTTAGCTGCAGAGAGATGCACAGGGGTTCCGTGCATCACCATGCAGGCAGTCCCATTGATGTAAATTGGGACACAGCAGCTGCACGGGAATGCACCGGTGTTCCGTGCATTCCTGTGCAGGCAGTCCCATTCATGTCAATGGAGATGCAGCAGCTGCAAGGACACAGTCACTGCTCCCAACTTGACACCCATGTGGGTACATGTCCCTTAACTCACACTGCCTGCGTTTGGGGTCCGTGCAGCTACACCCACATGGATGTCCCATTTGACATGAATAGGACTGCCTGCACAGGGATGCACAGAATACCTGTGTATCCCCATGCAGGTAAACACGACCCTCCATGGGGGTACGCTTTAGCACACCCTACTGAACAAGGCCTTAGTGGGAATTATGCAGGAATTACATAAGTTATGTGTGCAAATAAGGATTTTAGTGATTTTTTTTGTAAAATTGGGATTTTTTTTTTGTTTAAATAAATTTTATTAAATTTTTTATACAAACATAAAGCTTTCATATCATTTCCCATATATATATACACATTACATTAAAATAATACAAAACACAACATTTACAACACAACAATATGGATCTATCCTGCAACCACCTGATTTTCCCACTACACTCTATCAACCTTGTGTTCCCCCCCAAAAAAATAGGGGGGAAAGGGGGGCCCTCCCTCTCTCATTTAAACTTTTAAGTGCTACGTGCCCTCTCTCCCTTCCCTGTTCCTTCCCGTTTAATTAATTCCCGTGACATCTTTTTATTGATTTATGAGGGGGCAAGGGTGTACCTCTCTGCCCCTAGTGGGCTCCAGTCTACCTTGTGTCCCTCAAGGGGATTTTTAAAAATAAAAAATATATAATGTAAATAAATTTACCCCCCTCCCTCTCACATTTAAACTGTTGAAGTGCTTCGTGCCCTCTTACCCTTCCTTGTGATATCTTTTTGTTAATTTATGAGGAGACAGGGGTATCTCTCCCTGCATCCAATAAACTCTAATAAAAAAGGAAAAGGAGAAAAAAAAAAAAGGGGGGGGAAGAAAAATGGAGGGATGAACTTTTTACTCCTTCACCAGGATGGCCGGCCTAAATTCCCTAAATACTGCCTTCACTTCTCATATAACGCACATATACCGGTGAGTGTCTAAACTCCAACCAACCCTTCCAAGTTCTGGTATATCTAGTTTTGGATTCCTTATATAGGTGTGTTATCTCTTCCATGAATCTTATTTTGTCAACCTCCTTCAACCATTCCTGAATCGTAAGGGCTTGCTTTATCCTCCACTGTTTAGGAATTAATGTCTTTGCTGCATTCAAAAGCATTGGGATAATTGTTGCTCTATATTTCTTCCTTGGGGAAGCCGTTGCATGGAACAAGCATTGCCATGGGTCCAAACCAATTTCAAACCCACTGACCTTCTTAATTAGCTCTAGTATTTCCACCCAATATGTCTGAATCCTAGGGCACTGCCACCATATGTGGGCATGAGTTCCCACCTCCCCACACTCCCTCCAACATAGAGGTGACGCCTGGGGATTCATCTTGTGTAATTTTACTGGAACATAATACCACTTATTTAGTAATTTGTAGTTTATTTATTTTATCCGAGTGTCCACAGAGGTGGAATGAACATAGTCTAAAACTTTACTTCTCATTATTTCTGGTAATAACTGATTAAATTCTAGTTCCCAACTCTCCGTTGGGCACACAGATCTTCCATCTAAGTGTATCATCAACATCTTATAAATACTAGAGATTCCATGCCTATCTGTCCCCCCTTGATCGACTTTTTTCCCCATGGATTAAACCTGAAAAATCCCCCGAAGGGGTTTTGGGAGCGACTCTACAAAATGTTGAAGTTGTTTATATCTCCAAACATCCCATGGAGATATCCCATATCTTTCACGCAGTTCCGATAGTGAACAAAGAGCATTCCCCTTCATAACATCTTTTTGTCTCAGGTAGGTCGATGTGGTCCATTTTAAATATGATTTATTGTCTTTCCCCGGTGGAAAGTAGTTATTTCCTGTTAAAAGGCATTAAGGCACTATTATATAGTCCCTGTATATTTTTTTATTAATTTATCCCACATTCTCAGTGCTTCTAAGGTAATTGGTGCCGCTTCGACCGAGAGGCCTCTATGCTGCCTTGGAATCCAGATAATCTGTCCCAGCGCAGATTTACTGATATTTTCTTCCAATTCCACCCATTTTTTTTGCAGAGAGGCAAGGGCCCAGTCCATAATTCTCTGCAATATTGCTGCCTCATGGTATTTTTCAAGATCAGGGAGGAATACGCCTCCCTTCTCTTTTGGGCTCGTCAATATCTTATGGGCGATGCGGTTACTTCTTCTTATTCCATACAAATTTCTGTACTACCTATCTCAAAATGTTTTAAAATACGTCCCAGGGATAGAAGTGAAAATAGTGATTTGATAAACATTTGCGCAAAAATTGCAGGGCCTTAAAAATCAGGAGCATATTTACATTTTTGCGTACGTTTGATTTTAACGATTTTGCAAGAAAGCAAGGAATTTAGCAGGAATTTTGTAAAATTAGCTGTGTTTTTTTCTGCTAATTATGGTTTTAGTGTATTTTTAGCAAAAATATTGTTTTGATAAACATTTGCGCAAATACCGCCGGGCCATAAAAAATGTAGCACCTTCTTCTTATTCAAAAGGTCATATATGGTTTGGGGGGTCCTTTACAAACTCTGAAAGCTGTAAGTGAAAAATTAAAACCTCCAGTTTTTCCTGAGAAATTTTTGGCTACGTTCGGTTTTCACCATTTTGCAAAAAGGCGCAAATTAAAATTTACAAATATTTGTTATTTATTAACTCAACAGGATAAGCTTTTATATTTAGTAGGAATTTAGCAGGAATATAATCAAATTGTGTGTTTTTCTCTGCCAATAATGGTTTTAGTGTATTTTTAGCTCCTATATTGTTTTAATAAACATTCGCACAAATACCGCGGGGTCTTTCACAAATTCTGAAAGCTGTAAGGGAAAAATTAAAACCTTTCGATTTTTAGAGAAATTTGGATATTTTAATTTTTGCGTACGTTCGATTTTCACCATTTTGCAATAAGGCACAATGTAAAAATGTAATTTTAAGTTATTTATTAACTCCATACAGGTTAAGCTTTTAAATTTAGTAGGGATTTAGCAGGAATATTGTCAAATGTGTTTTTATCTGCCAATTAAGTTTTTAGTGTGGTTTTATTGTATTGACACCAATTACAGCCTCAAGTATTTTTGAGTATGATGCTACAAGCTTGGAGCACCTATTTTTGGGCAGTTTCTTCCATTCTTCTTTGCAGGACCTCTGAAGCTCCATCAGGTTGGATGGGAAGCGTCCATTTTCAGATCTCTCCAGAGATGTTCAATCGGGTTCAAGTCTGGACTCTGGCTGACCACTCAAGGACATTCACAGAGTTGTTCTGTAGCCACTCCCTTGTTATCTTGGCTGGGTGCTTAGGGTCGTTGTCCTGTTGAAAAATGAACATTCACCCCAGTATGAGGTCCAGAATGTTCTGGAGCAGGTTTTCATCAAGGATGTCTGTACATCGCTGCATTAATTTATTCCTCGATCCTGACTAGTTTCCCAGTTCCTGACGTTGATGGTATTGGCCAGGTGATGAGCAGTGCCTGGGATCCTCCAGACATGATGCTTGCCATTCAGGCCAAAGAGTTCAATCTTTGTTTCATCAGACCAGAGAATTTTGTTTCTCATGGTCTGAGTCCTTCAGGTGCCTTTTGGCAAACTCCCGGCGAGCTGTCACGTGCCTTTTTCTAAGGAATGGCTTCCGTCTGGCCACTCTACCATACAGGCCTGATTGGTAGAGTGATGCAGAGATAGTTGTTCTTCTGGAAGTTTCTCCTCTCTCCACAGTGAAATGCTCCCTGACTAAGGAACTTCTCCCCCGATCACTCAGTTTGGCTGGGCAGCCCGCTCTAGCAAGAGTCCTGGTGGTTCCAAACTTCTTCCATTTACAGATGATGGAGACCACTGTGCTCATTGGGACCTTCAATGCTGCAGAAATTTTGCTGTACCCTTCCCCAGATCTGTAACTCGATTCAATCCTGTCTCGGAGGTCCACAGACAATTCCTTGGATGTCATGGCTTGGTTTGTGCTCTGACATGCACTATTGACTGTGGGACCTTATATAGACAGGTGTGTGCCTTTCCAAATCATACGTCATAAAATAGGAAAAATACTGCGCCAACCTTCAAATTTCTAGCAGCCTACACAACAACTGACAATAGTGTAAAGAAAAAATAATAAATAAAGTGTGGCGCTATGTGCAAACAGAAAAATATATATATATAAAATGTCTGGTTGGTAATTGGTCTATATAAAGACCCGTATATCGTGTTGAACCTGATAGTGGTTCTGTACACTTATGTAAAAAAGTGCATATACCCTGCAAAAATTCAATATGTGCAATGGCGTGAAATATATAAATAAATTTAAATAGGTAAATTAACCTAACACTGAAAAAATATAAAATGACATGAATATCATATGTGAAAGTGATCCACAATATATATTAGTGTCCAATTTTCTGTGAGAAAAAAAAAAGAGGAAGAAAGTCTCTCGGTGAATGTGTGATCTGATACCAACATCAACACTGCATCAACACCACGTCAGGTGTGTAATGAATGGTAGGTACAGTCCAGACCAGTTCCTTGGATTTATGCGTTTTCTATGTTGCAACACTTAAAGGTGATATATGCCAATGGAAAGTGAGTAAAGGGTGTATACTCTTACCGGATGTTGTAGATCCAACTCGCCGTACGGCGGTGGATCAATCGAGCTTGTGTCCACGCCCGGGACTGATAGATGTATATCCTGGGGACAGTCTTTCCTCAGCGTCCTTACGACGTTCCAGAGAGTATATCCCGAGGCTTTCCAACGTAACTCTCACTTCCAATGCGATAAGTCAAAGTATGACACCAGAATTTCACCATATGCGTAGTGTCACCATGCAACAAATGGGAAAAGAATTCTCCACATAGTGTAAATCCAAGATGGGATTTTATTTATCAAAGAATAAAAACACCCAATAAAGGTCTCACTGAACAATTAAACAGTCCAAAGCAAACTCCTTTAAAAACTTTAAAACTTCTCAGGGAAAAAAAAAAACCAAAACAAACAAACCAACAAATCCCAAAAATATATCAGCAGCTCTGTATTACAAAAATGCGTGGAGTGAGCACCAAGGCTAGCATGTAAACCCGACGCGTTTCGTCTAATGAGACATCAACTGGGGTACACGCCATCCTGGTGACCCCCACGCTATATATAGGAAGAGAAATTACCTTAATTCGGCGCCCCTGTGTGCGAATGTGCCTCTCACTTCCGGGATCAGAGCGTCTCCGTGTCACATGACCGGGTTTCTGCATCACATGGCCAGGTCATGTGTATCTTTTCACCGAATCAGCAGATCTAATGCGCCCTCGACGTGACTAACAGCGTCATCGGCACGCATGTCCTCTGACGTGCATGTGCGCAAGGCATCCTGGGGGTTGTAGTTGCGACGCAACTAAGCAAAGCAACACAAACCAGCCGGCGTGTCTCCCATCTCCATCATTGGTTGCAGACGTCACATGGATGCGATCACTCACAACCTCACGTGGGTGTCTCCATGTACGCCATGATTGCGCGCAAGGAGGATTGGGAATTGTAGTCGTAACGCAATAAAGCAGAACGACTCCACATCGCCAGCCTGTCTCCCAATATATGCCAGCAAACAACCACCGCACTCGGGAAAAACAGCACACACCATATCAGGGTGATGCATATGGAAATCCGACCATGAGGAGTCGCTTTCCTGATGTGATTATAAAATCACACAAATTTAATAAAATAATACTACATTTAAATTTATAATGTGGATGTCAATGTATTATATCCCAGAAGGCGGGCACATTCTGAGCATAGACATATATATGAATGACATCCATACAGCTATATCACTTGTACGGACTATATCAAGTCTACAATATAATTTAAGATGACATATGAAACATATTAAACCTGAATCAACAAAGGTCACTCGTATAGAGGCTATATACTGGCTATTTTATGTTATGTTAGAATTAAAAATAATTAAAAACATATAAGGGGTGGAGCAATAAATTAAAAAAGGGGAAAAAAGTATTGATAAAAATCCGAGACCAGGGGGGGGGTCGGATTAACAAAGGATTAATTATACCCATTATGCTTGGTTAATAAACGCATTAATGTCCCAATCAATGTTGAGTCCATAAGGCCTATAACATTTTAATTGGTAAATCCAATAAGTCTCAAGTCTAGAGACCCCTCTAACCCCAGACTCCCCCCTCCAATGGGGAACAAATTTATCTATGATCACAAACGTGGTCCCTCTAGGATCTTTATTATGTGATTCCAAATAGTGTCTTGGGACACTATGATTGGTTTTTCCTTTCCGGATACTGGTAAGGTGTTCACCCACCCTGATTGAAAACGTGCGAATCGTCCGCCCTACGTATTGCTTCCCGCAGGGGCAGGTAAGCAAATATACGATGAATCGGGTCGCACATGTGGTAAAGTGCTTCATCTTGTATTCTATTCCTGTTGAAGTGGAACAGAAGGAATCACTTTTCTGTCTGCCACACCGATTAACTAGGCACACTTTGCATTTCTTGCATGGGTAATATGCCTTCAAATGTGGAAAGAAAACAGGGATAGTGGGTGGATCGATCACATTGGGGGCGATCTGTCCTTTCAGAGAAAAAGCTCCCCTATATATCACACCTGCCCTATCTGGAAGTGAAGGGCCAAGGACATGATCATTTTTAAGGACATTCCAGTGTTTCCGGAAAATGTCCCTAATTTGTTTGTGTTGGGACGAAAACGTGGTATAAAAAGACCATTTATACTTTGAATCCTGAACTGATTTACCTCTCTCTATTAGTAGTGAATCCCTACTGATGGTAGCAATGCCCCGAACTTCAGCGTCTATCAGATGTGGACTATAACCCTTATCCACAAACCTGGATTTTAGAATATCAGCTTCATGATAAAAGTCAGAGATATTAGAACAGTTGCGTCTAATTCGCATCAGTTGGCTACGAGGTACAGACTTTAGCCATGCTGAATGGTGACAGCTGTCGACCGGAATGTACCCATTCCGGTCAGTGGGTTTAAAGAATGTTTTTGTCTGTAATTGACCATCGCTGACGAAAATTTCCAAATCCAAAAAGTGCATACTTGTATGGCTCGTTTCATAGGTTAAATTAATGCCAATATTGTTGTCATTAAGAACAGACATAAATCCACAGAGGGAGTCCTGGTCTCCCCTCCATAGGAGGAGGATGTCGTCGATGTATCGAACCCAGAGAACCACCTCTGGGCGATTTAAAGCATAGACGACATCCTCCTCCCATTTGGCCATAAAGATATTGGCCAGGCTGGGAGCAAATTTGGCTCCCATCGCAACTCCCTTTTTTTGTAAAAAGAAGTCTCCATTGTACCAAAAATAGTTATGCGTTGTTGCAAACTGTAAAAGATCCATGATGTATCTTTTTTGGGTTCCAGGCAAATTATTATCTCTAGACAAAAATAGTTTTACGGCTGCTAGGCCTAAATCATGTGAAATGCAGGTGTACAATGAGCACACATCAGCCGTTACCAATAGTATGCCCTCACCATAATCTACCTGTTGTAATAAGGAAATCGTGTGCCTAGTGTCCTTCAGGTACGATGGAATAGAGCGCACAATTGGTTGCAAATGAAAATCTATGTATTTCCCTATGCGGGAAGTCACAGAATCTATACCGCTGATGATTGGGCGGCCTGGAGGATGGTTGGCATCTTTATGTACCTTAGGAAGGTAATAAATGATGGGGATACGTGGGGCTACAGGTACTAGATAGCTTTTTTCTTTCTTATCTAGAATACCCAGCTGTGCCCCAGTGTCAACCAAATCTGCCAATGCCTTCTTATAATTCTGTGTTGGATTCTTCAATAGACGTACATATGTATCTGTGTCGCTCAAAATCTTATTCATTTCTGCATGGTAAGCTATCTTGTCAAGAACAACTATACCTCCCCCCTTATCCGCGGGGCGTATAGTGAGATCTTTGCGTTCACACAGAGCCTTTAATCCCTCCTTAATCCTCGGGTCACTATGAGTTTTCTTCTTAGGTAGTGCCTCTAAATCCTTCAACACTAAGTCCTTGAATACCTGTATGGAAGGTGCTGTATATCCCGGAGGGTTAAACAATGAGGGATTAGAAAGTCCTGTGTGAACTGTGAGAGAAGCAATTTCAGGTACAGTTGATTTAGTTGGATTCAAAATAAAATGTCTTTGTATGTTCAGTTTCCGCACGTATTTCTGCACGTCAATGAACGTAGCAAATTTGTTTAGTTGTTTCGGGGGAACATATTTCAATCCCTTACTTAAAACTATTTTTTCTACATCGGTAAAAATGGCTGAACTTAAATTGAAAATTCCTTCTAAAGTTAGATGCATTTTCTTTTTCTTGGCGCGCCGTCCGCCTCTGCATCCACGTTTATGTCGGGGTTTCGGTTGTACCCCTTCTGCTCCTGATAAAAACCCCCTGAATATGAAGGTCCTGGATGATTCTGGTTATAGTTGTATGGGGACCTATTAAATTGATGACTGTCATCATAATCCCTATGTTGGGATTGAGACTGATATGTTCCATATTCTTCTCTGAGAGGAAAGAACCTATTGTAGGTGTCTACAGGTGTTCTTTGTGATGGGTAGGGGTGATGGTCATGATCATAGTATCCTTGTCCATTTCTACCCCGTGGTGAATCCTGTCTCCAATGGTCACGAGAGTGGTCCCTTCTCCCCCTATTATTACCACGAGGTCCCTTACCCCTCCCGCCATGGGTTGGGTTTGGTCCTTTTGGCAGATTGGTGGGAGTACGCCCCCCAGATTGCCTAGGGTTGGATTCCTTGGGACCATATGGACGACTGGGAGGTTGGACAGGCTGGGATCTTAGATCTCCTATTGGGGGAACAGAAATTTCCATATTGTTGGAACTCCCTTCCATGGTTCTTACTATACTCTCTTTAGATTGCCAACTAAAAACACACCCGCTTTTATAGTCATTGACATCACGAGTGTATTTCTTTTGCTTTTTTAGCTTCTGTTCTTTCTCTTCCTTTTCTAAGTGTGTTTTTAAACTAGTAGAAAGCATGCTGTATTCTGAGGTAGATTTGTGTGGTGAAAGTTTCTCCCTGATATCTTTAATCTCTTTATCTATAATTCCTAGACGAGTGGTTTTTTTCTCTAGTAAAAAAGAAATGAATGAAATGCCCGCATCGTTAAAATAACGAAACCATAAGTCCAGTTCCAGGTCACCCTGTTGTGGACATACATCCCACCTTAAACCTCTGGGGACCATACGTTCTTTGAGGTACTGGCTTAAAAAGGCTTTATCCCATTCCAAGTGCACCTCTGTAGTCATGAGGTTTTTCAACCTCATGAACATACCTCCTATCTCTGAGTCTGTACTGGTAGCTACAAAAACACCTTCTGTGGTGAATGTGCGACTGGTGCGGTACTCAAATACATCCATCAAAGGAATATATCTAAATACTATATGTGATATAAAAAGGAATATATCTAAATACTATATGTGATATAAAACACAACGGAAGGCTGCAATATATAAAGTCAAAAAATAATACGTCATAAAATAGGAAAAATACTGCGCCAACCTTCAAATTTCTAGCAGCCTACACAACAACTGACAATAGTGTAAAGAAAAAATAATAAATAAAGTGTGGCGCTATGTGCAAACAGAAAAATATATATATATAAAATGTCTGGTTGGTAATTGGTCTATATAAAGACCCGTATATCGTGTTGAACCTGATAGTGGTTCTGTACACTTATGTAAAAAAGTGCATATACCCTGCAAAAATTCAATATGTGCAATGGCGTGAAATATATAAATAAATTTAAATAGGTAAATTAACCTAACACTGAAAAAATATAAAATGACATGAATATCATATGTGAAAGTGATCCACAATATATATTAGTGTCCAATTTTCTGTGAGAAAAAAAAAAGAGGAAGAAAGTCTCTCGGTGAATGTGTGATCTGATACCAACATCAACACTGCATCAACACCACGTCAGGTGTGTAATGAATGGTAGGTACAGTCCAGACCAGTTCCTTGGATTTATGCGTTTTCTATGTTGCAACACTTAAAGGTGATATATGCCAATGGAAAGTGAGTAAAGGGTGTATACTCTTACCGGATGTTGTAGATCCAACTCGCCGTACGGCGGTGGATCAATCGAGCTTGTGTCCACGCCCGGGACTGATAGATGTATATCCTGGGGACAGTCTTTCCTCAGCGTCCTTACGACGTTCCAGAGAGTATATCCCGAGGCTTTCCAACGTAACTCTCACTTCCAATGCGATAAGTCAAAGTATGACACCAGAATTTCACCATATGCGTAGTGTCACCATGCAACAAATGGGAAAAGAATTCTCCACATAGTGTAAATCCAAGATGGGATTTTATTTATCAAAGAATAAAAACACCCAATAAAGGTCTCACTGAACAATTAAACAGTCCAAAGCAAACTCCTTTAAAAACTTTAAAACTTCTCAGGGAAAAAAAAAACCAAAACAAACAAACCAACAAATCCCAAAAATATATCAGCAGCTCTGTATTACAAAAATGCGTGGAGTGAGCACCAAGGCTAGCATGTAAACCCGACGCGTTTCGTCTAATGAGACATCAACTGGGGTACACGCCATCCTGGTGACCCCCACGCTATATATAGGAAGAGAAATTACCTTAATTCGGCGCCCCTGTGTGCGAATGTGCCTCTCACTTCCGGGATTAGAGCGTCTCCGTGTCACATGACCGGGTTTCTGCATCACATGGCCAGGTCATGTGTATCTTTTCACCGAATCAGCAGATCTAATGCGCCCTCGACGTGACTAACAGCGTCATCGCGTCATCGGCACGCATGTCCTCCGACGTGCATGTGCGCAAGGCATCCTGGGGGTTGTAGTTGCGACGCAACTAAGCAAAGCAACACAAACCAGCCGGCGTGTCTCCCATCTCCATCATTGGTTGCAGACGTCACATGGATGCGATCACTCACAACCTCACGTGGGTGTCTCCATGTACGCCATGATTGCGCGCAAGGAGGATTGGGAATTGTAGTCGTAACGCAATAAAGCAGAACGACTCCACATCGCCAGCCTGTCTCCCAATATATGCCAGCAAACAACCACCGCACTCGGGAAAAACAGCACACACCATATCAGGGTGATGCATATGGAAATCCGACCATGAGGAGTCGCTTTCCTGATGTGATTATAAAATCACACAAATTTAATAAAATAATACTACATTTAAATTTATAATGTGGATGTCAATGTATTATATCCCAGAAGGCGGGCACATTCTGAGCATAGACATATATATGAATGACATCCATACAGCTATATCACTTGTACGGACTATATCAAGTCTACAATATAATTTAAGATGACATATGAAACATATTAAACCTGAATCAACAAAGGTCACTCGTATAGAGGCTATATACTGGCTATTTTATGTTATGTTAGAATTAAAAATAATTAAAAACATATAAGGGGTGGAGCAATAAATTAAAAAAGGGGAAAAAAGTATTGATAAAAATCCGAGACCAGGGGGGGGGGGCGGATTAACAAAGGATTAATTATACCCATTATGCTTGGTTAATAAACGCATTAATGTCCCAATCAATGTTGAGTCCATAAGGCCTATAACATTTTAATTGGTAAATCCAATAAGTCTCAAGTCTAGAGACCCCTCTAACCCCAGACTCCCCCCTCCAATGGGGAACAAATTTATCTATGATCACAAACGTGGTCCCTCTAGGATCTTTATTATGTGATTCCAAATAGTGTCTTGGGACACTATGATTGGTTTTTCCTTTCCGGATACTGGTAAGGTGTTCACCCACCCTGATTGAAAACGTGCGAATCGTCCGCCATACGTATTGCTTCCCGCAGGGGCAGGTAAGCAAATATACGATGAATCGGGTCGCACATGTGGTAAAGTGCTTCATCTTGTATTCTATTCCTGTTGAAGTGGAACAGAAGGAATCACTTTTCTGTCTGCCACACCGATTAACTAGGCACACTTTGCATTTCTTGCATGGGTAATATGCCTTCAAATGTGGAAAGAAAACAGGGATAGTGGGTGGATCTATCACATTGGGGGCGATCTGTCCTTTCAGAGAAAAAGCTCCCCTATATATCACACCTGCCCTATCTGGAAGTGAAGGGCCAAGGACATGATCATTTTTAAGGACATTCCAGTGTTTCCGGAAAATGTCCCTAATTTGTTTGTGTTGGGACGAAAACGTGGTATAAAAAGACCATTTATACTTTGAATCCTGAACTGATTTACCTCTCTCTATTAGTAGTGAATCCCTACTGATGGTAGCAATGCCCCGAACTTCAGCGTCTATCAGATGTGGACTATAACCCTTATCCACAAACCTGGATTTTAGAATATCAGCTTCATGATAAAAGTCAGAGATATTAGAACAGTTGCGTCTAATTCGCATCAGTTGGCTACGAGGTACAGACTTTAGCCATGCTGAATGGTGACAGCTGTCGACCGGAATGTACCCATTCCGGTCAGTGGGTTTAAAGAATGTTTTTGTCTGTAATTGACCATCGCTGACGAAAATTTCCAAATCCAAAAAGTGCATACTTGTATGGCTCGTTTCATAGGTTAAATTAATGCCAATATTGTTGTCATTAAGAACAGACATAAATCCACAGAGGGAGTCCTGGTCTCCCCTCCATAGGAGGAGGATGTCGTCGATGTATCGAACCCAGAGAACCACCTCTGGGCGATTTAAAGCATAGACGACATCCTCCTCCCATTTGGCCATAAAGATATTGGCCAGGCTGGGAGCAAATTTGGCTCCCATCGCAACTCCCTTTTTTTGTAAAAAGAAGTCTCCATTGTACCAAAAATAGTTATGCGTTGTTGCAAACTGTAAAAGATCCATGATGTATCTTTTTTGGGTTCCAGGCAAATTATTATCTCTAGACAAAAATAGTTTTACGGCTGCTAGGCCTAAATCATGTGAAATGCAGGTGTACAATGAGCACACATCAGCCGTTACCAATAGTATGCCCTCACCATAATCTACCTGTTGTAATAAGGAAATCGTGTGCCTAGTGTCCTTCAGGTACGATGGAATAGAGCGCACAATTGGTTGCAAATGAAAATCTATGTATTTCCCTATGCGGGAAGTCACAGAATCTATACCGCTGATGATTGGGCGGCCTGGAGGATGGTTGGCATCTTTATGTACCTTAGGAAGGTAATAAATGATGGGGATACGTGGGGCTACAGGTACTAGATAGCTTTTTTCTTTCTTATCTAGAATACCCAGCTGTGCCCCAGTGTCAACCAAATCTGCCAATGCCTTCTTATAATTCTGTGTTGGATTCTTCAATAGACGTACATATGTATCTGTGTCGTTTAAAATCTTATTCATTTCTGCATGGTAAGCTATCTTGTCAAGAACAACTATACCTCCCCCCTTATCCGCGGGGCGTATAGTGAGATCTTTGCGTTCACACAGAGCCTTTAATCCCTCCTTAATCCTCGGGTCACTATGAGTTTTCTTCTTAGGTAGTGCCTCTAAATCCTTCAACACTAAGTCCTTGAATACCTGTATGGAAGGTGCTGTATATCCCGGAGGGTTAAACAATGAGGGATTAGAAAGTCCTGTGTGAACTGTGAGAGAAGCAATTTCAGGTACAGTTGATTTAGTTGGATTCAAAATAAAATGTCTTTGTATGTTCAGTTTCCGCACGTATTTCTGCACGTCAATGAACGTAGCAAATTTGTTTAGTTGTTTCGGGGGAACATATTTCAATCTCTTACTTAAAACTATTTTTTCTACATCGGTAAAAATGGCTGAACTTAAATTGAAAATTCCTTCTAAAGTTAGATGCATTTTCTTTTTCTTGGCGCGCCGTCCGCCTCTGCATCCACGTTTATGTCGGGGTTTCGGTTGTACCCCTTCTGCTCCTGATAAAAACCCCCTGAATATGAAGGTCCTGGATGATTCTGGTTATAGTTGTATGGGGACCTATTAAATTGATGACTGTCATCATAATCCCTATGTTGGGATTGAGACTGATATGTTCCATATTCTTCTCTGAGAGGAAAGAACCTATTGTAGGTGTCTACAGGTGTTCTTTGTGATGGGTAGGGGTGATGGTCATGATCATAGTATCCTTGTCCATTTCTACCCCGTGGTGAATCCTGTCTCCAATGGTCACGAGAGTGGTCCCTTCTCCCCCTATTATTACCACGAGGTCCCTTACCCCTCCCGCCATGGGTTGGGTTTGGTCCTTTTGGCAGATTGGTGGGAGTACGCCCCCCAGATTGCCTAGGGTTGGATTCCTTGGGACCATATGGACGACTGGGAGGTTGGACAGGCTGGGATCTTAGATCTCCTATTGGGGGAACAGAAATTTCCATATTGTTGGAACTCCCTTCCATGGTTCTTACTATACTCTCTTTAGATTGCCAACTAAAAACACACCCGCTTTTATAGTCATTGACATCACGAGTGTATTTCTTTTGCTTTTTTAGCTTCTGTTCTTTCTCTTCCTTTTCTAAGTGTGTTTTTAAACTAGTAGAAAGCATGCTGTATTCTGAGGTAGATTTGTGTGGTGAAAGTTTCTCCCTGATATCTTTAATCTCTTTATCTATAATTCCTAGACGAGTGGTTTTTTTCTCTAGTAAAAAAGAAATGAATGAAATGCCCGCATCGTTAAAATAACGAAACCATAAGTCCAGTTCCAGGTCACCCTGTTGTGGACATACATCCCACCTTAAACCTCTGGGGACCATACGTTCTTTGAGGTACTGGCTTAAAAAGGCTTTATCCCATTCCAAGTGCACCTCTGTAGTCATGAGGTTTTTCAACCTCATGAACATACCTCCTATCTCTGAGTCTGTACTGGTAGCTACAAAAACACCTTCTGTGGTGAATGTGCGACTGGTGCGGTACTCAAATACATCCATCAAAGGAATATATCTAAATACTATATGTGATATAAAAAGGAATATATCTAAATACTATATGTGATATAAAACACAACGGAAGGCTGCAATATATAAAGTCAAAAAATAATACGTCATAAAATAGGAAAAATACTGCGCCAACCTTCAAATTTCTAGCAGCCTACACAACAACTGACAATAGTGTAAAGAAAAAATAATAAATAAAGTGTGGCGCTATGTGCAAACAGAAAAATATATATATATAAAATGTCTGGTTGGTAATTGGTCTATATAAAGACCCGTATATCGTGTTGAACCTGATAGTGGTTCTGTACACTTATGTAAAAAAGTACATATACCCTGCAAAAATTCAATATGTGCAATGGCGTGAAATATATAAATAAATTTAAATAGGTAAATTAACCTAACACTGAAAAAATATAAAATGACATGAATATCATATGTGAAAGTGATCCACAATATATATATTAGTGTCCAATTTTCTGTGAGAAAAAAAAAAGAGGAAGAAAGTCTCTCGGTGAATGTGTGATCTGATACCAACATCAACACTGCATCAACACCACGTCAGGTGTGTAATGAATGGTAGGTACAGTCCAGACCAGTTCCTTGGATTTATGCGTTTTCTATGTTGCAACACTTAAAGGTGATATATGCCAATGGAAAGTGAGTAAAGGGTGTATACTCTTACCGGATGTTGTAGATCCAACTCGCCGTACGGCGGTGGATCAATCGAGCTTGTGTCCACGCCCGGGACTGATAGATGTATATCCTGGGGACAGTCTTTCCTCAGCGTCCTTACGACGTTCCAGAGAGTATATCCCGAGGCTTTCCAACGTAACTCTCACTTCCAATGCGATAAGTCAAAGTATGACACCAGAATTTCACCATATGCGTAGTGTCACCATGCAACAAATGGGAAAAGAATTCTCCACATAGTGTAAATCCAAGATGGGATTTTATTTATCAAAGAATAAAAACACCCAATAAAGGTCTCACTGAACAATTAAACAGTCCAAAGCAAACTCCTTTAAAAACTTTAAAACTTCTCAGGGAAAAAAAAAACCAAAACAAACAAACCAACAAATCCCAAAAATATATCAGCAGCTCTGTATTACAAAAATGCGTGGAGTGAGCACCAAGGCTAGCATGTAAACCCGACGCGTTTCGTCTAATGAGACATCAACTGGGGTACACGCCATCCTGGTGACCCCCACGCTATATATAGGAAGAGAAATTACCTTAATTCGGCGCCCCTGTGTGCGAATGTGCCTCTCACTTCCGGGATTAGAGCGTCTCCGTGTCACATGACCGGGTTTCTGCATCACATGGCCAGGTCATGTGTATCTTTTCACCGAATCAGCAGATCTAATGCGCCCTCGACGTGACTAACAGCGTCATCGCGTCATCGGCACGCATGTCCTCCGACGTGCATGTGCGCAAGGCATCCTGGGGGTTGTAGTTGCGACGCAACTAAGCAAAGCAACACAAACCAGCCGGCGTGTCTCCCATCTCCATCATTGGTTGCAGACGTCACATGGATGCGATCACTCACAACCTCACGTGGGTGTCTCCATGTACGCCATGATTGCGCGCAAGGAGGATTGGGAATTGTAGTCGTAACGCAATAAAGCAGAACGACTCCACATCGCCAGCCTGTCTCCCAATATATGCCAGCAAACAACCACCGCACTCGGGAAAAACAGCACACACCATATCAGGGTGATGCATATGGAAATCCGACCATGAGGAGTCGCTTTCCTGATGTGATTATAAAATCACACAAATTTAATAAAATAATACTACATTTAAATTTATAATGTGGATGTCAATGTATTATATCCCAGAAGGCGGGCACATTCTGAGCATAGACATATATATGAATGACATCCATACAGCTATATCACTTGTACGGACTATATCAAGTCTACAATATAATTTAAGATGACATATGAAACATATTAAACCTGAATCAACAAAGGTCACTCGTATAGAGGCTATATACTGGCTATTTTATGTTATGTTAGAATTAAAAATAATTAAAAACATATAAGGGGTGGAGCAATAAATTAAAAAAGGGGAAAAAAGTATTGATAAAAATCCGAGACCAGGGGGGGGGGGGGGGGCGGATTAACAAAGGATTAATTATACCCATTATGCTTGGTTAATAAACGCATTAATGTCCCAATCAATGTTGAGTCCATAAGGCCTATAACATTTTAATTGGTAAATCCAATAAGTCTCAAGTCTAGAGACCCCTCTAACCCCAGACTCCCCCCTCCAATGGGGAACAAATTTATCTATGATCACAAACGTGGTCCCTCTAGGATCTTTATTATGTGATTCCAAATAGTGTCTTGGGACACTATGATTGGTTTTTCCTTTCCGGATACTGGTAAGGTGTTCACCCACCCTGATTGAAAACGTGCGAATCGTCCGCCCTACGTATTGCTTCCCGCAGGGGCAGGTAAGCAAATATACGATGAATCGGGTCGCACATGTGGTAAAGTGCTTCATCTTGTATTCTATTCCTGTTGAAGTGGAACAGAAGGAATCACTTTTCTGTCTGCCACACCGATTAACTAGGCACATTTTGCATTTCTTGCATGGGTAATATGCCTTCAAATGTGGAAAGAAAACAGGGATAGTGGGTGGATCTATCACATTGGGGGCGATCTGTCCTTTCAGAGAAAAAGCTCCCCTATATATCACACCTGCCCTATCTGGAAGTGAAGGGCCAAGGACATGATCATTTTTAAGGACATTCCAGTGTTTCCGGAAAATGTCCCTAATTTGTTTGTGTTGGGACGAAAACGTGGTATAAAAAGACCATTTATACTTTGAATCCTGAACTGATTTACCTCTCTCTATTAGTAGTGAATCCCTACTGATGGTAGCAATGCCCCGAACTTCAGCGTCTATCAGATGTGGACTATAACCCTTATCCACAAACCTGGATTTTAGAATATCAGCTTGATGATAAAAGTCAGAGATATTAGAACAGTTGCATCTAATTCGCATCAGTTGGCTACGAGGTACAGACTTTAGCCATGCTGAATGGTGACTGCGGTATAGATTCTGTGACTTCCCGCATAGGGAAATACATAGATTTTCATTTGCAACCAATTGTGCGCTCTATTCCATCGTACCTGAAGGACACTAGGCACACGATTTCCTTATTACAACAGGTAGATTATGGTGAGGGCATACTATTGGTAACGGCTGATGTGTGCTCATTGTACACCTGCATTTCACATGATTTAGGCCTAGCAGCCGTAAAACTATTTTTGTCTAGAGATAATAATTTGCCTGGAACCCAAAAAAGATACATCATGGATCTTTTACAGTTTGCGACAACGCATAACTATTTTTGGTACAATGGAGACTTCTTTTTACAAAAAAAGGGAGTTGCGATGGGAGCCAAATTTGCTCCCAGCCTGGCCAATATCTTTATGGCCAAATGGGAGGAGGATGTCGTCTATGCTTTAAATCGCCCAGAGGTGGTTCTCTGGGTTCGATACATCGACGACATCCTCCTCCTATGGAGGGGAGACCAGGACTCCCTCTGTGGATTTATGTCTGTTCTTAATGACAACAATATTGGCATTAATTTAACCTATGAAACGAGCCATACAAGTATGCACTTTTTGGATTTGGAAATTTTCGTCAGCGATGGTCAATTACAGACAAAAACATTCTTTAAACCCACTGACCGGAATGGGTACATTCCGGTCGACAGCTGTCACCATTCAGCATGGCTAAAGTCTGTACCTCGTAGCCAACTGATGCGAATTAGACGCAACTGTTCTAATATCTCTGACTTTTATCATCAAGCTGATATTCTAAAATCCAGGTTTGTGGATAAGGGTTATAGTCCACATCTGATAGACGCTGAAGTTCGGGGCATTGCTACCATCAGTAGGGATTCACTACTAATAGAGAGAGGTAAATCAGTTCAGGATTCAAAGTATAAATGGTCTTTTTATACCACGTTTTCGTCCCAACACAAACAAATTAGGGACATTTTCCGGAAACACTGGAATGTCCTTAAAAATGATCATGTCCTTGGCCCTTCACTTCCAGATAGGGCAGGTGTGATATATAGGGGAGCTTTTTCTCTGAAAGGACAGATCGCCCCCAATGTGATAGATCCACCCACTATCCCTGTTTTCTTTCCACATTTGAAGGCATATTACCCATGCAAGAAATGCAAAGTGTGCCTAGTTAATCGGTGTGGCAGACAGAAAAGTGATTCCTTCTGTTCCACTTCAACAGGAATAGAATACAAGATGAAGCACTTTACCACATGTGCGACCCGATTCATCGTATATTTGCTTACCTGCCCCTGCGGGAAGCAATACGTAGGGCGGACGATTCGCACGTTTTCAATCAGGGTGGGTGAACACCTTACCAGTATCCGGAAAGGAAAAACCAATCATAGTGTCCCAAGACACTATTTGGAATCACATAATAAAGATCCTAGAGGGACCACGTTTGTGATCATAGATAAATTTGTTCCCCATTGGAGGGGGGAGTCTGGGGTTAGAGGGGTCTCTAGACTTGAGACTTATTGGATTTACCAATTAAAATGTTATAGGCCTTATGGACTCAACATTGATTGGGACATTAATGCGTTTATTAACCAAGCATAATGGGTATAATTAATCCTTTGTTAATCCGCCCCCCCCTGGTCTCGGATTTTTATCAATACTTTTTTCCCCTTTTTTAATTTATTGCTCCACCCCTTATATGTTTTTAATTATTTTTAATTCTAACATAACATAAAATAGCCAGTATATAGCCTCTATACGAGTGACCTTTGTTGATTCAGGTTTAATATGTTTCATATGTCATCTTAAATTATATTGTAGACTTGATATAGTCCGTACAAGTGATATAGCTGTATGGATGTCATTCATATATATGTCTATGCTCAGAATGTGCCCGCCTTCTGGGATATAATACATTGACATCCACATTATAAATTTAAATGTAGTATTATTTTATTAAATTTGTGTGATTTTATAATCACATCAGGAAAGCGACTCCTCATGGTCGGATTTCCATATGCATCACCCTGATATGGTGTGTGCTGTTTTTCCCGAGTGCGGTGGTTGTTTGCTGGCATATATTGGGAGACAGGCTGGCGATGTGGAGTCGTTCTGCTTTATTGCGTTACGACTACAATTCCCAATCCTCCTTGCGCGCAATCATGGCGTACATGGAGACACCCACGTGAGGTTGTGAGTGATCGCATCCATGTGACGTCTGCAACCAATGATGGAGATGGGAGACACGCCGGCTGGTTTGTGTTGCTTTGCTTAGTTGCGTCGCAACTACAACCCCCAGGATGCCTTGCGCACATGCACGTCGGAGGACATGCGTGCCGATGACGCGATGACGCTGTTAGTCACGTCGAGGGCGCATTAGATCTGCTGATTCGGTGAAAAGATACACATGACCTGGCCATGTGATGCAGAAACCCGGTCATGTGACACGGAGACGCTCTGATCCCGGAAGTGAGAGGCACATTCGCACACAGGGGCGCCGAATTAAGGTAATTTCTCTTCCTATATATAGCGTGGGGGTCACCAGGATGGCGTGTACCCCAGTTGATGTCTCATTAGACGAAACGCGTCAGGTTTACATGCTAGCCTTGGTGCTCACTCCACGCATTTTTGTAATACAGAGCTGCTGATATATTTTTGGGATTTGTTGGTTTGTTTGTTTTGGTTTTTTTTTTTCCCTGAGAAGTTTTAAAGTTTTTAAAGGAGTTTGCTTTGGACTGTTTAATTGTTCAGTGAGACCTTTATTGGGTGTTTTTATTCTTTGATAAATAAAATCCCATCTTGGATTTACACTATGTGGAGAATTCTTTTCCCATTTGTTGCATGGTGACACTACGCATATGGTGAAATTCTGGTGTCATACTTTGACTTATCGCATTGGAAGTGAGAGTTACGTTGGAAAGCCTCGGGATATACTCTCTGGAACGTCGTAAGGACGCTGAGGAAAGACTGTCCCCAGGATATACATCTATCAGTCCCGGGCGTGGACACAAGCTCGATTGATCCACCGCCGTACGGCGAGTTGGATCTACAACATCCGGTAAGAGTATACACCCTTTACTCACTTTCCATTGGCATATATCACCTTTAAGTGTTGCAACATAGAAAACGCATAAATCCAAGGAACTGGTCTGGACTGTACCTACCATTCATTACACACCTGACGTGGTGTTGATGCAGTGTTGATGTTGGTATCAGATCACACATTCACCGAGAGACTTTCTTCCTCTTTTTTTTTTTCTCACAGAAAATTGGACACTAATATATATTGTGGATCACTTTCACATATGATATTCATGTCATTTTATATTTTTTCAGTGTTAGGTTAATTTACCTATTTAAATTTATTTATATATTTCACGCCATTGCACATATTGAATTTTTGCAGGGTATATGCACTTTTTTACATAAGTGTACAGAACCACTATCAGGTTCAACACGATATACGGGTCTTTATATAGACCAATTACCAACCAGACATTTTATATATATATATTTTTCTGTTTGCACATAGCGCCACACTTTATTTATTATTTTTTCTTTACACTATTGTCAGTTGTTGTGTAGGCTGCTAGAAATTTGAAGGTTGGCGCAGTATTTTTCCTATTTTATGACGTATTATTTTTTGACTTTATATATTGCAGCCTTCCGTTGTGTTTTATATCACATATAGTATTTAGATATATTCCTTTGATGGATGTATTTGAGTACCGCACCAGTCGCACATTCACCACAGAAGGTGTTTTTGTAGCTACCAGTACAGACTCAGAGATAGGAGGTATGTTCATGAGGTTGAAAAACCTCATGACTACAGAGGTGCACTTGGAATGGGATAAAGCCTTTTTAAGCCAGTACCTCAAAGAACGTATGGTCCCCAGAGGTTTAAGGTGGGATGTATGTCCACAACAGGGTGACCTGGAACTGGACTTATGGTTTCGTTATTTTAACGATGCGGGCATTTCATTCATTTCTTTTTTACTAGAGAAAAAAACCACTCGTCTAGGAATTATAGATAAAGAGATTAAAGATATCAGGGAGAAACTTTCACCACACAAATCTACCTCAGAATACAGCATGCTTTCTACTAGTTTAAAAACACACTTAGAAAAGGAAGAGAAAGAACAGAAGCTAAAAAAGCAAAAGAAATACACTCGTGATGTCAATGACTATAAAAGCGGGTGTGTTTTTAGTTGGCAATCTAAAGAGAGTATAGTAAGAACCATGGAAGGGAGTTCCAACAATATGGAAATTTCTGTTCCCCCAATAGGAGATCTAAGATCCCAGCCTGTCCAACCTCCCAGTCGTCCATATGGTCCCAAGGAATCCAACCCTAGGCAATCTGGGGGGCGTACTCCCACCAATCTGCCAAAAGGACCAAACCCAACCCATGGCGGGAGGGGTAAGGGACCTCGTGGTAATAATAGGGGGAGAAGGGACCACTCTCGTGACCATTGGAGACAGGATTCACCACGGGGTAGAAATGGACAAGGATACTATGATCATGACCATCACCCCTACCCATCACAAAGAACACCTGTAGACACCTACAATAGGTTCTTTCCTCTCAGAGAAGAATATGGAACATATCAGTCTCAATCCCAACATAGGGATTATGATGACAGTCATCAATTTAATAGGTCCCCATACAACTATAACCAGAATCATCCAGGACCTTCATATTCAGGGGGTTTTTATCAGGAGCAGAAGGGGTACAACCGAAACCCCGACATAAACGTGGATGCAGAGGCGGACGGCGCGCCAAGAAAAAGAAAATGCATCTAACTTTAGAAGGAATTTTCAATTTAAGTTCAGCCATTTTTACCGATGTAGAAAAAATAGTTTTAAGTAAGGGATTGAAATATGTTCCCCCGAAACAACTAAACAAATTTGCTACGTTCATTGACGTGCAGAAATACGTGCGGAAACTGAACATACAAAGACATTTTATTTTGAATCCAACTAAATCAACTGTACCTGAAATTGCTTCTCTCACAGTTCACACAGGACTTTCTAATCCCTCATTGTTTAACCCTCCGGGATATACAGCACCTTCCATACAGGTATTCAAGGACTTAGTGTTGAAGGATTTAGAGGCACTACCTAAGAAGAAAACTCATAGTGACCCGAGGATTAAGGAGGGATTAAAGGCTCTGTGTGAACGCAAAGATCTCACTATACGCCCCGCGGATAAGGGGGGAGGTATAGTTGTTCTTGACAAGATAGCTTACCATGCAGAAATGAATAAGATTTTGAGCGACACAGATACATATGTACGTCTATTGAAGAATCCAACACAGAATTATAAGAAGGCATTGGCAGATTTGGTTGACACTGGGGCACAGCTGGGTATTCTAGATAAGAAAGAAAAAAGCTATCTAGTACCTGTAGCCCCACGTATCCCCATCATTTATTACCTTCCTAAGGTACATAAAGATGCCAACCATCCTCCAGGCCGCCCAATCATCAGCGGTATAGATTCTGTGACTTCCCGCATAGGGAAATACATAGATTTTCATTTGCAACCAATTGTGCGCTCTATTCCATCGTACCTGAAGGACACTAGGCACACGATTTCCTTATTACAACAGGTAGATTATGGTGAGGGCATACTATTGGTAACGGCTGATGTGTGCTCATTGTACACCTGCATTTCACATGATTTAGGCCTAGCAGCCGTAAAACTATTTTTGTCTAGAGATAATAATTTGCCTGGAACCCAAAAAAGATACATCATGGATCTTTTACAGTTTGCGACAACGCATAACTATTTTTGGTACAATGGAGACTTCTTTTTACAAAAAAAGGGAGTTGCGATGGGAGCCAAATTTGCTCCCAGCCTGGCCAATATCTTTATGGCCAAATGGGAGGAGGATGTCGTCTATGCTTTAAATCGCCCAGAGGTGGTTCTCTGGGTTCGATACATCGACGACATCCTCCTCCTATGGAGGGGAGACCAGGACTCCCTCTGTGGATTTATGTCTGTTCTTAATGACAACAATATTGGCATTAATTTAACCTATGAAACGAGCCATACAAGTATGCACTTTTTGGATTTGGAAATTTTCGTCAGCGATGGTCAATTACAGACAAAAACATTCTTTAAACCCACTGACCGGAATGGGTACATTCCGGTCGACAGCTGTCACCATTCAGCATGGCTAAAGTCTGTACCTCGTAGCCAACTGATGCGAATTAGACGCAACTGTTCTAATATCTCTGACTTTTATCATCAAGCTGATATTCTAAAATCCAGGTTTGTGGATAAGGGTTATAGTCCACATCTGATAGACGCTGAAGTTCGGGGCATTGCTACCATCAGTAGGGATTCACTACTAATAGAGAGAGGTAAATCAGTTCAGGATTCAAAGTATAAATGGTCTTTTTATACCACGTTTTCGTCCCAACACAAACAAATTAGGGACATTTTCCGGAAACACTGGAATGTCCTTAAAAATGATCATGTCCTTGGCCCTTCACTTCCAGATAGGGCAGGTGTGATATATAGGGGAGCTTTTTCTCTGAAAGGACAGATCGCCCCCAATGTGATAGATCCACCCACTATCCCTGTTTTCTTTCCACATTTGAAGGCATATTACCCATGCAAGAAATGCAAAGTGTGCCTAGTTAATCGGTGTGGCAGACAGAAAAGTGATTCCTTCTGTTCCACTTCAACAGGAATAGAATACAAGATGAAGCACTTTACCACATGTGCGACCCGATTCATCGTATATTTGCTTACCTGCCCCTGCGGGAAGCAATACGTAGGGCGGACGATTCGCACGTTTTCAATCAGGGTGGGTGAACACCTTACCAGTATCCGGAAAGGAAAAACCAATCATAGTGTCCCAAGACACTATTTGGAATCACATAATAAAGATCCTAGAGGGACCACGTTTGTGATCATAGATAAATTTGTTCCCCATTGGAGGGGGGAGTCTGGGGTTAGAGGGGTCTCTAGACTTGAGACTTATTGGATTTACCAATTAAAATGTTATAGGCCTTATGGACTCAACATTGATTGGGACATTAATGCGTTTATTAACCAAGCATAATGGGTATAATTAATCCTTTGTTAATCCGCCCCCCCCTGGTCTCGGATTTTTATCAATACTTTTTTCCCCTTTTTTAATTTATTGCTCCACCCCTTATATGTTTTTAATTATTTTTAATTCTAACATAACATAAAATAGCCAGTATATAGCCTCTATACGAGTGACCTTTGTTGATTCAGGTTTAATATGTTTCATATGTCATCTTAAATTATATTGTAGACTTGATATAGTCCGTACAAGTGATATAGCTGTATGGATGTCATTCATATATATGTCTATGCTCAGAATGTGCCCGCCTTCTGGGATATAATACATTGACATCCACATTATAAATTTAAATGTAGTATTATTTTATTAAATTTGTGTGATTTTATAATCACATCAGGAAAGCGACTCCTCATGGTCGGATTTCCATATGCATCACCCTGATATGGTGTGTGCTGTTTTTCCCGAGTGCGGTGGTTGTTTGCTGGCATATATTGGGAGACAGGCTGGCGATGTGGAGTCGTTCTGCTTTATTGCGTTACGACTACAATTCCCAATCCTCCTTGCGCGCAATCATGGCGTACATGGAGACACCCACGTGAGGTTGTGAGTGATCGCATCCATGTGACGTCTGCAACCAATGATGGAGATGGGAGACACGCCGGCTGGTTTGTGTTGCTTTGCTTAGTTGCGTCGCAACTACAACCCCCAGGATGCCTTGCGCACATGCACGTCGGAGGACATGCGTGCCGATGACGCGATGACGCTGTTAGTCACGTCGAGGGCGCATTAGATCTGCTGATTCGGTGAAAAGATACACATGACCTGGCCATGTGATGCAGAAACCCGGTCATGTGACACGGAGACGCTCTGATCCCGGAAGTGAGAGGCACATTCGCACACAGGGGCGCCGAATTAAGGTAATTTCTCTTCCTATATATAGCGTGGGGGTCACCAGGATGGCGTGTACCCCAGTTGATGTCTCATTAGACGAAACGCGTCGGGTTTACATGCTAGCCTTGGTGCTCACTCCACGCATTTTTGTAATACAGAGCTGCTGATATATTTTTGGGATTTGTTGGTTTGTTTGTTTTGGTTTTTTTTTTTCCCTGAGAAGTTTTAAAGTTTTTAAAGGAGTTTGCTTTGGACTGTTTAATTGTTCAGTGAGACCTTTATTGGGTGTTTTTATTCTTTGATAAATAAAATCCCATCTTGGATTTACACTATGTGGAGAATTCTTTTCCCATTTGTTGCATGGTGACACTACGCATATGGTGAAATTCTGGTGTCATACTTTGACTTATCGCATTGGAAGTGAGAGTTACGTTGGAAAGCCTCGGGATATACTCTCTGGAACGTCGTAAGGACGCTGAGGAAAGACTGTCCCCAGGATATACATCTATCAGTCCCGGGCGTGGACACAAGCTCGATTGATCCACCGCCGTACGGCGAGTTGGATCTACAACATCCGGTAAGAGTATACACCCTTTACTCACTTTCCATTGGCATATATCACCTTTAAGTGTTGCAACATAGAAAACGCATAAATCCAAGGAACTGGTCTGGACTGTACCTACCATTCATTACACACCTGACGTGGTGTTGATGCAGTGTTGATGTTGGTATCAGATCACACATTCACCGAGAGACTTTCTTCCTCTTTTTTTTTTCTCACAGAAAATTGGACACTAATATATATTGTGGATCACTTTCACATATGATATTCATGTCATTTTATATTTTTTCAGTGTTAGGTTAATTTACCTATTTAAATTTATTTATATATTTCACGCCATTGCACATATTGAATTTTTGCAGGGTATATGCACTTTTTTACATAAGTGTACAGAACCACTATCCTTTCCAAATCATGTCCAATCAACTGAATATATCACAGGCGAACTCCAATGAAATTGTAGAAACATCTCAAGGATGAGCAGTGGAAACGGGATGTACCTGAGATTAATTTTAAGTGTCATGGCAAAGGCTGTGAATACTTATGTACGTGTGATTTTTTTTCATTTTTTATTTTTAATAAATTTGCAAAGATATCAAACAAACTTCTTCCACGTTGTCGTCCTGTGGTATTTTTTGTAGAATTTTGAGGAAAATAATGAATTTCATCCATTTTGGAAAAAGGCTAAAACATAACAAAATGTGGAAAAAGTGAAGCGCTGTGAATACTTTCTGGATGCACTGTAGACAATATAAATGTTACGGTGGGTAAAAGAAAAAAAAAAAAAAAAAAGCTTTCCTGACATTAAGCTAGATTAACCATTTAAGGACCGCCTCACGCCGATATACGTTGGCAGAATGGCACGGCTGGGCACATCAACGTACAGGTACGTTGCCCTTTAAGAGCCCAGCCGTGGGTCGCGCTGGCGCGCTCGCGACCCAGTCCTGAGCTCCGTGACCGCGCCCGCGGGACCCGAGGCCCCGATTGCCGCCGGTGTCCCGCGATCGGGTCACAGAGCTGAAGAACGGGGAGAGGTGAGTGTAAACAAACCTTTCCCCGTTCTTCTCCGTGGCATGTCAGTGATCGTCTGTTCCCTGTCATAGGGAACGACGATCAGTGACGTCACACGCTAAGCCACGCCTCCCACAGTAAGTAAAACACATCAGGGCACACTTAACCCCTACAGCGCCCCCACCTGGTTAACCCCTTCACTGCCAGTGTCATTTTCACAGTAACCAGTGCATTTTTATAGCACTGATCGCTGTAAAAATGACAATGGCCGCAAAATGGTGTCAAAAGTGCCCGCCATAATGTCGCAGTCACGATAAAAACCGCTGATCGCCGCCATAACTAGTAAAAAATAAATATTGTCTTGAAAAAGACCTTGGAGAGAGACTGTTCAGGCACCCCCTGCCTTCCCCCCCTCTTAGATCACTAGACTTCTAGAGCAAGCGGGTTATCACCGTCTTGCATGTTTGACTTTGGGCTCCCCTGGGTCTCTCTGGCCCACCCTATCTGGGTGGGGGCGGGGAGGCTCACGGGAGGCCTTCTGGACCTGGGCCGGCTGGTCCAATCGGGTCTGTGGATGTTGTTTTCTATGTTTATGCATGATATTACCATACTAATTACTTTTCTCTTTCTCCTAGCTTTTCCTAATCCCCTCCCTTTCTTTGTCATCGCCTGGCTCACTAAGCAAAGTCACCAATCCTCTCGGATCTCCTCCCGTGTGGCGCCCATCCTTGACCGTGACTGCCCGGACCATCCTCAACAACACCAGATGAGTATTTATGCCCCCCATCCTAGCTCCCATGGCTAAGATTTTATCCTTAAATGTTCATGGCCTGAATTCTAACCGTAAAAGGCATCTGGCACTGAGGGAGTTTAGACAGTCAGGAGCGAATGTCATACTGGTACAGGAAACTCACTTTGACAAAGAGGGCACCTTTAAATTCGCCTCCAGGTACTACTCTCAAATCTACCTGTCATCAGGACCCCACAAGAGGGCGGGGGTGGCTATCCTAATCAAACAAGGGTCCCCCTTCACGTACTCGTCCCACTACAGCGACCCCCAAGGCCACTTTCTCATACTCAGAGGCCTATGGCTGGATAAGGAGATCACATTTTGTGTGGTCTATGTCCCCAATGTTAGGCAGACAGGATTCCTAAATAAAATGCTAGCTCGCCTATTCCGCTCGGATCATGGGGTGTTGGTGGTGGGGGGGGACTTTAACCTAACCCAATCGGAGATGGCGGATCGCCAGGGGGTGGGCCCTAGGGCGCCCACACCGAGAGCACTTAGAGATTCGCAGCTTTTCCGCCAAATTACCAGAAGGTATGCCCTCTTTGATGCCTGGCGGGCTCTCCATCCTGGAGACCGACAGTACACCTTTTATTCGGCCCCCCATCGCACGCACTCCCGCATAGATTACTTCTTTGTTAACAATGCAACCCTACGTATGACTCAAACTGCGCGGATCCTGCCGATCTCGTGGTCGGACCACGCCCCGGTAGAGTTAACCCTGGACTTAGATGCCCCAACACGTAGACCGTGCACCTGGCGCCTAAATACGTTCCTACTGCAACACCTCCCCTCAAAAACTGAACTAAATACCACGCTACAACATTATATGGCAGACAATGACACGGGGGATGTATCTATATCCACATTTTGGGAAGCCCATAAGGCGGTGATGAGGGGCAGATGCATAGCCCTCTCCTCAACCATGAAAAGGGACTCACAGGCCCTGCAGAAGCACACAGAACAGGAGCTTAGGAATCTAGAAAAGCAGCTTCAATCCAACCCCACTCTGGTTCTCCTGAAAAAAATTACGGCCCTCAGGGCAACGTTGGGAGACCTAGCCCTGAACAGGGTAGAAAAAGCCTTACTTAAACTAAAACAGATGTTCTATGACAAGGGGAATAAGGCCCATACGCTTCTAGCCCGGAAGCTCCGGGACAACGCTCAAGTGTCGACCCCACATCAGATCCAAAATAGCGCGGGCCGCCTGGTCTCCCACCCCACTGACGTAGCCCATTCCTTTGAAGTCTTCTACAAGGCCTTGTATAATAACCCTGATATCCCCGCAAACCCCCCACGCCTGACCTGACTAACCGTATTCAGCAATACCTAGATCTTAGCGGTGTATCACGGCTCCAGTCCACAGATCTGGATGCTTTGAATGCTCCGATCACGCAAGAGGAAATAGAGCAGACCATCAAATCCCTACCCAATCGCAAAGCCCCAGGCCCGGACGGCTTCCCATACGAGTACTACAAGGAATTTCTCCCTCCCCTCCTCCCCTACATGTGCAGGCTCTTCAATGCCTTCCTTCATGACACTCCGATCCCGAGAGATATGCAGAGCTCCTTTATCACAGTGATCCCCAAACCCGGGAAGGACCCCTCCCTCTGCGCTAACTACAGACCAATTGCCCTGCTGAACTCGGACCTTAAAATATTCACTAAACTCCTGTCTATGCGCCTGAACACGGTCTTACCCTCCCTGATCCATAAAGATCAGGTGGGATTCGTCCCTTTCCGCCAGGCGGGTGACAATACTAGGAAGATAATAGACCTGGTTGAGGTGGTGAACAGGGAGGGCGCACAGGCCCTGCTGTTGAGCTTGGACGCAGAAAAAGCGTTTGACCGCCTGGGGTGGCCCTTCCTGTTCGCCACGCTCCGCCATGTGGGATTCAGGGGGCCCTTCTATAGAGCCATACAACACCTATATTCAAACCCATCTTCCCAAGTCAGGACCCCCTTCGCCCTGTCCGCCCCGTTGCCAATACAGAATGGCACCAGACAGGGGTGTCCACTCTCACCCCTGCTCTTTGCACTATGTGTTGAACCCCTAGCAGCGACAATCCGTGGCAACCCGGACATTAAGGGCATAGGGGTTCAGAACAGGGAGTTTAAAATCTCCCTGTTTGCAGATGACATCATTCTCTCCTTAGTTCAACCCAGGACTTCCCTTCCAATCCTTCACGTGGAACTAGACCGCTATGGGGCTTTATCGGGATACAAAATCAATGCATCAAAGTCGGAGGCCCTCCCACTCAATATACCAGAGGGTGAGGTAGAACACCTGAAAGCCAATTTCCCCTATAGCTGGAAAAATACTGCCCTAAAATACTTGGGAATTAACCACTTAACGACCGCCCACCGCCGATTTACGTCGGCAGAATGGCACGGACAGGCAGAATCACGTAGATCTACGTGATCGCCTTTGTGCAGTTGGGGGGTCCATCCGGACCCCCCTTCACTGCAGTGAGCGGCCGTTAAGTGTTCGGGAGCGATCAGGCATGGGGGGGGGGCGCTCGATTCCGCCCCCCCCCTCGCGATCGCTCCCGGCCAATGAAAATGCTTCCTCCGCCATGTGATGTAAACAAGGCTGGAGGAAGTGATGTCATCTCCCTCGCCGCGGTCTTTTCGTTCCCGGCGCCGAGCAGAGAAGAAGCAGGTTAGTGCACCAACAGTCCACTGACACGTAGGTACACATAGGCACACAAATCACCCCCCAGTCACCCCCAGATCACCCCCCAGGTCACCCCAAAGCCCCCAATCACAGTGTCACTGATTGCAGTGATCATTTATTTTACTGATCACTGCATTTAGTGTCATCTGTGATTGTAAAAAGTTGCAGGGCAGTTAGGATTAGGCCCCTTTAGGTCCAGGGTAGCCCCCTAACCCCCCCCCCTAATAAAGGTTTAACCCCTTGATCACCCCCCAGGTAACCCTTTCACCCCCTAACTTCAGCGTCACTAAGCGATTGTTTTTCCGATCGCTGTATTCGTGTCGCTGGTGTTTTAGATAGGCAGTTATTTTTTTTTAGGTTCGCCGCAGGTTTTTATTAGTGTCAGGTACCCCCATATATTATTTTAACCCCCTGATTGCCCCTAGAGTTAACCCTTTCACCAGTGATCGCCGTATAAGCGTCACTGGTGTCACTGGTTAGCCAGTAAGTTATTTAGTTATTTAGGTTACCCGTCAGGTTTTTATATAGTGTCAGGTACCCCCATATTTAACCTAATAAAGGTTTTAACCCCCTGATTGCCCCTAGTTAACCCTTTCACCAGTGATCACCATATAAAGGTTACGGGTGACGCTGGTTGATTAGTTTGCTTTTTATAGCATCAGGGCACCCGCCGTATATAACCCAATAAAGGTTTAACCCCCCTGATCGCCCCGCGGGTGAGATCAATTAGGTTTTAGCGCCAGAGAGGGTCTGCGTCGCCCCAGGCAGTGTTAGGTTAGTGACAGTAACGCTAACATCCACGCGCAAAGCATACACCCCCCTTAGTGGTATAGTATCTGATCAGATCTGATCAGATCTATACTAGCATCCCCAGCGGTTTAGGGTTCCCAAAAACGCAGTGTTAGCGGGATCAGCCCAGATACCTGCTAGCGCCTGCGTTTAGCCCCTCCGCCCAGCCCAGCCCAGCCCAGCCCAGCCCACCCAAGTGCAGTATCGATCGATCACTGTCACTTACCAAACACAACACACATAACTGCAGCGTTCGCAGTGCTTGGTTTTTGGGGCCCTGTACGCGGCTAGGCTCCCAAAAAGTCCCACACATGTGGTATCCCCGTACTCAGGAAAAGCAGCAGAATGTATTTTGGGGTGCAATTCCACATATAACCATGGCATGTGTGAGCAATATATCATTTAGTGACAACTTTTTGTACATTTTTTTTTTCTTTTTGTCATTATTCAATCATTTGGGACAAAAAAAAAAAATATTCAATGGGGTCAACATGCCTCTCAGCAAATAACTTGGGGTGTCTACTTTCCAAAATGGGGTCATTTGGGGGGGTTTTGTGCCATCTTGGCATTTTATGGCCTTCAAAACTGTGATAGGTAGTGAGGAGTGAAATCAAAAATTTATGCCCTTAGAAACCTTGAAGGCGGTGCTTGGTTTTTGGGGTCCCGTACGCGGCTAGGCTCCCAAAAAGTCCCACACATGTGGTATCCCCGTACTCAGGAGAAGCAGCAGAATGTATTTTGGGGTGTAATTTCACATATGCCCATGGCATGTGTGAGCAATATATCATTTAGTGACAACTTTGTGCAAAAAAAAAAAAGTTTGTCATATTCCCGCAACTTGTGGCAAAATATAAAATATTCCATGGACTGAACATGCCTCTCAGTAAATAGCTTGGGGTGTCTACTTTCCAAAATGGGGTCATTTGGGGGGGTTTTGTGCTATTTTGGCATTTTATGGCCTTCGAAACTGTGATAGGTAGTGAGGAGTGAAATCAAAAATTTGCGCCCTTAGAAATCCTGAAGGCGGTGCTTGGTTTCCGGGGTCCCGTACGTGGCTAGGCTCCTAAAAAGTCCCACACATGTGGTATCCCCGTACTCAGGAGAAGCAGCAGAATGTATTTTGGGGTGCAATTCCACATATAACCATGGCATGTGTGAGCAATATATCATTTAGTGACAACTTTTTGTAATTTTTTTTTTTTTTTTGTCATTATTCAATCACTTGGGACAAAAAAAAAAAATATTCAATGGGCTCAACATGCCTCTCAGCAATTTCCTTGGGGTGTCTACTTTCCAAAATGGGGTCATTTGGGGGGTTTTGTACTGCCCTGCCATTTTAGCACCTCAAGAAATGAGATAGGCAGTCATAAATTTAAAGCTGTGTAAATTTCAGAAAATGTACCCTAGTTTGTAAACGCTATAACTTTTGCGTAAATCAATAAATATACGCTTATTGACATTTTTTTTACTAAAGACATGTGGCTGAATACATTTTGGCCTAAATGTATGACTAAAATTGAGTTTATTCGATTTTTCTTATAACAAAAAGTAGAAAATATCATTTTTTTTCAAAATTTTCGGTCTTTTTCTGTTTATATCGCAAAAAATAAAAATCGCAGAGGCAATCAAATACCATTAAAAGAAAGCTCTATTTGTGGGAAGAAAAGGACGCAAATTTCATTTGGGTACAACATTGCATGTCCGCACAATTTACAGTTAAAGCAGCGCAGTGCCGAATCCCAAAAACAGGCCTGGTCCTAATGGCCCGAAATGGTCCGGGGCTTAAGTGGTTAATATTACCCCACAATACTCTACTCTTAACCAAGAAAACTTCCCCCCCCCCTCTTCCACAATATCAGGACCCTCCTCCAGCAATGGAAAAAGCACCACATCTCTCTACTCGGAAGGATCGCATCTGTGAAGATGACGGTCCTCCCGAAACTGTTGTATCTCTTTCAGACCTTGCCCATCCCCGTCCCCTATGGCCAACTGAAACACTTACAAGCCGACCTACTACGATTCACCTGGAACTACGGGAGACATAGAATCCCACGGTCGGTGTTGCAGGCGGCCAGGTCGGATGGGGGCCTAGCTTTCCCCATTCTCACTAAATACTACCAGGCGGCACAACTGAGGGCAATAACTTCTTGGTTCACGCTCCGTTCCTATAACAAATGGACCGAGATAGAGAAACTGTGGTTAGCTCCGATACACCCAAACAACCTTCTGTGGAATGCGAACGCAGAGGTAGAGCCAGCACGATTGCTAGGCCCGATGGCGCAGCTCAGGAGGATGTGGCGTAAACTGACACAACAACATAGACTGGTCTCTGACAGCTCACTCCTGACCTCATTTGCTTGTAACCCCAAAATGCCAGATAGCTTAACCTACCAAATGTCCTCCCCCTGGACTACGAGAAACCGCTTCCATTTTGGAAATTTGGTGGATCCTCGCACCCGTAAACTGCGTCCCTTTGCCGACCTGCAGTCCCAATATGGCCTACCTAAGCAGGCTTTCTACGGGTATCTCCAAATCCGCCACTATGCCTTGTCCTTCGCACCAACTCTGCAATTTTCCCCCCCCTACCCCTTTTGAGAACCTCATTCTGGTAGGCTTTGCCCAGAGAGGTCTGATCTCAAATATTTACAAAATATTGAATGAGAGGCCCTTTGACTCAATGGGCAAACACAATTACATGATCAAGTGGGAAAAGGCATTGGGAGAGGAGATACCCCTGGAACAATGGAGGGCCATATGGAATCAAGCGTCCAAAACGTCGATATGCACGCTATACAAGGAGAATATATACAAGATACTGTACTTCTGGTACTTGACTCCTGATGTCCTCCATGCCATCCACCCGGCCAGTTCGGACCGATGCTGGAGATGCCAGGGAGCAAAGGGAACACTATATCATATCTATTGGGAGTGCCCGCTGATAACCCCTTACTGGCACTCAGTTCACCAACTTCTGACTCACCTCCTAGAAACGGAAGTACCATTCACCCCCAAATTTTTCCTGCTGGGACTGATGTCTCTGAAGGCCCCTCGCCCATACAAGAAACTAACCAGACATGTCCTTACGGCAGCTCGCTGCTTGGTGGCACTGAACTGGAAGCGCAGCTCCCCCCCTTCAGAGGGAGCGCTGTATGCCAGGATTAGAGATGTAGAATCAATGGAGAGGATGACGGCGAGGATTCATGATCCCCTTGACTCTCACAACATGGTCTGGGAGCTGTGGCGCCGCCGGGAGGACCACGGTGATTCAGAGCCAGGTACACTTTGATGACATTCCCCCCCCCTCTCTCCCCCATCTTCTCTCTCCTTCTCCCCTTTATTCTTTCCCTCTCCTTTTTCTTTCTTTTCTCTTCTCCTTTTTCCTCTCTACTCTTTCCCTTTCTCTGGGAGTCCCTCTGGGACCCATGTACTTGAATATCTAATAGCCTTATCAGTTCAAAGATTTGGTTGATAGCACGGTATGTAAATGATAAGATAATCTGATGAGACCAGTAATCTGCATAGATGCCAGATGTACGGTGCTGGCGCGCTCAGGAACTATTACAAACATGTAACCAAGAAGAAAAAGCAATTACTCTGTTTGTTGTAAGACCGATGCATTATAATTGTAACTGACATAACTTCAAATAAAAAAGTTATTGATAAAAAAAAAAAAAAAAAAAAAAATATTAATAAAAATGCCATAAAACAGTCCCCTATTTTGTAGAAGCTATAACTTTGGCGCAAACCAATTACTAAACGCCTATTGCGATTTTTTTTTTACCAAAAATATGTAGAAGAATACATATCAGACTAAACTGTGGGGAAAAAAATTTTTTCATATATTTTTGGGGGATATTTATTATATCAAAAAGTAAAAAATATAGAATTTTTTTCAAAATTGTCGCTATATTTTTGTTTATAGTGCAAAAAACAAAAACCGCAGAGGTGATCAAATACCACCAAAAGAAAGCTCTATTTGTGGGAAAAAAAGGAGGCCAATTTTGTTTGGGAGCCACGTCGCACGACCGCGCAATTGTCAGTTAAATTGACGCAGTGCCGAATCGCAAAAAGGGGCCTGGTCCTTTAGCTGCATATTGGTCCGGGGCTTAAGTGGTTAATACCTTTGGTAGGTAAGAAATGTCCAAATGAAGAACGTACCCTATACAATATTCTTTGCTTACAATACAAAGACTGAATGCAGAACTGTCAGAACTGTTAATGTGTCCCTACATTGAATGAACCTGCTGCATTCAATGGGTTAAGTTTTTTTTTTTTTTTTTTTCATTTTTTAAGAAAAAATAAAATTTGAGGAAATATTCATGTAAGAGAGAGCATAGCTGATATGACACTTAAGAAAAAAAAGACTGTAATGATTACACTGAAGAGGGTATTTTTTTTTTACTCCGATTTAAATATGATGCTAATTAGCAAGGTAATGAAGTACACCATTCTTCTCCAAACTCTCACTATCAAAAATGTTATCTGTAAGGTTCTCGAAGCCTTTCTTTGAGAATGGGAAGGACTTGTAAAACTTAAAACTTTGCTGTTTTCATACAGCGCCATTGCAAATCCTATTGTTTAATGAACACTATGAGAGATCAGGGTTCACTACATGGTAACTTGCTCTCTTCTGACTATGCTTTCTAAACTGTAGCAGATAAACACTGTCAGCGGAGACAGAGTGTTTGAATCTTAGAGCGGTGAGATATTCTGAGAACGAAGGACCTTGAATAAATGCTTATGCTTTAATAAAACCTCCACATTAAAGGCCTGGAAGTAAAGGGAAATGATTTTATCTTAAGAACATAAGGACAGCTTTTCCAGTAGATTTATTTTTTAGATTAAAGAAACAGATGAGCCAGAAAATTTAGCATCAGACAGACAAATCTTGTTTGGCCATGTAGAAAAGGTTACGTAAAAGCTACCTTTGCTGGTATGGACAATGTTTAGATTAGAAACACAGAAGAGTGATGTCCGAAAAAGACCTAGTCCATCAAGTTTGCGCCATTATTTATTTATTTTTTGCCAGAGTATAGGGTATAGGTTTATATTAAAGTGTAAGTCAACCCTCACCCTAAAATCCCTGCATCTACAGACATCCACAATCTAACACTAACCTATCTAGCTCTGTAAAGAAGAAATCAGTATACATACCTTTTTTGAAGCCGATCCGATCTCCAGCAGCTGAAACTGTAAAATGAGGACCCGCTGTTGCTTGCGGATTGGCTCGATTCCCGGAAGTGGCGTGGGCAGACGTATTGTGATGACGCGATCAAGCCTCAATGCATTTCAGCCAATCAATAAGCCATCATCAGGTGAGCTTCCTGATGACGGCCCAATGATTGGCTGAAATGCATCGAGCTTGATCGCGTCTCGTCTGCCCACGCCACTTCTGGGAATCAAGCCGATCCGTGAGCAGCGGTCTTCAGCAATAAAATCGCGTGCTATACACACCGGGTGCCAGGACGATAGGTACCAGAAAATGTGAGTGTAATTTCACATCGGTTTTTACCCAATAAATTTAAAAACTTTTTTTACGCTATGAGGTTCTTCCTCCAGGGGTTTCCCCACATGCCTAATCAACCATACTGGAGATAGTTGGTCAACATCTAAGGGCGAGTGCACATCCACGTGGGGCACCCAGTCTGAGCACAAGTTTATGAAGCATGGATTAGCCTTCTATTGAGCACGAGCACATATGAACACAACACATGTTGGGACTGTAAAGGACTTTATATGTGTGTTTTTCCTTTTTAGGATCAATGTTGTTATCACTTAGCGCAGTGATTTGTTCATATAATTACCTTTATTTGCTATTTAGCAAGTTTTTGCTGCAGCTGGTGGGATTTATTTTATTATCAATTATTTGCACTACAATAAAAACTTTGCTGATATCACCTAATGCCGCGTACACACGATCGCTTTTCACGTCGTTAAAAATGCCATTTTTTAAATTGGGCATTAAAAGCGATCGTGTGTAGGCTCCAGAGCATTTTTAATGACGTGAAAAATGGCCTAAAAAAATGAGAACCTGCTCTATTTTTTCACGCGCATACTCAGACTCAAGTATGAGACGGAGCGCTCGTTCTGGTAAAACTAGCGTTCGTAATGGAGATAGGACATTCGTCGCGCTGTAACGGACTGAAAGGCATGAGGTTGAAAAGTGTGAATCGTCGCTTAACAAACTTTACTAACATGAAGGGTGGCGCCATTCGAACGGAACTTCCCCCTTATAGTGCCGTTGTACGTGTTGTACGTCACTGCGCTTTGCTCGAGCGTTTTTTAAAAAAAACGTGTGTATGCAAGACAGGCTTGAGAGGAAACAAGAAAAATCACGTCGAGAAAAACGTTGTTTTTGAAAATGGCATTAAAAACGATCGTGTGTATGCGGCATTACGCTAAGTTTTTCACTTATAATCTGAAAAAACTATCTTTTTCCTTTGTAGTTCTTGCCAACACTGTATTCTATCAAGAGATGATCCTTTCCCTTCTGATTAATAAAGTACTCTGAAAATGAGATTTTTTTTTTCCTAAGTGCATTATTGTACATTTTAAAACATTGAACTGTAGTTTCAACTGCTTTGACCAATCTTCTAGCAATGTCAAACCATGTTCCACGTTATAGACACCTAAGGCTCACTTTATGGGCAGTTTCACACTGATGCACTACAGTTTGGACGATGTATCTACGTTTTTCGTGCATTTTGCACACAGATTTAGGGCTCTTTCACACGGTACGGATCCGTGAAGATCCGCCCCGTGAAGCTCAGCGGGGATCGCTCTGTTGATCCCCGCTGAGCCGGCGGATGACTGGGCGGTCCCCGCACACTGTGCAGGGACCGCCCTGTAAGAGCACCACTCCCCCTATGGGGGGATCGGATGACGACGGACCGTAGAGTCCGTTGTCATCCGCTCCACCGACGGATGGAAAAATAGGGTTTTCCTCCGTCACACTTTGGCGGAGCGGGTCGGATGTCAGCGGACATGTCACCGCTGACATCCGTGGCTCCATAGGGCTACATGGAGCATCCGTTCAGGTCCGCCTAAAAAACTGACAGGCAGGCCTGAACGGACCGTCCGTGTGAAAGGGGCCTTTGCCATGGTCTCATTGACTTTCTATTTGGATGCACGTTTTCTGAAAGCACACCAAAGATGCAGCATACCAAAACTGCAGCGCAACAGTGTGAAACTGGCCTAATAGTAGGTCTGCCCAAGACTCATTTTAGCAAAGTCTGGTAGGATAAATTCCTGTGTGAACTTTGATATATTTTTGGGTCTTTACTGCTGAGAGTTCCCAATTCTACCTCTTTCAGCCAAGGAATCTTACTCCACCCTCTAGAGCAAAAAAAGAGTCTCATTCTCATTTCTTTGTGCTCCATAATATGAAAGAAATCCCAGAAATAGGCCACGCTTTGTAAGTGTTGTGTCTGATGCAAGCATCCACTGCAATGATAAGAGTGGGACAATTGTTGGTGGAATCCATTATCAAAGAGATTTTCCAACTTGTCCTGAGGGCATTGGCTATTTCATTTTTCTCAGATGAAAAGTCGCACAGCAGTTAAAAGTTTGTCATTTCAAAAGGAAGGCCAGCAGTGCAGACCTGTAAGTTTTTGTTAGACATCTGTCGGTATGAAACAGCCTTAGAGCAAACATGTGCTTTGCCAATGCAGTGCAAGCATCACAGGTTTACCATAATGCTCACCCTTCCAGCAGCATATATTCACCTTAAAAACATCAAAAAAGTGAGGCGCATACAACATAAATCTGTGCCTTAAAAAGTACTAAATAGTTAAATGACAACTCATTCAAATACAAACAGTGCAGCACTAAGGGCCCATTCACACCTGAGCGTTTTCAGCTCGCAAACCGCTCATCTCAAAAGTTCCAAAATGCCCAACAAGCAAAATCCCATTCATTTAAATGGCCCCAGTTCACATCTGAGGCCTCGTACACACGACCGATTTTCTCGGCAAGAACCAGCAAGAAACTTGCTGGCAGAGAGGTCTTGCCGAGTAAATCGGTCGTGTGTACGCTGCTAGCGGGTTTCTCGTCGAGAAAACCGACAAGAAACCTCAACGAGAAAATAGAGAACCTGGTGAGTGTGTGTACACTTACCTGTCCGCCCGGAAGCCCGCGCATGTTCGAAATGAATTCGACGCATGCTTGGTAGCTTCCTAGGCATACGTAGGGTATACCAAGATGGCGGCGACGGCATCGAATGTGACGAGCGCATGCTCGACGTAGTCGATGACGTCACCGCGTACACTCCTTTCAAAGAACCGCGGGTTCTTTGAAACGAGCGTGTGTACACTCGGCCGGGACAAGTTTCTTGTCCAAGAATCTCGTCGAAAAAAACGACATGTTTTTTTCAACGAGAATCTCGGCCGTGTGTACGAGGCCTGAGTGTTTTGTCTGAAGAAAAAGGCCTGAAGCTCAAAGTACACAAGCTTATTTTTAGGCAGAATAATAGGATATTTTTGTACTCACCGTAAAATCCTTTTCTCTGACGTCCATGGACTGACACAGCATCTTCATTCTTGACAAAGTGGGTTATGTTCCTGCTCATAGGAGAAGACTAGGCAGAATGTTAGATGTTTCAACATACATTCCCTTACCAGAGCTGAACAGCCCCTCCCAGGGGGCGGTCCCTCCAGACCTAACCCTCCTAAGCTGCAGCCAGCAGCCTCAGTTCGTATTAAAGCAGTACAAACTCAAAAAAGGAGGGGTGGGTGCTGTGTCAGTCCATGGACATCAGAGAAAAGGATTTTACGGTGAGTACAAAAAAATCCTATTTTCCCTTACCGTCCATGGACTGACACAGCATCTTCATTCTTGACAAAGTGGGATGTCCCAAAGCAGTGTCAAAAACGAGGAGTGGGAACAGTATCAAGGAAAAACCAAACTTCACCCCAAACAAGCAGAGCTCCTCAACTGAGGAGTTGCAACATTAAACAGCCGCCTGCAAAACCTTGCGGCCGAAGAAGCATCAGAAGATGCAGCCACATCAACCTTATAGAACTTCGAAAAGGTATGTGCGGACGACCAAGTCGCCGCTTTGCACACTTGTGCAACAGATGCTTGATGTCGGAAAGCCCAGGAAGCACCTATTGCCCTGGTTGAATGCGCCTTAAATCGGAAAGGGAGGCGCCCGCCCTTTAAGGGCATAGGCCTGTTTAACGGTCTGCCTGATCCACCGAGAAATGGTGGCAGACGAAACCGCTTGGCCCTGTTGGGGACCAGACACAGACACAAACCGTGAGTCAGACTTCCGAATCAAAGCCGTAGCAGACAGGTACACCCGCAGTGCACGTACCACATCTAAAGTGTGGAGCGCAAACTCTCTGGGATACGACGGATGAGGACATAAGGAAGGGAGCACAATGTCTTTGTTAAGATGGAAGGCCAAGACCACCTTCGGGAGAAAAGAAGGCCGCTGGCGTAGCACCGCCTTGTCCTTATGGAGGACCAAGTATGGCGGTTTGCAAGACAAGGCCGCCAACTCGGAAACCCTTCTGACAGAAGTAATGGCTACAAGAAAAGCCACCTTCTGAGATAAGGTTAAGAGAGGAATCTCTCTGAGGTTTTCAAAAGGAGGTTCCTGAAAAACTGAGAGCACCAAATTCAAATCCCAAGGAGGAAGAGGTGGTTTAACAGGGGGAGCACATGTCGGACCCCCTGTACGAAGGTACTAATCAAAGAATGGCCCGCTAGCGGCCTCTGAAAGAAAATGGCCAAGGCTGAAATCTGACCTTTAATGGTGCTTAAGGCAAGCTTTTGGGTCTCAGCACGCTGTAAGAACAGCAAGATTCGGGGAACTGAATACGTCCCTGGACGCCAATCCAGCTCCTCGCACATAGCGATGTAGGCTCTCCAGGTACAGTGGTATATCTTCCTGGAAGAAGATTTCCGTGCCCTCAGCATGGTCGAGATGACCGAATCCGAGAGACACCGGTCTCTCAGTACCTGGCTTTCAATAGCCATGCCGTTAAAGCCAGCGACTGTAAAGCAGGATAAGGTATCGGACCTTGAGACAGAAGGTCCTCCCGCAGCGGCAGTTGCCATGGAACGTCCGCCACTAGGCATACAAGATCGGCGTACCAAGGACGTCGAGGCCAATCTGGAGCGATGAGGATCACCGGAATCCCCTCGGCCTCCACCCTGCGAAGCAATCGAGGAAGCAGCTTCAGTGGAGGATAGGCATAAATCAGCCGATTCCAACCCCATGGGGCCACCAACACGTCTGACGCGTCTGTCCAGAGATCCCTGGACCTGGCCACGAATCTTGACACCTTGCGATTGAGTCGAGAGGCCAAGAGGTCCACATCCAGCGTGCCCAACCTCCGGCAAAGGAGGTGAAACACCTCTGGATGCAAGGACCATTCCCCCTGGTCCAACATCTGGCGGCTCAGATAGTCTGCCCGCCAGTTGTCCACTCCCGGAATGTAAAAGGCCGACAGAGCCGGCACGCTTCTTTCTGCCCATCTTAAGATGTGAGCGACCTCGGACGCCGCCGCCGAGCTCTGAGTTCCCCCCTGATGGTTGACATAAGCCACCGCCGTGGCGTTGTCCAATTGGATCCTGACCGAGCGTCCCTGCAGTCTCCTCGACCACGAGGAAAGGCACAGTCTGATTGCCCGGAGTTCCAGGACATTGATCGGCAGACGGGACTCGTCCGGGGTCCAGAACCCTTGGGCTGACAGAACTCCCCAGACTCCGCCCCAGCCCGAAAGACTGGCATCCGTTGTGATCACAGTCCACTGGACAGGAAGGAATGACTTCCCTGACCGAAGGGCCGGGGATCTCAGCCACCACTTCAGGGATGCCCTGACCAGGTGACTCACCTGGATCTGACGATCCAGTGATAAGGGAGACTTGTTCCAGCAAGATAGGATCTCTGAAGAGTCTGTAACTTGTCTAAGGGTAGAAATACCCTCGCCTTCGAGGAGTCCAGGATCAAGCTGAGGTACTCCAGACGCTGTGTCGGAACCAGGACCGACTTCTGAATGTTCAGCAGCCAGCCGAATTCTCAGGGGGCCTGACTGGCTATCACCACATTTTCCTCTAATTCTGAGCCAGAGTCTGCTCTTAGATGAAGATCGTCTAGATAGCCCACGATAGCAATGCCTCGCTGTCTCAGCAAAGCTAGAATCGGGGCAAGCACCTTGGTGAAAACCGGCGGTGCTGACGCCAACCCGAAGGGAAGAGCCACAAACTGATAGTGATCTTCGCCTATCGCGAAGCGCAGAAACTTCTGGTGACCCGCGCAGATTGGGACATGCAAGTAGGCGTCCTTGATGTCCAAGGATGCCAGAAAATCCCCCGGGTGGAGAGCAGCAATAACCGAGCGAATGGATTTCATGCGGAATTTCCGAACCTTCACGAGGGCATTTAGAGCCTTGAGATCCAGAATTGGACGGACTCCGTCCTTCTTTGGGACCACAAACAGATTCAAATAAAAACCCTGAAACCTCTCCTTTGACGGTACCGGCACAATTACAATTACTCAGCAAGTCCTGCACTGCCCCTAATAGGGCAGCCCGACGCGCTGGAAGGAGAGAGAGATTTGAGGGAAAGAATCTGTCTGGTGGCCAGAAAAGGAACTCTATCCTGTACCCCGAGGTAACCACCTCGCATACCCACTGGTCAGAGATCCGGGAGGTCCACCGATCCGCGAACCTGCGAAGCTGTTCCCCCACCCCAGAGTCGGGCGGGGGCAAGACTTCATGCGGTGGCGGGCTTGGTAGCCTGCTTGGTTGGCTTACGCATCCAGGCGGCTTGTCCGTCCGGGAGAACTTTTCCGCGGGGTTTGACTGACGAAAAAAACTCTTCTGAGTAGGAAAGGAAGGGCCCGGCTTGCGGCGCGGCTCCTTCGCCTTAGGAGGTTGAGGAAGAAGGGTGCTTTTACCCCCCGTGACATTTTTAATAATGTCACCCAGGGAAGCACCAAATAGCCTCCCGCCCTTGAAAGGCAAATCCATCAGGAGCTTCTTAGAGGCCAGGTCAGCAGACCAGCATTTTAACCAGATTAGGCGACGCAAAACCACCGCAGACACCGAGGCCCTAGAAATTAGGGGGGCAACGTCCATAGTGGCATCACACACATACACCAGGCCCTGTACCATTTGGTCTGCCAATGTAATGAATTCTGGAGGAAGATTATGCTCCTGCACATACTGTTGCATAATCTTTGCCCATTCCGTGAGCGTCTGAGTCACCAGGGTCACCGCTACAAGAGGACGCAGCGCAGACCCCAGCATGGTGAACATGGCATGGCTCACCATTTCCGACTTCCTATCAGTAGGGTCCTTAAAAGCAGGGGTCCCCTCAACTGGCAGAGTTGTGGCTTTATTCAACCGGGCGACCGGGGGGTCGACCACCGTAGGAGAGGCCCACTTTTTAATCAGGCTGTCCTCAAAGGGGTACCTAACCGCCAGACGCTGCGAGACCGCAAAGGCCTTCTGTGGTTTGTCCCAAACCTGGTCTATGAATCTGTCAAAAAAAGGTGTATAGGGAAAAACCTTTTTAAAAGGCTTAGCCTGAAAAGAACCAAAGGAGACTGACTCCACCACAGGTTCCTCAGCCGCAGCATCCAGTTTGAGAGTGTCCCTCACAGCATCAATGAGTTCACTCACAAGTGTCCTGTCATGTACTGACCCAGATAACGAGTCTTCCTCACAGGGTATGTCCTGGTCACAATTATCAAAAAATTGAGTTAGGTTCCTGTGCAGCAGCAATGCCCATATCTGAATGAGAGCACTACCCTGGAGATGGTGGGGGGAGAGGGCACTTAATAGCCCCCTTGTGCTCGCACGCCGCTTCCACCCTGGCAACAAATGATTCCAGGACTGCCGACAACTGTTCCATAGGGACCACAGGTGCAGCAGCGCTGCCAGTTGCCTCTGACATGATAGGGGAAACAGGTGACACAGACTCCATGATACCACCCTCTAAAACTATGTCCATATGAGGCACAAAGTCCACCCTCCGGCTGCGCAGATTGTGGGGGGGGGGGTTACCCAGGGGACTCACCAATCCGGCTAGGACCGCTCAGTTCCGCTGCCTGTGTCTGTTCCTCTACAGCGCGTCTCCGCGAGTGAGCAGTGAGGAGACTGTGAGGAGAATTGCGCCGTCCAATGAGCGATAGAGGCCAACCCAGCACAAAAAGCGCACGCGGCTACAAAAAAATAGCCGCCGCAATGATAAGTACACCACAGGCGGCTACGGCAAGATGGCCGCCAATGCGATTTTCAATAGGAAATAAAATACAGTGAAAACATGGCGCAGAACTGCGCGCAAGGCCCCCGCTGACACAGCTAAAAAAAAACACACCGCACAGTCACTGCACCATATTGTAAGTGACAGAGAGCAGTAAAAACAAGGGGGAGACAGGGAATACCCCCCTACCATAGGAACACACAGCATGTACTCACCTGCTGATGCAGGAAAACAGTACTTACTCGTCCAGCTAGGACCCACTAGTGTGTTCCTGACAAGCATATCACAGTGCAGTACTGAGTAGCTGTCGGCCAGTCCACCGCGAAAGATACAGCAAAACTGTTCAATCTTTTGTGGACCCTGGAGAAAAAGCTCACCGGCCACCCTTGGAGCCACGAGGTATGTCGTGAACTGATCTCACGCAGAGCAAGGATCAGCACGCTCAATGGTCGGACTGGGAAGACTACGAGGATAGCGAACTACCCAACCTGTTGCCCAGCCGACAGTTGATAGAAGAATCTCAAAAATAAAATAATAAGTCTAAAAAAAAAAGACAAAACATTTCTTCAAGAGACTGGCTCTGAAGAGAGCCACATCCTCTCCTCTGCTAGGCAGAAAAAAACTGAGGCTGCTGGCTGCAGGTAGGAGGGTTATGTCCGGAGGGACCGCCCCCTGGATGGGGCTGGTCAGCTCTGGTAAGGAAATGTATGTTGAAACATCTAACATTCTGCCTAGTCTTCTCATATGAGCAGGAACATAACCCACTTTGTCAAGATTGAAGATGCTGTGTCAGTCCATGGACGGTAAGAGAAACAGGTGTTTTCAGCTTTTAACATCTGTGACCTTTTGACCTGTACATAATTGTGTCAAAAATGAAGTAAAATCGCGCGACTTTCCGCCTGACAATGATACGCTCAGGTGTGAATGCAGCCTTAAAGCAGTATTAAACCGCATTTTTTTTTTAAAAACCCTGTAAGACAATTACATAGTTACATAGTTAGTCAGGTTGAAAAAAGACACAAGTCCATCCAGTTCAACCACAAAACAAAATTAATACACTCCCATATACACAATTCCTCACCCACAGTTGATCCAGAGGAAGGAAAAAAAAAACAGCAAATCCTGATCCAATTTGCTACAGCAGGGGAAAAAAATTCCTTCCTGATCCCCCGAGAGGCAATCGGATTTACTCTGGATCAACTTTATCTATAAATGTTAGTACCCAGTTATATTATGCACATTTAGGAAAGAATCCAGGCCTTTTTTAAAGCAATTGAATAATGTTCTAGTATGAATCACATACTAGCACATTATGAAATAACTTAGATAGCGCTTCCATATTCACCTGGTCTTCCTTCCGGGTTCGTGTCTTTCGGCCATCTTATTGTCCGCACCGCGATGACGTCACTCCCGCGCATGCATATGGGAGTCACGGACCACAGCACGGAGCTCTGAAGGGACGGCACAGGTATGCTGTCCCTTCGGAGTGCATGCGCCAGCGACATCACAGGCTGCATGCAGTGTGAATATCTCCTAAAACATGTAGGTTTAGGAGATATTCACTGTACCTACAGGTAAGTCTTCTAGGTAGGCTTACCTATAGGTACAAGTCATAAAAAAAACACTATTACCACTTTAAAGGATAAGTTCACTTAAAAAAAAAAGTAAAATAAAGGTGAATTTATTATTTTTTGTTGCAGGAGCCTGTAAAGCAGGGGTCTCAAACCTGCGGCCCTCCAGCTGTTGTGGAACTACAAGTCCCATCATGCCTCTGCCTATGGGAGTCATGCTTGTAACTGTTTAGCCTTGCAGTGCCTCATGGGAATTGTAGTTCTGCAACAGCTGGAGGGCCACCAGTTTGAGACCCCTGCTGTAAAGCATTGCATCAGCGATCTGCTGATTCGTCAGATATGATGTCATCAGGGGCGCATAGGGTGGAGCCACGCACACATGCTACCACACATGCAATATCGCTAGTTGGCTATTTTGCTTTCTGAAGGAAGTTCGAGTTCTTGCGTTATTACATGCTTTTATACCATCTATCCATGTCAGTGTAATTTTATTAATTGAATTGATCTTGTTTTACAATATTACACTATGTGGAGTATCCTTTAATTTCATGCCCTTATTATGGATTCTAATGCCCCGTACACACGGTCGGACTTTTGACCGGCCAAAATCACATCGGAATTCCGACGGAATTCCATCGGAGTAAAAGAGAACATGTTCTCTATCTAAACTCCAATGGAATTCCTCAGAATTTCCAATGGATAAAGTCCGATGGGGCATACACATGGTCAGAATAGCCGATGGAAAAAGTCTGTCAGACTTTTTCCTTTGGAAATTCCGATCGTGTACAAGGCACTGTGTGGGAGCCTGGATCATAGTGAGTTTGTATCGGTTGTTGAGGCTTCAGTGTACCACATGTTACCACCTATGTTGCTTTGTTACCTGGAGATGGGAGAGGATTGCATCACAACCTGGGATGTTGGCACTGTTATTGTAAAAGAAGTGTATTCAGACCACTCAAAGAATATGTTACCCCAACATTTCATATTCTTGATATGTATGTGCTTGCTGTACCAAGCACTTGTATGAAATGGTTACCTGTTCTCTTTGTATTGCTTCCTTTATGTGAAATCCCTGATGTTCCTATCAGTCCCTCTGCTTTTCCAATTAAAAACAGACCACACTAAGCATGAGAACACAGCCTAGTCAGTCTTCTAGCTAGGCCTGGAACTCCGCCTGCTCTCCCCCAATGATCAGGATTCTGCTCATACACCTCTCCTGCACAGCCTATCATTGGGAAGTTCATTATGCTCCTCCCTCACCTCTCTGTATTTCTGAGAATAGAGATTATGTGATCACATAAATGTTTTTTTATCCCTATACACAAATGTGTTGTTTTTCACTTCTAATTTAAACGAAATGGTTTGTTTTACAAGGTGAAGGTTTACATACACTTTAAGAAAGGGAGTCACACATGTTTCAGTAAGCGCAGCATGAGCTTGGTTGGTGACACTTTACCTATCCTGTGATTTCCAGCTTCCATCACGGCATGAGGGACTTTCATCCTGATTAACCATTTTGCAACCTTAGTTTTTTCTCCTCTCTGGAGTCACATATTTATTTATTTGCTTATCATATATACTCGAGTATAAGCCGAGTTTTTCAGCACATTTTTTTGTGCTGAAAATGCCCCCCTCGGCTTATACTCAAGTCTGTGTCCATCTTCAACTTTGTGCGCCTGATCCCGGCCAGCCGTAGGTTCTCTGGACCCCAAACTTGGCACACATGTAGCCCCACTCTTCCTCTACAAGTGTGCAAAGTTTGTTGGCCGGGGGACCTACAGCCGAAAGAGAACCGATTTTTCAAAGCCGGGCACCCCTTCCATAGACTCCAATGTTAAATGTCAGTCTAGTCACACAGCGCCGGAGGTCAGGTAGGGAGATTGGGCACAGTGAGGCATGCACATGGACACCCTAGGCTTACACCTGAGTCAATACGTTTTCCCAGTTTTTGGTGGTAAAATTAGGTGCCTCGGCTTATATTCGGGTCAGCTTATACTCGGGTATATACGATAATTTTGTCACGTAATATTGTGTGACTAAAATGTGGTTATTTGTTTATTCACCATTTTACTTTAAGTACTGCACGGTTTGTATTTGAATGAGTTGTCATTTAACTATTTATTTAGTAATATTTAAGACACAGTTTTAGGTTGTATGCGCTGTACTTTTTTGATGTTTATTTTTATGCCTGGTATCAGAGGTATAGTGTTTAGCAGCTTCTGTTTATTAACCACAAGCACAGATATTTATTTTTGTTTTTTTCTTTCTTTAGCATATATTCACCTGTCTTTTTCTCCCCTACCCCTCCAATCAGCTGTGGTGGGCTAATATTTTTTGTTCTTTAATTAGACTGTGGCCGTTTATGACACAGATTTGCTAAAAAAGTTAATTTGTTTGCTTTTTGTGTTTTCTCCGTTCATTAACTCATTTACTCACAGGCATTTGTACTTTAGGAACTACCCATAGCGTTTTTGGTTAGATAGGCAATAAGCACTGTTGTCTTCCTACACGGGTACGAGCGACTTACCCTCTGCTGCCAGAAAGAGGGAGAACTGCTCGTATGGTATCTCTGACATTATGGAACAGCTTTGCATTTCTTTCAATGAATACAAGGTGTTCTCTGGTTAGCCGAGGAAGACAGACGGGTAGATGATGTCATGATTCGCACCACAGCCAATCAGCAAATGCCTTGCATTCATTGGAAATACAAGTTTTTTCCTGAATGGCACAGATAGCATCGTTCATACCTGTGTTGGAAGTAAACAGCACTTACTGTGTGTAGCACAAACTACTATAGTTTGTTACAGCATCCCAGCAGCCAGACTGTTCTGCCATACAAATAAATATATTTTAGCCAAGCTGGCCCAAACAAACGATTTAAAGGTTTGAGGACCTCATAGCTTGGATGGTATGTTGTGTGTAATGCACTTTCCCTCAGATTTTCCTAACTGCACTTAGTTATTGTTCAGAATAGCTTTCTATCCTATGAATAAACCTGGTTCAAAGAAACGGTAAGAAATAGGTTTTAAAAAAAAAATTGTAGGCATGCTGTATGAATGGGAACACATGACAAACAAAGTGGGTTTTTTCCAAATGTAGATGAAAAAGTGAAAATATGATTTAAAGCTGTGGTTTGTCAATACAGTGGAAGCAAACAGCATATATTGATGTTTCCTTCTCACTTCCCCATTTAGCTTCCAAGAAGTAAGTTAACCAATACGCATGTGAAGAACTCCTCATTGTCTCATGTGACAACACTGGGGCTTGGTCATTGGCTCAATACTGTCACGTGGGGTGGGGTGAGTCCACAGTAACTGGAGAGATTCAGACCACACAGAGTTGTCGGTGCATTGAACAGGAAGTGTCCATGTCATACAGGCACGGATGTGAACACACAAAGAAGAACAAAAGTAGGAAGTAATCAGTAGAAGACTTGGGTTTTAGGCATCATGTGATTGTGGCTTAAAGTGGTTGTAAAGTCAGAGTAGGATTACTGCTAGCCCCTCTGTTATACCAAGGTATACTACACAGTGTAAATGTGTGTTTAAAATTATGCCGTTAAAAACGTTATTTCACATTGCCTCTGTGCGGTCACGTGACCTCCCACCATCTCCTCCCCCAAACTAAAGGCTACAGCGGGAGGGGCTGAAATCCCCCTGTGATGTCACCTGGGAGGTCAATTGACCGCTGTGCTGTCCACTCACCCCTCCTGCTGTAGCCCTTAGATCGGGGAGGAGAGCGCCGGGAGGTCACGTGACCGCACAGAGGCGATCTGAAAGAAGATATTTAGCGGCATAATTTTCTTTCTCGTACATCACGGGACACAGAGCGACATAGTCATTACTATGTGGGTTATATAGATACCTTCAGGTGCTGGCACTGGCAACTTCCAAAACCGGAAGTACCCTCCCCTATATAAGCCCCTCCCATCCGGGAGTACCTCCGTTTTTTGCCAGTGTCTAAGGTGTTGGCCAAGAAGTAACATGTGTGTTTCACTGAGCTTGCGTACAGGTTCTTTTGGGCCTCAGTAAGCTATTCCGGATCCGACCAAAAAAGCTTCATAGCTAAACGGTCGGTACCCGGGCCTTGCAGAGAAGAGCAAGGTTTTGCCTGTAATGCCTCTCTTGTTTTCTGTGCAGGGTGCTATACAGGTCCAGGGGAGTGGAATCCTTGGGAACCCGGTCCCTGAAGGTTTGATTACAATGCCTGCCGTGATAGGTGAAGTTTGGGCTTCTGTGGACCAAACAGAGTCCTGCGGCGAGGAAAAGGTAAGTGGGGGCCCTCAGGAACTTGGTTCTATTGGGGGACCCCCAAGCCTATTTTGTCTTTCTGCCTGTTACCTAAGGTATTCCCGCTAAATATTCTGTGCATGCCTGTTACTACTGAGAAAATGTAAAAATTTTATAGTAGGCAAGAAAAAAAAATGTGTGTAAGACCGCGGTACCTGTGTTAAACACTAGAGGCCGCTATGGTTCTTTTTTCTTGTAATGTGGATTTTTTTCTTCTGAAGTCAAATCCAGGCAGTTGGTAAGTTCTCTGCTGGGAAGCTGTCTCCTCTGCCCTGTTGCTGCGCTCATCCATCCCCGGGCCCTGCGGCAGGGACCCTGGCTCCCATCTAGCTCCTTGTTTTTTCAAAAAAGGCGCCGAAGGCGCACGTGCCCGCGCGCATGCGCGTGCACACGCCTCTCTATATAGAGGCGATCTGGAAAAAGGGGCGGAGCGGGTGGATGACGCTCGGTGTGCGCCGCGGCGCTACTGCGCATGTGCGGGCGTCCAGCATGTTTAAAAACAATCAAGCTGGCTATGGAAGTGCACAAACAGAGCTAGCAACAGTAAAAAGACACACAGAGGCGGTTGATGCAGGCATCCCCTAGAAAGGCACTTTAGTAGACACCAACTGATATATAGCAGCAATTGTGCTAGACTATTCTCAGTAAAAGGGGTGTATTACGGCTGGAATACCTCAGCTTTGGGCTTAGGAATATGCCGTCCAGAAGCTCCGGAACTAAATCTTCCAGGAAGCGAAAGGGGTCTCCATCGGGCTCTGCGGATCTTGGGCATGCTTCTGCTGCACCAGTCTCCCCTGAAAATTCAGAGGTTAGTGACAGTAGAGACCCTGCAGGAGTACCTGGTACTGTGGCTGTCCTCAGTTCACCTGCTCCTGTGTATGTAACAGAGGAGGTTTTTTCCATAGCTCTGGGAGGATTAGAAGAGAGATTGTCAACATTAATCGCTGCCTCCCTGTCACAGGGAAAGCACGCCCGATCTCCGTCTCCTCCTTCAGAGTGCCTGTTAGCGGAGCAACAGTCCCATACAGGGATCGACCTGCCTGAAGGGGATCAGGAGGAGGTTGATTCTGTTATAGAGGAATCAACAGTGGAGGAACCTTTCTCAGCATCTCAAGGTGAAAGATTATGGGTTCAGTCTTTGACTAAAATGGTCCGATCAGCATTTAAAATGCACCTTGCGGAACCATCAACCACTACTGTCTCCTTGCTGGGGTCGCTAAAAGCTCCCCAGACTGTCTGTTCCTTTCCACTTCACCCTTTATTGGAAGGGCTCATGTACCAGGATTGGGAACATCCTGATAAAATATTTACTCCCCCCAAGAGATTTCCGGTGGTCTATCCCATGGAGGATAAGTTCATCAAAAAATGGAGGGTCCCTACAGTGGACGCAGCCATCTCTTGTGTAAATAAATCACTGACATGTCCAGTGGATAATGTCCAAATGTTCAAGGACCCAATAGATAAAAAATTGGAGTCCTTATTAAAATCTGCTTTTTCTACAGCAGGCTTGGTGACACAACCAGCAATGGCAGCTATTGGGGTCTGCCAAGCAGTGAAGGATCAGTTGAAACAGGTCTTAAGGGACTTGCCAGATCAGCAGGCCCTTGCCCTAGCTGATCTACCTAGAGCCTTATGCTTTGCGGTTGACGCCATAAAGGATTCAATCCATCAGGCCTCCCGCCTTACGCTGTCTGTAGTACATATGCGCAGGCTTCTATGGCTCAAAAACTGGTCTGCTGAAGCTCCCTGTAAAAAATTGCTGGTTAGCTTCCCATTTCATGGTGAACGCTTATTCGGGGAAGATCTGGACAAATATATCCAGAAAATTTCCAACGGTAAAAGTACACTCTTGCCGGTTAAAAACAGAGTTAGAGGTCCCTCTTTTAAGAGGCCTGCTTCTCCAGTCCCTGGGGCATCGGCTGTGAAACAGTTCCGACGGCCTCCTCGGTCAAATCCCGGGGGTAAAAATCAGGGACAATCGCAGGGTAATAAAAAACCCTGGGTCAGGAGAGGTACAAAACCTCCCCCAAAGTCAAATGCATGAAGGGTTGCCCCCACTCAATCGGGTGGGGGGAAGACTCCAGTTGTTCGCAGAGACCTGGTGGGACACGATCAGAGACAGATGGGTGCTCTCCGCAGTAAGTCTGGGATACTGATTGGAGTTAAAAGACTCTCCTCCTTCCCATTTTATGAGGTCAAACGTGCCAAGGGATCCCCGGAAGAGAGAGTCCCTCCTGTTGGCACTAGAACAACTATTGCTCCAAGGAGTAATTATGGAGGTTTCCCTGGAAGAATGGGGGTTCGGGTTTTACTCAAACCTCTTTACAGTCCCGAAGCCAAACGGGGACGTGAGGCCCATATTAAATCTAAAAGGGCTAAACAAATTCCTGCATATCAGGACTTTCCGGATGGAGTCGATCCGATCGGTGGCCACTGCCCTACAAGGGGAGGAATGGTTAGCCTCGATCGACATCAAAGATGCTTATTTGCACATTCCCATCCTTCCAGTCCACCAAAAATTTCTACGCTTTGCAGTAGAAGGGCGCCATTTTCAGTTCAGAGCTTTACCCTTCGGTCTGGCCACAGCACCACGAGTGTTCACAAAAATTTTGGCCCCATTATTGGCCAATCTAAGAACGCAAGGTGTAACGATAATGGCATATCTAGACGACTTGTTGCTGATAGAACACTCAGTGAAAAAACTAGAAGTGGTCGTTCACAAGACAATCAAGTATCTGGAATCTCACGGTTGGATTATCAACCGAGACAAGTCGGCCCTAAAACCAGTCAAAAGTCTGGAATACTTGGGGCTAAGGCTAGATTCAGGCCAGAGGAAAATATTCTTGCCTCGAAAAAAGGTGTTGTCTTTGAGAGATTTGATCCACTTAGTGGGTACAAAAAGACACCCGTCCATACGCCTGTGCATGAGGCTGCTGGGAAAAATGGTGGCATCATTCGAAGCAGTACCCTACGGTCAATTCCATTCAAGGAATTTGCAAAGGGCCATACTGTCAGCCTGGAACAAGAAAGTTCAGGCCATAGACTTACCAATGTCTTTGTCCCCTTCCGTTCGCAAGAGCCTCCGTTGGTGGTTGGTTCCCCAGAATCTGGAAAAAGGGAAATCCTTCAGTCCGATTTCTTGGAAGGTGGTCACTACAGATGCCAGCCTTATAGGCTGGGGAGCAGTACTGGAGCAATGGTCTCTCCAGGGCAGATGGTCGGATGCGGAAAAGGCCCTGCCCATCAATCTCTTAGAGATACGAGCAGCCCGGTATGCCCTAGTAGCATGGACATCCAAACTCCAAGGGTCCCCTGTCAGAATTCAATCAGACAATGCCACGGCAGTGGCATATATCAATCATCAGGGTGGCACCAGGAGTCGTGCAGCCCAGAGGGAAGTAAATTGCATCCTGAAATGGGCAGAAAGATATGTCCCAGCCATATCCGCGGTACTCATTCCAGGAGTGGAGAATTGGAAGGCGGACTTTCTAAGTCGCCAACAATTATGCCCAGGGGAATGGTCCCTTCACCCCGAGGTTTTTCGGACAATATGTCAGCGGTGGGGAACACTGGATGTAGATCTGCTAGCATGCAGATTCAACGCAAAGGTGGACAGGTTTGTCTCTTGGACAAGGGATCCCCTAGCTTGCGGCTCGGATGCCCTAGTGTTCCCTTGGGATCAGTTCAAGCTGATATATGCATTCCCACCGCCACAATTGTTACCTTGATTACTCCGCAGAATCAGGGTAGAAAAGAAACCAGTGATTCTGGTGGCTCCAGCGTGGCCCCGAAGAGCATGGTACGTGGAGATTGTAAAAATGTCAGTGGGGAGTCCTTGGACTCTCCCACATCGTCCGGACCTGCTTTCGCAAGGACCGATATACCACCCTTCCTTACCAGCCCTAGGTTTGACGGCCTGGCTATTGAAGCCCACATTCTAAAAAAGAGAGGGCTCTCTAATCCTGTGGTATCTACCATGATCAATGCCAGGAAGACGGTATCCAGGCTGATCTACTATAGAATCTGGAAGGCGTACATCGCGTGGTGTGAGGCCAAGAAATGGCATCCACGTAAGTACGTAATAGGTAGGATTCTGGACTTCCTACAGTGGGCTGTAGATAGGAAGCTTGCCTTGAGTACTATCAAGGGTCAGATTTCGGCCTTGTCAATATTTTTTCAAAGGCCCTTGGCTTCGCATTCACTAGTCAAAGCCTTTATACAAGGAGTGATGCGTATTAGTCCTCCGGTTAATACTCCCATATGTCCATGGGATCTAAACCTGGTTCTGTCGGTTCTACAGAAACAACCATTTGAACCATTACAGCATATTTCCTTGGTTCTTCTCACCAGGAAATTTATTTTTCTAGTAGCCATTTGTTCGGCTAAAAGAGTGTCGGAATTAGCAGCTATGTCCTGTAAAGAGCCATATCTGGTTATCCATAAGGACAGAGTAGTGTTACGTCCTCATCCAGCCTTTCTTCCTAAGGTGGTATCGAGGTTTCATTTGAACCAAGATGTGGTTCTTCCTTCTTTTTTCCCCAAACCTAGTTCGGTAGAGGAAAAGTTATTGCATTCTTTGGATGTAGTAAGAGCAGTTAAAGCTTATCTAAAAGCCACTGCTCAGATTCGCAGAACGGATACTTTGTTTATTCTGCCGGAAGGCCCCAGAAAGGGTCAGGCAGCGTCAAAATCTACTTTAGCCAAGTAGGATTCGACAGGTCATAATGCAAGCCTATGGCTTGAGAAGGAGACCGCCTCCGTTCAAAGTTAGAGCGCACTCCACGAGAGCAGTTGGAACTTCATGGGCAGTGCATCACCAGGCCTCCCTGGGTCAAATCTGTAAGGCCGCAACATGGTCTTCAGTACACACGTTTACTAGGTTCTACCAGGTGGACGTTAGAAGTCAGGAGGATGTCGCCTTTGGGCGCAGTGTGTTGCAGGCCGCAAAAGATCCTCATGTCTGATGGCGCTCAGCTTATGTATGGTGTATCCCCCCCCTCATTGGGCATTGCTTTAGGACATCCCACATAGTAATGACTATGTCGCTCTGTGTCCCGTGATGTACGAGAAAGAAAATAGGATTTTTATAACAGCTTACCTGTAAAATCCTTTTCTTGGAGTACATCACGGGACACAGAGCTCCCACCCCTCTTTTGGGGACACTTATTGCTTTGCTACAAAACTGAGGTACTCCCAGATGGGAGGGGCTTATATAGGGGAGGGTACTTCCGGTTTTGGAAGTTGCCAGTGCCAGCACCTGAAGGTATCTATATAACCCACATAGTAATGACTATGTCGCTCTGTGTCCCGTGATGTACTCCGAGAAAAAGATTTTACAGGTAAGCTGTTATAAAAATCCTATTTTAAACAAACATTTACACTATGTAGTATACCTTGGTATAACAGAGAAGCTGGCTGTAATCCTGCTCTGACTTTAGTGCCAGCTACTTATAGTGGCAGGAGGGGAGGGGAGGGGCAGGGAGGAGATTTCTCACACACAGGAGCTGACAGGCAGGGAAAGAGGGGGGAGAGAAGAGAGACTGCAGGATGAGGGAGGCATGAAAACTGACCAAGATATCATGGATCAGCAGCCATAATTACCGGGGTTAGTTCACCTAGGGGGGACACAGGAACAGGCAAGATGAACCAGTTTTTTTACAACATAGAAGGGGACAGATTAGACAACACAAGCACTATGCTGTTTAACCTGATTTAAGAAAACAGGATCACTTTAATATAATGTATACACCATCAGCACTGCCTCCTATTGTAGTATCCCCCTCTGTGTGTGATTTATAAAAATGAATGCTGTAAATACCTAATTTAACTGCAGAGATTGCGATCACATGACTGGCCAGCTTTCTACTTTCCTCCTCTGAGAGATACAGCGGGAGGGGCTGAGATTCCTCTGCTGTCCGTCTGGAGGGGAGGAGGAGAGAGCTGGCTGGTCATGTGATCGCAATCCCATCTCTTAAATTAGGTATTTACAGCATTTATATTTATAAATCATTCTAAGAGGGGGACCCTGCAATAGGAGGCAGTGCTGATGGTGTATACAGGTTAGTGTTATAAGAGCAGCAGGAGGGGGAGGGGTGGCTCACACAAAGATAGAGAGGGAAGGGGATTAAGGAGAACACATAAGCAAAGAGGAGAGCAGATAGCAGGCTGCTGATGACAGAGGCACGTAAATTGACCACGGTGTCTGGTCTCAGTAGCCATGATACACCATGGTCAGTTTACAGAGGGGTGGGAAGAAACTGGCAGGATCAGCCAGGTTTTTTTAGGTATCACAGGGGGCCAAATGACACAGGACAAGCACTGTCTCATATAACATGCTTTGAAGGAGCAGGATCCATTTTTTATTTTTTGGGGGGTTAAACAAACGCTTTAAGGTAAGTAAAAAATAAGGCTTTTCGAGAAGGATTTTTTTTAAGGATCCAGAAAGAGGGAGGAGTGAGGAAGGGGTGTGAAAATTAAAGTGGAAGTAAACTTCCATCACTAACTTTTACCTATGGGTAAGCCTATAACAAGGCTTACCTATAGATAGTGTAAATATCTCCTAAACGGGCACCGTTTAGGAGATCTTTACTGTACATGCGGCCAGTGACATCACTGATGCATTCGTGCTAGCACATTATGACATTACCTTGCAGGGTAAAAAAAAAAACATCCAGCGGTTTACAACCGCTTTAAATGTTTGCTAATGTTTGATTTACTTACCACCCAGCGTCTACCTACTGTATGTTGGTGTAAGATGAGCTGACCTCTACGTACCCATTTCGCCATTCTTCCACAAAATTACCTATATCAAATTACATTATGTACTCAGCAAACAAGAAAGGGGGGAAAACGACACGACGCACACTGAGGTTCCTTTCCCCCGCCTGCCGCGCGCGGGGGGGCGGATATTCTGTCACTGTGTGTCTACGTCACACATGCGCGCTGGATGCGCAGCGTCCTTGTGACACGGTCCATCAGGCGCAGCAATATTCATCCGCCCGAGGTTGTGGCGGGGCTGGGCTGACTCCGGCTGCTGGGCGCAGATACGCCCGGACGTCAGGTCCCGCCCTTCCCCCCCCTTCACGCTCATGGCTGTGACGTAGGGGGCGTGGCCTTGGCAGCTCTTATAGGCGGCGGCCCGGATGTGTTCTGAGTTCCTCTGAGCCCTCCGTCACTTATTTCCACACGGTTGTTTGGACTGGTTCCCTTTCTTTTCAGCACAGGTAATCTCCACACTCACTGTTTAATTTCATTTCCCCCTTTCCACCGGGTGTCTTGGTGATGATCTTTACCATGGTCCTTCACCTTCACTCCTGGACGGCCTCAATTTCCTCCCACTACTCCTGTATTAACCACTTTCCCCATCCAGTCCATTTCTGACACTACCCCACTCACTCCCTATGCACACCTGCCCCAATAATGGGTTGCCTCCTTTTGTTTTCCATACATTACAGCCACCCTCTTCACCATTGCCCACACTTACACTAGGTATTCTCGGGGGGGCTCGGAGCAACCCGGATGGCCTTCTGTGATTTTTGCCGCCTTGCACACGCCCTCTTGGTTCCCAACACTGATGCTCCTGGGTGGCCTACGGTACTTGACGCCATGTCTCCTAATGCACACAGATCGTAAGTTTTCTTGTCATTTACGTTTTTTTGGGGGGTTCTACCCATCCTCCCTTACCCTGACATAGTTAACTGACGTGGTTAAATTTATCTTCCCATTGCAGATACCTACCATGTCTGCTCCTGAAGAGCGGTTAAAAGCCGCGAAATGCGTCGAGCTACTAGATATAGTGTACTAGCTACACACCCACCTGAATATGTGTCTTTAATGCTTTACCCTATAGGGATCCTAAGAACATTGATCGTGCAGATGTTATTATTTTAAATATAATTATCCAATTATGAATATGGTGGCCCCCTTTTATTTTACTGTGAACATTAAATGGTTGCAAACATGTTATTACTAGTGAGTGCCAGGTTAGAAAATGGTGCCTTGTTATGGGTGCATTTCTGTGTACATGGACATCAATGTATGTAAAATAGGATTTTTTACTCACCGTAAAATCCTTTTCTCTGAGTTCATGGACCGACACTGCTTCCTATTGACATAGTGGGTATTATCCGTTATTTAGGAGTGAGTAGGCAGAAAAACTTGTAAAAAGTGTTGCATCACACCTTCTACAGTTCCTTTCGGAAGAAAGGAAGGCTGCGGCCGCAGCACCACCTTATTCTTGTGGAAAATCAAATAGGGAGCTGTTGGGGGCAACCTGGTCCACACATCTGTTTTTATAGCGAAATGACACTCGATGTCCTCAGACAGAGTCTGCATAGTAGTATAGCAGGAAAGGGCTTATCTCCAGCCCACCTGCTGTGCGAGGAGCTTCAAAGAGGTTCATGACAATGGACTGCGCATGAATGTGCAGTATCGCCCCCAGAGGCCAGGTATGGCAGGACAATCAGTAACAAGACAAGAATCATGAAAGTGCAACGATTGGTCGAGGGGGCAAGGGGAAGGAGCTTGAATGAGTAATGAGTGAGTTTTGTAAATAGGGTTCGTAACACAGAGCTCAGTCTAATCCCTTTTTGACTGCAAGGACCTCTGTCATCTGGCTGGGACCTTGCTCTGATGGCCATTTTTGGGCCTAAAACATGTGGCCTGCAGAAGCCTACAAAGGCCTACTGAGGCCTAGTTCTCTGTTACATCTGAGCCCAGCCAGGGAGGATTACCGTGAGGAGTGTTAAGTATATTTTGTATTATTATTTGTTGATGTAGATTGTATCTGATATCTGTTGCTAAGATATGTTTCCTATTTTTAAAGGAATAAATGTAACATGATTTACTGAGCAACTGAGCTGGTCTTTATAAGTAATTTTAGAGCATTAGGCCTAGCATTCTCTGATAGGCTATAATAGCAAATAAGGGACTATACACATTAATACATAGATGCAATAGTTATAGATTATAGATTAATATATATAACATTGCACAGTTTATAATATTTGGCACCCTATAGGACTGTGGGATTTATTCCTGCACAGAATTCACAAACCCTAATGTATTTTTGTTTGAGTCTGTTAAGCTAAGAAGTCCTCAAATAACCCAGAACCGAACTGAAAGTTCTATGAAATTTCATCAAGTGAGCGGACGTGTAAAACCTGGTGGAATTATTTTTGGCTGATATGAGTATATATGTTAAACGTTCGTTGTATTGTTAATGCGCGTTAGGCCTGTAGCCAGTCAATCGTACTGGTGAGTGAGGGATTGATCATCCCAGGTTATCCGATATAGCCTGCAGATTGACAGGATAAACCCCACATCTTTGCGGAAAAAGTGGGGGAAATATAGATTGTTTTTGTATTTTAAAATTTTTATGAATCTACGTTTTTTAAGTTTTTTATGAAGTTTGTTTTGGATACTTTGAGAAAAAAAAAATGAAATTTTTTGAAATATTTTTTTTAAAGTTTTTTTTATGACAATTTTTAAATATATATTTTTACATTTTTATATACATTTTTCAATATTTTTTTTTTTAAGCTTTTAATTTTTTTACCCACGTGCTGTTCCTATAGAAGTTCCATGTGGCCTGCAATGTAACAGGAGAGCACTGATGAAATGTGCTCTGTAGGACTACAAGTGACACATTTTAAATGGCTTTGTAGCAGTTTTCTTTCTCGTACATCACGGGACACAGAGCGACATAGTCATTACTAATGGGTTATATAGATACCGTCAGGTGCTGGCACTGGCAACTTCCAAAACCGGAAGTACCCTCCCCTATATAAGCCCCTCCCATCCGGGAGCACCTCAGTTTTTTGCCAGTGTCTAAGGTGTTGGCCAAGAAGAAACATGTGTTTTCCACTGAGCTTGCGTACAGGTTCTTTTGGGCCTCAGTAAGCTATTCCGGATCCGACCAAAAAAGCTTCATAGCTAAACGGTCGGTACCCGGGCCTTGCAGAGAAGAGCAAGGTTTTGCCTGTAATGCTTCTCTTAGGAGAGCTGGACCCTGGGATCCAGAGCTCTGGTCATACCCACGACCAAGATGTTTTCTGTGCAGGGTGCTATACAGGTCCAGGGGAGTGGAATCCTTGGGAACCCGGTCCCTGAAGGTTTGATTACAATGCCTGCCGTGATAGGTGAAGTTTGGGCTTTTGTGGACCAAACAAAGTCCTGCGGCGGGGAACAGGTAAGTGGGGGCCCCCAGGAACTTGGTTCTATTGGGGGACCCCCAAGCCTAATTTGTCTTTCTGTCTGTTACCTAATGGTATTCCCGCAAAATTCTGTGCATGCCTGTAACTACTAAAAAAATGTAATAATTTTTAATGGTGGTCAAGAAAAAAAAAAAAAAAAAATTGTTTTTAATATATTAGACTGCGGTACCTGTGTTTGTCCACTAGAGGCCGCTGTGGAATGTTTTCTTGTCATGTGGACTAGCTTCTTCTCAGCAGAGCAAAGTCCAGGCAGATGGTGAGTTCTCTTATAGGAAACTGCTTCCTCTGCCATGTTGCAGTGCTCGTCCATCCCCCGGCCTGCGGCAAAGAGGGGCCCTGGCTCCTGTCCCTTGTTACCATATTTGAAATTAGCGCCGAAGGCGCACGTGCCCGCGCGCGTGCACGCGCCTCTATATATAGAGGTGAGCCGGGAAAGGGGGCGGAGCCTGGGGGATGACGCTCTGTGTGCGCCGCAGCGCTTCTGCGCATGTGCGGGCAACCCAGCAGTTTAAAAAAACCACAATATTGTAGTGAGCTGGCTATGAAGTACAGAGACAGAGCTGGCAACATTTAAAGGCATACAGCAAGCGGTTGATACAGGCATCCCCTAGAAAGGCACATTAGTAGACACCAACTGTGATATAGCAGCAATTGTGCTAGACTATTCTCAGTAAAAGTGGTGTATTACGGCTGGAATACCTCAGCTTTAGGCTTAGGAATATGCCGTCCAGAAGCTCCGGAACTGAATCTTCCAGGAAGCGAAGGGGGTCTCATCGGGCTCGGAGGATCTTGGGCATACTCCTGCTGCACCAGTCTCCCCTGAAGTTCAGAGGTAAGTGACCGTAGAGACCCCGCAGGGTACTTGGTACTGTGGCTGTCCTCAGTTCACCTGCTCCTGTGTATGTAACAGAGGAGGTTTTTTCCTCAGCTCTGGGAGGATTAGAGAGAGATTGTCAACATTTATCGCTGCCTCCCTGTCAGGGAAAGCACGCCCGATCTCCGTCTCCTCCTTCAGAGTGCCTGTTAGCAGAGCAACAGTCCCATACAGGGATCGACCTGCCTGAAGGGGATCAGGATGAGGTTGATTCTGTTATAGAGGAATCAACAGTGGGGGAACCTTTTCTCAGCATCTTAAGCTGAAAGATTATGGGTTCAGTCTCTGACTAACATGGTCCGATCAGCATTTAAAAATGCACCTTGCGGAACCATCAACCACTACTGTATCCTCGTTGGGGTCGCTAGAAGCCCCCAGACTGTTTGTTCTTTTCCACTTCACCCTTTACTGAAAGGGCTCATTTACCAGGATTGGGAACGTCCTGAGAAAATATTTATTCCCCCAAGAGATTTCCGGTGGTCTATCCCATGGAGGATAAGTTCATCAAAAAAAAAAAAAATGGAAGGTCCCTACAGTGGACGCAGCCATCTCTTGTATGTATAAATCACTGACATGTCCAGTGGATAATGTCCAAATCTTCAAGAACCCAATAGATAAAAGATTGGAGTCCTTATGAAAATCTGCTTGGTGATACAACCAGCAGTAGCAGCTATTGGGGTCTGCTAAGCAGTGAAGGATCAGTTGAAACAGGTCTTGAGGGACTTGACAGATCAGCAGGCTTTGCCCTAGCTGATCTACCTAGAGCCTTAGGCTTTGCGGTTGACGCCATAGAGGATTCAGTCCATCAGGCCTCCCGCCTTACGCTGTCTATAGTACATATGCGTAGGCTCCTATGGCTCAAAAACTGGTCTGCTGAAGCTCCCTGTAAAGAATGGCTGGTTAGCGTCCCATTTCATGGTGAACGCTTATTCAGGGAAAACCTGGACAAATATATCCAGAAAATTTCCAGCGGTAAAAATACGCTCTTACCGGTTAAAAGCAGAGTTAGAGGTCCCTCTTTAAGAGGCCTGCTTCTCCAGTCCCTGGGGCATCGGCTGTGTAACAGTTCCGACGGCCTCCTCGGTCAAATCCCGGGGGTAAAAAACAGGGACAGTAGCAGGGTAATGAGAAACCCTGGGTCAGGGGAGGTACAAAACCTCCCCCAAAGTTAAATTCATTGAAGCCCCCACTCAGTCGGGTGGGGGGAGGACTCCAGTTGTTCGCAAGAGACCTGGCGGGACACGATCAAGACAGATAGGTGCTCTCCGCAGTAGGTTTGGGATACAGTTTGGAGTTAAAAGACTCTCCTCCTTCCCATTTTTGAGGTCAAACGTGCCAAGGGATCCCCGGAAGAGAGAGTCCCTCCTGTTGGCACTAGAACAACTATTGCTCCAAGGAGTAATTATGGAGGTTCCCCTGGAAGAATGAGGGTTCGAGTTTTACTCAAACCTCTTTACAGTCCCGAAGCAAACGCGGTCGGGAGGCCCATATTAATTCTAAAAGGGCTATACAAATTCCTGTATATCAGGACTTTCCGATGGAGTCGATCCGATCGGTGGCCACTGCCCTACAAGGGGAGGATTGGTTAGCCACGATCGACATCAAAGATGCTTATTTGCACATTCCCATCTTTCCAGTCCACCAAAAATTTCTACGCTTTGCAGTAGAAGGGCGCCATTTTCAGTTCAGAGCCTTACCCTTCGGTTTGGCCACAGCACCACGAGTGTTTACAAAAATTCTGGCCCTTTATTGGCCAATCTAAGAACACAAGGTGTAATGATAATGGCATATCTGGATGACTTGTTGCTGATAGACCACTCAGTGAAAAAACTAGACGTGGTCGTTCACAAGACGATCAAGTATCTGGAATCTCACGGTTGGATTATCAACCGAGACAAGTCAGCCCTAAAAACCAGTCAAAAGTCTGGAATACTTGGGGCTAAGGTTGGATTCAGGCTAGAGAAAAATATTCTTGCCTCGAGGAAAGGTGTTGTCTTTGAAAGATTTGATCCACTTAGTGGGTACAAAAAAGACAGCCGTCCATACGCCTGTATATGAGGCTGCTGGGAAAAATGGTGGCATCATTCGAAGCAGTACCCTACGGTCAATTCCATTCAAGGAATTTGCAAGGGGCCATACTGTCAGCCTGGAACAAAAAAGTTCAGGCCCTAGACTTACAATGTCCTTGTCCCCTTCCGTTCGCAAGAGCCTCCGTTGGTGGTGGGTTCCCCAGAATCTGGAAAAAAGGAAATCCTTCAGTCCGATTTCTTGGAAGGTGGTCACTACAGATGCCAGCCTTATAGGCTGGGGAGCAGTACTGGAGCAATAGTCTCTCCAGGGCAGATGGTCGGATGCAGAAAAGGCCCTGCCCATCAATCTCTTAGAGATACGAGCAGCCCGGTATGCCCTAGTAGCATGGACATCCAAACTCCAAGGGTCCCCTGTCAGAATTCAATCAGACAATGCCACAGCAGTGGCATATATCAATCATCAGGGGGGCACCAGGAGTCGTGCAGCCCAGAGGGAAGTAAATTACATCCTGAAATGGGCAGGAAAAATATGTCCCAGCCATATCTGCGGTATTCATTCCAGGAGTGGAGAATTGGAAGGCGGACTTTCTAAGTCGCCAGCAATTAGGCCCAGAGGAAGGGTCCCTTCACCCCGAGGTTTTCTGGACAATATGTCAGCGGTGGGGAACATCGGATGTAGATCTTCTAGCATCCAGATTCAACGCAAAGGGGGATAGGTTTGTCTCTCGGACAAGGGATCCCCTAGCTTGCGGCTCGGATGCCCTAGTGTTCCCTGGGGATCAGTTCAAGCTGATATATGCATTCACACCGCCACAATGGTTACCTCGATTACTCCGCAGAATCAGGGTAGAAAAGAAACCAGTGATTCCGGTGGCTCCAGCGTGGCCCCGAAGAGCGTGGTACGCGGAGATTGTAAAATTTCAGTGGGGAGTCCTTGGACTCTCCCACGTCGTCCGGCTTTCGCAAGGACCGATATACCACCCTTCCTTACCAGCCCTAGGTTTGACGGCCTGGCTATTGAAGCCCACATTCTAAAAAAGAGAGGGCTCTCTAATGCTGTGGTATCTACCATGATCAATGCCAGGAAGCCGGTATCCAGGCAGATCTACTATAGAATCTGGAAGGCGTACATCGCGTGGTGTGAGGCCAAGAAATGGCATCCACATAAGTACGTAATAGGTAGGATTCTGGACTTCCTACAGTGGGCTGTAGATAGGAAGCTTGCCTTGAGTACTATCAAGGGTCAGATTTCGGCCTTGTCAATATTTTTTCAAAGGCCCTTGGCTTCGCATTCACTAGTCAAAGCCTTTATACAAGGAGTGATGCGTATTAGGCCTCCGGTTAATATTCCCATATGTCCATGGGATCTAAACTTGGTTCTGTCGGTTCTACAGAAACAACCATTTGAACCATTACAGCATATTTCCTTGGTGCTTCTCACCAGGAAATTGATTTTTCTAGTAGCCATTTGTTCGGCTAAAAGAGTATCGGAATTAGCAGCTATGTCCTGTAAGGAGCCATATCTGGTTATCCATAAGGACAGAGTAGTGTTACGTCCTCATCCAGCCTTTCTTCCTAAGGTGGTATCGAGGTTTCATTTAAACCAAGATGTGGTTCTTCCTTCTTTTTTCCCCAAACCTACTTCGGTAGAGGAAAAGTTATTGCATTCTTTGGATGTAGTAAGAGCAGTTAAAGCTTATCTAAAAGCCACTGCTCAGATTCGCAGAACGGATACTTTGTTTATTCTGCCGGAAGGCCCCAGAAAGGGTCAGGCAGCGTCAAAGTCTACTTTAGCCAAGTGGATTCGACAGGTCATTATGCAAGCTTATGGCTTGAGAAGGAGACCGCCTCCGTTCAAAGTTAGAGCGCACTCCACGAGAGCAGTTGGAACTTCATGGGCAGTGCATCACCAGGCCTCCCTGGCTCAAATCTGTAAGGCCGCAACATGGTCTTCGGTACACACGTTTACTAGGTCCTACCAGGTGGACGTTAGAAGTCAGGAGGATGTCGCCTTTGGGCGCAGTGTGTTGCAGGCCGCAAAAGATCCTCATGTCTGATAGCGCTCAGCTTATATATGGTGTATCCCCCCCTCATTTGGCATTGCTTTAGGACATCCCATTAGTAATGACTATGTCGCTCTGTGTCCCGTGATGTACGAGAAAGAAAATAGGATTTTTATAACAGCTTACCTGTAAAATCCTTTTCTTGGAGTACATCACGGGACACAGAGCTCCCGCCCCTCTTTAGGGACACTTATTGCTTTGCTACAAAACTGAGGTGCTCCCGGATGGGAGGGGCTTATATAGGGGAGGGTACTTCCGGTTTTGGAAGTTGCCAGTGCCAGCACCTGACGGTATCTATATAACCCATTAGTAATGACTATGTCGCTCTGTGTCCCGTGATGTACTCCAAGAAAAGGATTTTACAGGTAAGCTGTTATAAAAATCCTATTTTTTTTTTTGATTCCTGTGTGTGGATTGTAAGCAGCTGTTATAAAGGCAGGTAAAAGTTGCCATAAAAAACCTTTTCATTAGATCTGTTTGTTTGTCTGTGAAGCAACCGTTCAAACAGATTAAACAGGTTTTCAGGATAGGTAGTTGCAGAGTTAACATAGCAATGGATTTTCTTGAAAAATTCCTTAAGAATGGCGCTGTTCACTTTAATACTATACAAAGGAATGTGGTAAGACACCAATTCAATGACGTCTTGGAGTATATAAAAGGTATGGTTAACCACTTCAATACAGGGCTTTTTATACCACCTCAATACCGGGCCTATTCTGGCACTTCTCTCCTACTTGTAAAAATCATCATTCTTCTGCTTGAAAATTACTCAGAACCCCCAAACATTATATATGTTTTTTTAGCAGACACCCTAGGGAATAAAATGACGGTCATTGCAATTTTTTATCTTGCACGGTATTTGCGCAATAATTTTTCAATTGTTTTTTTTTGGAAAAAAAGATGGTTTCATGAATTAAAAAATAACAAAACAGTAAAGTTAGCCCAATTTATTTGTAAAATATGAAAGATTATGTTACGCCAAGTAAATAGATACCTAACATGTCACGCTTTAAAATTGCGCAGACTCATGGAATGGCGCCAAACTTCGGTACTTAAAAATCTCCATAGGCGACGCTTTGAAAATTTGTACAGGTTACCAGGTTAAAGTTACAGAGGGGGTCTAGTGCTAGAATTGTTGCAGGCGCTCTAACGCACGCGGCGATACCTCACATGTGTGGTTTGAACGGCGGGACTTACGCGTGCATTCGCTTCTGAGTGCGAGCTACCGGAGACAGGGGCGTTTAAAATTTTTTTTATATTATTATTTATTTAAATTTTTTTTGACATTTTTTTTTGATCACTTTTATTCCTATTACAAGGAATGTAAACATCCCTTATAATAGGAATGGTGTGTGACAGGTCCTCTTTATGGAGAGATGCGGGGTCAATAAGACCCCACATCTCTCCTCCAGGCTGGAAAGCATGAGATCGGGAAAAATAAATCACTGTTCTCATGCTTTTAGCCGCAATCGCGGCTTTGTTTACTTTTGGGAACCCAGGCGTGACGTCATCAGATCGCGCCTGGGCCTCCGACTGTAATAGAGATGACTGATGACCATCTGGTCACCAGTCATCTCTATGCTTGTCATGTGACAAGACAGCGGCGCCGGACGATTCTTTCTCCGGGCCCCCGATGGCACGGGAGAGCCCGGAGAAGCACCGGATGGCGGTGGCGGCGGGATGTCCCCTCCCGCCGCCTATACGAACGATCAAGCGGCGGAACCGCCGCTATGATCATTCTTATCGTGCGCAGAATCGCCGGCTGAAGACAAGGATATCTGAATGATGCCTCTAGCTGCAGGCATCATTCAGATATCCCCCCACAAAGCCCAGGACGTCATATGACGTCCACCCAGGATGGGAGATCCCATCTGTGGACATCGTATTACTATGGGCGGGTAAGGAAATGGTTAAAAAGGCAGATGCAGATATTCGTGATCGTATTGAACAATTAGTGACTGAGAAATGTGTATTGGAACAGAAAGTTGACATGTTAGAGGAAACTTGTAAACAGAGAGAAAGTTGCATTGCCTCTTTGAATCAGAGAGAGTCTGATAATGAGCATATTATAATACTGCTTAGGAAGGAATTAGCCGAATGTGCAATGGTGGAAGAAACCTCCGCACATGTTCAGTGCCCAGCAAAAATGGTCAAGCAGCATACAGAAAAACCATATGCGGTGGTTGATGCAAGTAATATTGATATGATAGAAATCAAGGTTGAAGATTTAAATAGAAGTGCGGTAACCGCGTTGGAAAATGATTCGGGGGTAGCCGAATCAGGGGAGACGTCTGATGAGTCCATCACTAGTGATTACTCCTCAGACTATGAAAGTGTAAAGTCTGTTCAGATTAATGTAATGCAACAATGTGAGTCTCCATCGCCTTATGCTCAGAGAAGGACCCATGCAGGAAGACCAACCCTTACATTTTTTTTTATGTAAAAGGGAGGGGGTCACATTGCCAGATATTGTTGGGTGGCAAATAATGACATCAAAAAAAGATCTCAACACCCCAAAACGACCCCAAGGCGTTATGAAGTGTATTCGGTGAGATGGGGTAGCAATAGGCAAAGGGGCCATAATACTCAATTAAGACAGGAAAGGCATTATTATGAAAAATGGAGGGAGCCACATGTTCATTCAAATATAGCAATGGGGGGAAACAATGGTAGCAGCCCTTAGGGAGCTGCAGGGATGGTGAGAATTTTCTGGATAATGTTTCTTTGCTATGAATAAGATGCGAGTTACAGAGGTTTGCCCTTCAGGTTTGGAATATTATAGAGGACCTTGATCTGTATATATTTTCGAGGATAGGCCGCGGGATCGTTATTTTGTTTTTAAAATACTCTTAGTTTCAATTTTTTTTTTAATAACATTCCAATGTTTGCCCCCTGGACTAATCTACCATTCTGGCTTGTAAGTAGTTGGACGCAAATGGCATTGCCATTTTTTCCTGAGTAATAGGGCAAAGTTTTCCAATACTGCCTGCTTAGTATAGGAAAATATGGCAAATGTTACCCTAGCATTACAATTAATGGGAAAATGCTTGGGGGACTTAAAAAGTCAATTGTTATGATAATTGTGTGTAATAACCGCCTTTGTGTTTCTTTTTTTTCTAGAGACCAGGGAAGAAGTTAAACTGGTTTGGATACTAATGTTTGTGTTTTGTTTGCAGATCCTTCAAAGTGAAAACAACAGTGGGCAAATTTTACAGAGCAGGGGTTAGGTTATTGTAAATGCATAATCGATTATCACATGGTACCATTAGCTCATTAATTAATAATTGTTTGCAAACAATGAAAACAATTAAACAATAGGCAGACAGTAATGGAGTAAAGAGTTACAAATGAAGTTACAAATGTTGTGATGAAGTACAGATGTTTTTTTTTTGTTATTCCCATTAACTAATTCTCTTCCAGATCGAAATGAGCACTTACTCTTCTCATGAGAAAAGTTCATGGATGTCTTTAATTAAAAGTTGAGTGTTTGTCATTGTTTGATGATGGGTGTCTTGCCATGTTGTTGTGTGTTGATGGCCAGATTTTAAATTTTTATTGATTTTCATTTTTCAAGAAAAAAAATATGTTTATTTTTTTTTTTAAGTTTTTATTTTTTTGCTCATTCATTTTCTTTAATTTTGTCTTTGTAATTTTATGTTTGTAGTAATTTTTTTTATTATTATTAATTATTTAAAATTTTTATTATTTTTTTTTCTTTTCCATTTTATTTTTAATATTTTTTTATTATTTTCATTGTTTTTTTTTATATTGTTTCATCTATTTTATTTTTGGTTTCGTTCAGGTGGAAAAATTGTTAGGTTTAATCCACCTGAAAAGGGGGTCATTAGCAACTGACTAGATGGTCATTGACTATGTCCTCAATTAGCAGCTGACTACATTGTGGCTAAGTGAAGCCATTTTAGCTACGGAAGTTTTTTTTTTGTTTGTTTGTTGTTTTTTTCATTCAGGTGGAAAAAGTTCCAAAAATTTAGGATTTATCCACCTGAAAGGGGAAGTAGTGCATAGATCAGAAAATACAGATAATGCAGTGTTTTTTTTGAATGCTTCAAATTTTGAATTTTTGAGAAGCAACGTTCACGTGCATTTTTTATTTTAGATTTTTGCTCGTACCATGGGGATCCATTTTAGAGTGATTTCATCCTAAAGGAATCATGGTTGTTTTGGTAATTTGTTCAGAAGTCAGGAATACTAAATTCCTGTGTTAGTAGATATTATGGATAAGAATTTGATTCTGCTCTTGTTCTTAACTTCCAGAATCTTGGTGGAGCGAGATTGGAGAGGATTCTGGAACAGAGATGAAAGATGTTCATCTGGTTGGCAGTTCGTCTGTGCCATACCACACCGAAAATTTGTTCCTATAAACGTTCAGGAGAGAAAATATTCTGACTAATACTTGAAATATAAGGTTTCTTTTTCTTATGGACAATTTTTGCGCTGATACTGAATCTGAAGGACTTTGCCCAGCAACAAGACTTGTGAAACATTTTGCCAAAGTCTCTCCTGTCATTTATGAATGCAAACGGACTATGAATATAAATGCAATGGGTTGGAGGTTGGGGAAGGAATATAACCTATCCAATCCTTCAGAACAAGAGATGTATTATATGTTTTTTCCTTTTTATCATGGGAGGAGGAGTTGAAAGAAGGAAATGTTTTTTTTTAATATGTGACATATATTGACATAACTGAATATGGTGCAGGTACCTAGAAGGTGGACACTTATGCATAAAGGTGTCTGGTACCAGGTGACACATCAATGGGGTGAAAGCTTCTTAGTAGGGGTGGTGTCTCAATCTTAGCAGTCCTATAGAGAAGCTCTCGGTTAGTGGACATGTGGGACACCAGAACCGGACATGTGGGAGATACACCTAATTGATGTCTCACCTGAGAGGTTTGGAACCCTGCACAGGTAATGCCAGTGACTACATATATAGGAACATGCTCCGTTGAACAAAGGGAATAAACACTGGCTACCAGGGTGCAGTATACCTTCACCACATGGCGCTTCAGCATCTCATAGTGGTTGATAAAAACCTATTACCCTATATGTGCTGAATATACTCTGAATCAAGTGCGGTCAATATATTAGTGGCTTGCTCCCAGAGATATGCGGAACGCTTATTTCTGAGGAGTAACCCGAAAGAGCATCAAGCTAATCTACAGTATCTCTACCTGAGGGGCAGTGGCCTGATGAGTTAGCATCACCGCTCAGTAAGACTTTGCCAAAACACGGCGCTTACACTAATCCAAAGTGGTGTTGGAATGCCTGGATGGGCTGTACTGGTTTGGATTGTGAAAGGTTTTGTACTGTATGATCCCATATACAGAATTGCAGACTCAGTCTGTATATTTTGTGGCATCAATGGGCTTACTGACGGGGGATTCTATCTTGTTGCATTTGTGGCTAAGTGACACACAGGTGATCAGAGAATACAGAAGCTGGGGGCAGGTTGATATTTCCCTCTGTCGGAAGCATGACCACGATGTCCTTTGCATACCAGGTCAATACACGGTACTCTGTGTTCTGGATGGAGAGATCATTGCTGGGAAGGAAGCACCTGGGTATTATTTAGGACATAGACAAGTTTGTTTCTTTGTCCTAGAGGATACCGATGTAGCGTTAGTCATGGAACTAGGGTATTTCTTGAACCTAACAGTAGGTAGGGGTGCATGAGATGCCCTGGGCATGGTCACTGATAATCCAGACACACGGATGAAATTTTGTGGGTTTTGTTATTGTTTGAGATTTCATGTGTGTTGTTAGACTCAAAACTTATATAGGAAGCTCTCCCGCTTATCTATGCAAGTTTGGGGGCAAATTGAAGGTAGGGTCTCTTCGTACAAATTAGAGACTTTGCTGCCAATTTAGATCCCTGAGGTATCGCAGACAGGCCAAGTTGCGGAAAGAAAGACCGCTGTGAGCAAGCCTGCCCAATCCCGACCTGTATAGGAGGTTGGGAGCGGAAGGCGTAATTAGATGGATAATATATATATATATATATATATATATATGCGTATATTATGATAATGGGTTGATTTATGTCTTGGTATAGTGTGATAAAAATATATATTAGGCTAGTAATATGGCCAAATAAGGTCCTCCTCGAGGCTCTGTATCTGGAAGCTGGTTGAGTTGTTGCTCTGAGTGTGTGCGGGTGAATGGTGAGTGAATGGATACCCCTTGCCGGTACTATACCCCGTCGTGAAGATGTGAAGAAGAAGATACAGAATGGTGACAGGGAAGCTGTCACGGAAGATTGATATTGGTGTGTCACCCAGTAGCAAAACGGCACGTGTGGGGAAACCCAGCACGTTAAGACCGTTATGGACTGTTCTATAGGAGCTGGTTCTGAAGCCTATGTTAAGAGGCGCAACACGGTAAAACCATTATGGACTGTTCAAGAGGTACTGGTTCTGAAGCACATGTTGGAAGATAATTATGGACTGTTCCACAGGGGCTGTTTCTGAGGTGCATGTTGAAAACGCAACACATGAAGACAGTTAAGGGCTGTTCGGACCATATGGACTGTTCAATGGGAGCCATGTCTGAAGAAGGGTGATATGCGAACTTTAGGCGCAAAGCGGCATATGTTGGGGGCAACCTAGTCCACACATCTATTTTTAAAGCGAAATGACACTTGATGTCCTCAGACAGAGTCTGCATAGTAGTATAGCAGGAAAGGGCTTATCTCCAGCCCACCTGCTGTGCGAGGAGCTTCAAAGAGGTTGATGACAATGGACTGTGCATGAATGTGCAGTATCGCCCCCAGAGGCCAGGTATGGCAGGACAATCAGTAACAAGACAAGAATCATGAAAGTGCAACGATTGGTCGAGAGATAGACGGGCGGGCAAGGGGAAGGAGCTTGAATGAGTAATGAGTGAGTTTTGTAAAAAGGGTTCGTAACACAGAGCTCGGTCTATTCCCTTTTTGACTGCAAGGACCTCTGTTATCTGGCTGGGACCTTGCTCTGATGGCCATTTTTGGGCCTAAGACATGTGGACTGCAGAAGCCTACAAAGGCCTACAGAGGCCTAGTTTTCTGTTACATCTGAGCCCAGCCAGGGAGGATTACCGAGAGGAGTGTTAAGTATATTTCGTATTATTATTTGTTGATGTAGATTGTATCTGATATCTGTTGCTAAGATATGTTTCCTATTTTTAAAGGAATAAATGTAACATGATTTACTGAGCAACTGTGCTGGTCTTTATGGGTAATATTACAGCATTAGGCCTAGCATTCTCTGATAGGCTAGAATAGCAAATAAGGGACTATACACATTAATACATAGATGCAATAGTTATAGATTAATATATATAACAATAATTGCACATTTTATAATAGGAGCCTTGCATGACAAGGCTGCCAGCTCAGAAACTCGTCTAACTGATGTAACAGCCACCAAAAAGACCACTTTCTGAGAAAGTGTCAACAAGGGAATATCCCTAATATTCTCAAACGGTGACTTCTGAAGCACCGAGAGGACCAGGTTCAAGTCCCACGGAGGTAGCGGGGGACGGACCGGAGAAGCCACATGTCGAACCCCCTGCACAAATGTACTCACAAGAGAGTGAGCCGCCAGGGGTCGCTAAAAAAAGACAGCCAGGGCAGATATCTGTCCCTTAACCGTACTTGGGGAAAGCCTTTGGTCCACCCCACGTTGTAGAAACAGTAGGATTCTGTAGACCAAATAAGTTCCTCACACATGGAAATGTAGGCCCTCCAAGTGCGATGATAGATCCTCCTAGAGGACGGCTTCCGAGCACTTCTCAATAGTAGAGATTACTGAATCTGACATCAGGCCACGGTGTCTCAGTACCTGGTTCTCAATAGCCATGCCGTTAAAGCCAGTGACTGTAAAGCAGGATGGAGTATGAGACCTTGCGATAGCAAGTCCTTCCGTAGTGGTAGGCGCCAGGGGACGTCTGCTACCAGACGTATTAGATCTGTGTACCAAGGATGCTGAGGCCAATCTGGAGCGATCAAAATCATTGGAATTTCCTCTGCCTCCACTCTGCGAAGCAGATGAGGAAGGAGCCTCATGGGAGGGAAGGCATAGATTAGCCGATACTGACTTCACGATGTTACCAGCGCGTCCGTTGCATCTGCCCATGGGTCCTTTGACGGGGCCACAAACCTCAATACCTTCCGAATGAGTCGGGACGCCAGAAGATCTACGTCTGGCGTGCCCCATCTTTGGCAGAGGAGCTGGAACACATCCGGGTGTAAGGACCATTCTCCCTGGTCCAGCATTTGGCGACTCAGTTAGTCCGCCTGCCAGTTCTCCAAACCCAGAATGTACACGGCCGACAGTGCCGGTACGCTACTTCCTGCCCACCTCAGGATGCGAGCGACCTCCGATGCTTCAGCTGAGCTTCTTGTTCCTCCTTGATGATTGACATATGCCACTGCCGTAGCGTTGTCTGGCTGGATCCTGACTGGACGTCCTTGCAGCCTCTGAGACCATCTGAAGAGGCACAGCCTGATCGCCCGGAGTTCAAGGACAAGATTCCTCCAGGGTCCAGCAACCTTGCGTTGACTGAACACCCCAGACTCCCCCCCAACCTGTAAGGCTGGCGTCTATCGTGATCACTATCCAATGAACAGGAAGGAATGACTTCCAGGCCAGCAGAGCCGGTGATGTCAGCCACCATACCATGGATCTCCTGACTAGGTGGCTTACCCGGATTTGATAATCCAGAGATGATGGGCATCTGTTCCATCTGGACAGAACTTCCTTCTGTAACACCCGAGTGTGATATTGAGCATATGGGACCGCCTCGAAGGAGGCTACCATGAGAAACAAAACTCGCATGCAAAAACGGAGTGACGACCAACTCTTGGATGTCAGCTGCCGCACTGCAGCCCGAAGGGTCTGCAACTTTTCCACAGGGAGGAACACTCTTGCCTCTGAGGAATCCAGAATCAACCCCAGATACACTAGGTGTCGAGTCGGCACCAAAACTGACTTTTGCGTGTTTAGTACCCAACCACAGTCTCGGAAAGTCTGACAGGTTATGGACACGCTTATCTCTAATTCTGAGTTTGAAGAGGCCTTCAGAAGAAGGTCGTCCAAGTAGCCTACGATAGCGATGCCCCACTGTCTTAGGAGGGCCAGAATCGGGGCAAGCACCTTGGTGAACGTCCTGGGTGACAAAGCCAGGCCAAACGGGAGGGCCACAAACTGATAGTGGTTGTCCCTGATTGCGAATCGCAGAAACCTTTGGTGTCTGGAGTATATGGGCACATGCAGGAATGCGTCCTTGATGTCCAAGGATGCCAGAAAGTCTCCTGGATGGAGAGCAGTGACTACAGATCAAACCGACTCCATCTGGAACCTTTGTACTTTCACAAAGCAATTGAGGGCCCTGAGATCCAGGATAGGACAAACCCCATCCTTCTTTGGCACTATGAACAGATTTGAGTAAAAATCCTGAAAACGTTCCTGCTCTGGAACTGGAATGACCACCCCGCGTTCCAGCAGACCCTGGGCCGCCCCGTACAGGGCCTCCCGACGGGTCGTATGTAGCTGGAGGTTGGAGCGAACGAATCTGTCCGGTGGACAAGAGAGAAATTCTATCTTGTAGCCTGAGGAGATCACTTCGCAAACCCACCGGTCAGAGATCAGAGATGTCCACTGAGTCGCGAATTCGCAAAGACATCCCCCCACCCGAGAGATGGGTGGGGGCAGACCTTCATGCGGACGCAGATTTGTCCGCAGGCTTGTTGGGTTTTGCGGGGCCAAGGACGCGGGGCCAAGGACGCGGGGCCAGATCAGGCGGCGTATTGCTACCGCATAAACCGAAGCTTTAGACAGCAAGGGAATAGTATCCATGTCTGACGCGCAGACAAACTTAAGGCCCTGTACCAACTGGTCGGCTAAAGTTATTTCATCAGGAGGAACCTCTCGCTCCTTTAACTCCTGGAGTAGCAATTTTGCCTATTCAGTAAGTGTCTAAGAAACAAAGGCCCCGGCCAATGCCGGGCGCACCACTGAGCCTACCACTGAGTATAGGTAGCGAGCGAGTGCTTCAGCTTTCTTATCCGCAGGGTCCTTGAAAACAGGAGCCCCTTCCACTGGAATTGTGGTAGCTCTATTAAGTCTGGACACCGGAGGGTCCACTATTGGGGGAGAGGTCCATATCTTCAGAAAACTCTCCTCAAAAGGGGTACCGTACTGCAAAATTATTTGGGGGTGTAAAAACCCTTAGTGGGTTTTCCCACTCCTTGTATAAGAGCTTATCAAAATAAGACACACAAGGAAACACTTTAGCAGTGCGGGCAGGTTTACGGAACCCAAAGGGGACTGGTGTCTCTGTGCTTCTGCAGCATTCTCCAATTTTAGCATATCCCGCACTGCCGTAATAAGGTCAGATTCCAAAGCCTTATCGCTTACTGACCTGGACTTGGAGTCATTCTCACTGTCCGATTGGTAATGGTCTGCAGTCTCTGATGCATCAGAATCCGGGCCATGAGCCATAGCTGGGCCTGGTTCTGCATCAGAATTATCCCCGAAAGATTGCAGGGGACGGGGGCATTTACTACCCCCTCCCCCCGTGGCAACAAAGGCCTCTAGGATTGCCGACATAGTGTCCACAGATACATCAGGGGCACCAGCTGCCAAATCAGGTGTTTCAGGGGAAAAACTGTCTGCTTCAGACGCCATGAGGACCCACTTGCTGAGACCCACAGGGCTCCAGGCAAGGTATCAATAGGCCACCCTCCTAGCTGATACAGAGATGCAGGGTTTTTCCCAGAGGTCTCACCACCCTTGGAACGGTACCGCTACTGCTGCCGTGTGTTCCGCCTGTGATGCTATCCCACCGCTGCTGTGTCAGCCTGATTCTTATCAGCATTTGCTGTGTGAATTCGCGCCAGCGAAAATGCACCCTAGAGGCCGGAGACTACAGCAAAATGGCCGCCAAGCGGCTGTATTGAAACAATGTGGGCTCTAAGAAAATGGCCGACCAAGCCGAATATAGAGGCAAAAGCGTCCGCGGGCCACAAAAAGATGGTATATACATGCAGGCGGTATATACATGCAGGGGTGAATCACAAGAAACATGCGAGCCGAACAGTCGATAGAGGCCAAAGCAGGTGCGAACCACAAGAAAATGGCCGCTGAGCTGCGATATATACATATAGGCACGAAACCACAAGAAAATGGGCGCCGGACAGTCACTAGAGGCCAAAACCGGCATGGACCACCGCAAAATGGCCACCAACAGCATGGAGGGAGAGAGGCACACACACAGGTAAGCAAAATTACATCTTTTAAAATGACAAACACAGCGCAGCCCCGCTCCAGATGGAGCCCCCCAGGTGACCCCCAGCACCCAGCAACCTTAGCTCAGAGCCCAGGGAGGAGGGAAGGCAGGGCGAGAAGAAAGAAAGGGGCCACAACCACTTACTTGATCTCTCCAGGAATGTCCAGCCAAGTCACCCTTCTGAAGCAGGGGAGCTACTTACCTTTCCTGCGTGGATCATGCTGGAAGACATTGCGGACAGATCATCATCCGCGCATGGAGGTGACTGTCGGCCAGGCATGCTGTGATTGAACCCTAGGGAACGATCGTATCATGCCCTGGAGCGCTAGCTCACCGGACAGGCTACTGCGACTCGGCCGTAAATTCAGCCGAAGCTGAGCGGTCCAATGCAAGCCTTGGAGCGTAAGCTCACCGGACAGGCTACTGCGACTCGGCCGTAAGGTCAGCCGAAGCTGAACGGTCCGATGCAGGCCCTGGAGCGTAGGCTCACCGGCCACACGTAGAGCGATGGGCAAGTCGTGGAAAACCCAGCGCGTAGCTAGGGTTGGCACACGCTTTATGGCTGAATCTGGGGGGACTACAAGGATCAAGGACCCAGCTTGTGACCCAGGCGGCAGTTGATCGAAGATCGCAGGAACCAAAAAAAAATTTAAAAAAATTCCCCCGGACCAATGGGCCCGAAGGGAGCCATGTCCTACTCCTTGCTAGACAGAAAAAAAACTGATCTGCGAGATGCAGAGAGAGGGGATACTGTAGAAGGTGTGATGCAACACTTTTTACAAGTTTTTCTGCCTAGTCACTCCTAAATAACAGATAATACACACTATGTCAATAGGAAGCTGTGTCGGTCCATGAACGAAAGAGTAACATGTTTTTTATATATCAATAAATTGTATATTTTCCACCATCTATTCAATTTGTCATCTTGACTCTTAAGCTTCATATAAAGTCCCATCTCCCCGTTTGCATCACTTGCTGCCTTCTGATGCATATGTTGCTTTTATCGTCATGTACTCAGCAAAGATACAAAATCCATTACCTCTGTGCATGTCACATTCTCTTAGAAGATAAATATTTATTTCATATACTAAACGTGTAGAACATAATCGTGTTTAGTGTATACGGTTTTGGAAAGTGACCTTAATGGCTAACAATTTTCAATTCAAGTTTCAAAATTTCTGTCTCATACTTAGTTTTTATTTTCATACTCCATATCAATGCAAGTCCTTATCAGGCCCCTATTCTCTCCCTTCCTCTCCTCAAAATATCACCTTTCTTCTCGTTTCAGGAAAAAATTAATGAATTGAACCTCTTCTCATGAGCTATCCTACCATATCCCCTCTAATTCTTCAATTCATTTAGTATATGAAATAAAGTTTATCCCCTACTGATGGAATGTTTGATGTGGAAACAATATATTTAAATCCTGGGTATAGAGGAAGATAAAACTGGTAAAAACAAAATAGGAAAATAAATAAATCTCCTTTCAGATAGACTATATCAAAATACAGCACCAGCTACACGTAGGGTAGCACAATATGAATGAACACTTCAACTCCCAGCAGTTTATATAGATTTTAAGAGATTTTATCTTTTATATAAGATTTAAGACAATACTGTTACCTTCAGGTGGTCTGTTAGATGTTGCTATAACTACTACTCCATTTTGAAACAGATTTTCAAACAGTTGTTTTAGTATCATTGCATCTGCTATATCAGTCACCTAAAAGGTAAAGGAATAGTTACATATACATGTCCGAAACAAACCCAAGTCACTTTAGAATATAGGCAAGAACATTGAGGTCTTACTATTCAACATATACTCTATCCAAATGTAATAAAAAACAGGGTGGACGTTAGATATATTTTAAAGGGAACGTATAATTTTTTTAAAACTTTTTTTGTACAGTTACCACTTTATAAACTGATGTTTTATATAATTTATATCAAAGTTTATTGTCCAAATAAACATTTAATGCAAGGTGCAACAATGAGCCTCAGCCTGAAAAGCATCCACCCTGTGTATAACCAATCCAGATGGACCAGTCTCTGTAATAAAGAAAAATAATCAAATGATAAAACTCCCAATGATAACACAATTCAAATTCTAAAAGTACCAATTTACACAAATTAAAGAATCTCATTAGGCTTTATTTAATTTTTTTACTTTATGTATAACTGTAATTAAGTGAACCAAATAAAAAAATAAAAATAAATAGAATTTCAGGAGCTAAACTTAGTTTGTGACACGTTATGGTGTGTTGCATTAAGCCAACACACCACCACATTCATTTTGTAAATATTGTATGGTGAGCAACAGTACTGATGCATTAAGAAATACTGTATGGGGGCGTGGCCTGGCGCGACATGTGAGCGGACGTCTTTCCTAGCAGCTCTGAGATCCCTCTGAACAATCCTCCACAATCCTCTTTACCTGCCTCATAAAAACGTCCGCAAACCTCGCTGCCCCCTCGGGGAAGACCCTGGGCTACTTTCTGGTGGAATCTGGTGGATGGGAAAGAGAAAGGGAAGGAAGCAGCCCGCGGTAAGGATGAGCATCACAACACGCTCTTGCCAAGATGGCCGCCGCAACAACAGCAACGCCGCACCATTCTCTTCTCTGGCATCCACCCCGGATCTCTTGGCGGAAGACCCTGATCTGTCCTTGCCACCTTCCCCAGGGACCTCCGCTACACCGGCGCTGCCGGCCCCTGCATCCCCTAGTGAGGATGGTCTGGAGGACGGCCCGTAACCGGAGCCCATGCTGCTGATGGCCCACGGAGCCCACGCTGCTGACGGTCCTGCAAACCATTAAGGTAAACTACAATACAATGACGGCGCAAAGGAAAGAAACAAAAAACCTAACTGATAGATGAATCAAATGAAAAACAATGGGATTTGGAATATAAAGTCTCTCTGTTAAAAAGTCCATATAATGAAAATACTAGAAATATAAGTCTTTGGAACATAAGCACTGTTGGCAGCAATTGTAGAGCGAAGCGAACTCTGTATGCAGTAAAGAAAGAAAAACAATGCGCCTACTAAGTGCAGTATGTTAGTAATTTATTTTAAAAAAAGGTTAAAATAACAACCAAATGGCTACTCACAAGGTGGAAGTGGAGTACAGGCATAGATATATATCTCTCTCTCTGTAAGTTGTCTGCGGTGGGCATGAGTCAATCCGTGCATCTGTGTCCTCCCAGTTGTGGAATGCTGCCAAGATGTAAAGGTGCACTGTAATATTGTTGCAGCGATGGGTAGGTTACAGTGAAGCAATAGATGTGAGGCACTGTCACGCTGTGAACATTCAGTTCCCCGCGGCGTGCGGTTCACGCTGGAGCGCAGGCAGCTTCGGCGACCGGACGTGACGTCAATGGCAGGCGATGACTGATGACGCGTTTCAATGCTTCCGCATTTTCCTCGGATCTGATTGGCGATGGGAGCTGTCAATCTTATATGCGTTCCAGCAAACGGAACCATCAGTGTAATGTCATGTTACACTTAGCTTGGTATGACTAACATCCGGAAATAGGACGTATTAAACTGGAGGGGATTAATACACTAGCCTAACTAAATATACTATACATTGTGAGCATATGTTGGACCAATAGTGATGCATATATTTATAGCAGAGCAATTATGCATAAGAATTGTTATAATGCTCTGGATAAAATATTCAATTGATTGAGATTGATTAGAACTTCTGGAAGACTTGCCCTATAATGGATATATATATATGGCAAAGAAATTTATATATTGACATAGAAAATTATATGTAATCATATATAAGCATGAAAGTGCATAAAAAGGTGCATGAAAAAACGCATAAAGAATGCATAGAGAATACACAAAAAATGCCATAAAAAGTGCATAAAAAATGCACTAAAAATACAAAAGAATATATAAAAGATACAAAAGGATCCCTGATGACATGTGTTTGTCCCATGATAGAATATCTAGATGTTATTAAAGGTATCATGTGTAATATAGGGAAATTTATATATATTAAAAATTCTTTATATATTAAAAAACTTATTAATAAATATATCAAAAAATATGTTGATCATAATAATAACCCAAAAACAGTTATAGAGAGAGTTATAGAGAGATGTTGTTAAATACTCACAATCTCTGTAAATGACGAATATCTAAATTATTATTATTATTATTCACATATGGTGGATTGGATGCGTGCATGTGCGGTTGTGTATACGTGTGCATATGCACGCATGCGGTCTCTATTATCATAATTTAGATATTCGACATTTACAGAGATTGTGAGTATTTAACAACATCTCTCTATAACTGTTTTTGGGTTATTATTATGATCAACATATTTTTGGATATATTTATTAATAAGTTTTTTAATATATAAAGAATTTTTAATATATATAAATTTCCCTATATTACACATGATACCTTTAATAACATCTAGATATTCTATCATGGGACAAACACATGTCATCAGGGATCCTTTTGTATCTTTTATATATTCTTTTGTATTTTTAGTGCATTTTTTATGCACTTTTTATGGCATTTTTTGTGTATTCTCTATGCATTCTTTATGCGTTTTTTCATGCACCTTTTTATGCACTTTCATGCTTATATATGATTACATATGATTTTCTATGTCAATATATAAATTTCTTTGCCATATATATATATCCATTATAGGGCAAGTCTTCCAGAAGTTCTAATCAATCTTAATCAATTGAATATTTTATCCATAGCATTATAACAATTCCTATGCATAATTGCTCTGCTATAAATATATGCATCACTATTGGTCCAACATATGCTCACAATGTATAGTATATTTAGTTAGGCTAATGTATTAATCCCCTCCAGTTTAATAAGTCCTATTTCCGGATGTTAGTCATACCAAGCTAAGTGTAACATGACATTACACTGATGGTTCCGTTTGCTGGAACGCATATAAGATTGACAGCTCCCATCGACAATCAGATCCGAGGAAAATGCGTAAGCATTGAAACGCGTCATCCGTCATCGCCTGCCATTGACGTCACGTCCGGTCGCCGAAGCTGCCTGCGCTCCAGCGTGAACCGCACGCCGCGGGGAACTGAATGTTCACAGCGTCACAGAGTGACAGTGCCTCACATCTATTGCTTCACTGTAACCTCCCCATCGCTGCAAAAATATTACAGTGCACCTTTACATCTTGGCAGCATTCCACAACTGGGAGGACACAGATGCACGGATTGACTCATGCCCACCGCAGACAACTTACAGAGAGAGAGAGATATATATCTATGCCTGTACTCCACTTCCACCTTGTGAGTAGCCATTTGGCTGTTATTTTAACCTTTTTTTTAAATAAATTACTAACATACTGCACTTAGTAGGCACATTGTTTTTCTTTCATTAAGGTAAACTACTCTGATATTATGGGGAAGGTGGAGGAACATTACAATCATGCGCCAGGACATGCATAAGGTGCGGGACCGGGTCTCTGAGACAGAGCGCCGTATCAGTGATCTGGAAGATACTGTGGGCCCAGTCCTCCCTGCTCTTAAAACCCAGGAATCTAAAATCTGATCGTTGGAGGACAAGATGGACGATTTAGAGAACCGTTTACGCAAGAACAACCTGCGCCTGGTGGGTCTGCCTGAGCGGGTGGAGGGCTCTGATCCGGTCGCTTTCCTGGAAAGCTGGTTCTCCCAGGAGTTTGGGAAGGACTGCTTATCCCCCTGTTTTGTCCTGGAGTGAGCCCACCGGGTGCCTGGCAGACCGTTTTCTCCTGGAGGACCCCCCCGCACCATGATTATGCGCCTCCTTAACTATAGGGACCGGGATGCTATCCTGCGAGCGGCCCGCATTAATGGGAGCCTGAAGATCAATAATGCTGCTGTGTCTCTCTTCCCTGACTATTCCCCTGCTGTCCGTGCTTCAAGAGCTAAGTACCAGCTTGTTAAACAGAAATTGAGGGAAAAGACCATCCAGTACTCCATGCTGTTTCCTGCGACGCTGAGAGTTGTGCATCAAGGCCAGGTGCACTTTTTTCAAACCCCTGCTAATGCTCTATCCTGGTTCGAGTCCCTACAACAACCTGGACGCATGTCTGACCGGGCACAGGACACTTGATTTATTGCTGCGTTTTCTTTTATTTTTCATTGGGTTCCACCTTTGCTCCCATGTTCTGGGATAGTACCTGGGGCAGGTATACTTAGTACTTTCCTGTGTCAAGAGGATGAAGATCTCCACTGGAAGACTATGCTGCTCTCCGTTTGCGGACTCTCCTTTTTTGTTTTTCTCGACCGTTTGTTTTATTTTTCCTTTTAATGATCGAGAACTGATCTGACGGAGACCGCTGGCTTGTCTGGTCGGGCCATGTTCCTAGCATTTTTTTGCAGTTTGGGGTTAAAGCCAGCCCTATGTTTTTGTTTTTGGGGCCTGGCAGGGGATCATGTTGGGCTGCGGCCTATGCTGTATTTGTATGGGTTGATTGTTGGTTTTCCTGAATGTTGGAATGAATGATGTGTGTGTTACCGTTTCTGCCTTGCCTCCGCCCCCACCTTTGCCCTGCCTGGCCTGCTGCTGTTTCTTTCATTTTTTATTATGTCACCATGTCTACAGTTAAGTGTATCTCTTGGAATGTCCGGGGGTTAAACTCCAAATTTAAACGGGCCTCTCTGTTTGTATTCCTTAAGGGGCACAATCCTTGTGTACTATGTTTACAGGAGACGCATCTTATGGGATCAAAGGTGTTGGCTTTGAAAAAACACTGGGTTATGCATGGGTATCACTCTACATACTCTATCTATGCAAGGGGGGTGTCCGTTCTGGTATGGAAGGGCCTCCCCTTTTCATGTGACAGGGTGGTCCTGGACCCTAAGGGTCGTTATGTCCTTCTCCAATGCAGGGTACATTCTGAGCCGCTACTATTGGTGGTTGTATATTAGGGGTGCGGAATTTAATCGTTGCATCGGTGCATTGCGATTCGGGCGTCCCCGATGCGGCACAGATGCAGGGAAACCTAATAATCGATTATCCCCGATGTTTAGCCCCGCCCCTTCCTTCCCGGGAGAGCCGTTACCTCATTTGTTATTTTTTTCCTATGACGCGCTCATGTGACTGCCCGGCCCGCCTCTCTGCTTTCACGTCTCACGTCTCTCCTGGCGTCAGGAGAGACGTGAAAGCAGAGAGGAGAGAGGGCAGTCACATGAGCGCGTCATATACACACACTGTTCCCCCGCCGGATTCTGTTCCCCTGGCTCTCGGCTCCTATCGGAACTCCGCCCCCACAGCCCTGTACATTGCCGCTCCCTCCTCCTACGAATGCTAATGCTCCTAATACCGCCCCGCCTCTCCAGCCCTCTGCTTACGCCTACTGTTTAACGAATGCTAATGAGCAGAGGGCTGGAGAGGCGGGGCGGGGCGGTATTAGGAGCATTAGCATTCGTAGGAGGAGGAAGCGGCAATGTACAGGGCTGGGGGGGCGGAGTTCCGATCGGAGCCGAGAGCCAGGGGAACAGAATCCGGCGGGGGGAACCATTCTCGGCACAACAAGAAAGTTCTCACTACTGCAGAAAAGGTTAGTTTGGAATTAGGAATTAGGTTAGGGATTAGAATAGGGTAAAGAAGAGTTACAGTACAATTAAAGGCAGCTTACATATTTTTAGTGTACTGTGAATAAAGTTCATTAAAGTGACACATTTTAATAAGTATCATAAATAAGTATTATTTTTTTCTTTAAAGTAAAACGGATATTATACTTACCTACTGATCTTCTGTAGCACGTCCGCAGTCACCGACCATCTCCCGTAGCATGTCCGCAGTCACCGACCATCTCCCGTAGCATGTCCGCAGTCACCGACCATCTCCTGTAGCATGTCCGCAGTCACCGACCATCTCCTGTAGCATGTCCGCAGTCACCGACCATCTCCTGTAGCATGTCCGCAGTCACCGACCATCTCCTGTAGCATGTCCGCAGTCACCGACCATCTCCTGTAGCATGTCCGCAGTCATCGACCATCTCCTGTAGCATGTCCGCAGTCACTGACCATCTCCTGTAGCATGTCCGCAGTCACCGACCATCTCCTGTAGCATGTCCGCAGTCACCGACCATCTCCTGTAGCATGTGCGCAGTCACTGACCATCTCCTGTAGCATGTCCGCAGTCACCGACCATCTCCTGTAGCATGTCCGCAGTCATTGACCATCTCCTGTAGCATGTCCGCAGTCACTGACCATCTCCTGTAGCATGTCCGCAGTCACTGACCATCTCCTGTAGCATGTACGCAGTCTCTCTGACCATCTCCTGTAGCATGTCCGCAGTCACCGACCATCTCCTGTAGCATGTCCGCAGTCTCTCTGACCATCTCCTGTACTATGTCTGCAGCCTCTGACCATCTCCTGTACTATGTACAAGTTGTTGTCTGCTTTTTTTAGACTTTGCTACATGCAGGGAGTGTTGTCTTTTTTTTAAAAGAACAGATATAATTAAAAAAATGGAGATCTCCTGACTGCTTGAATTTTTTGGATGAAAACCATGCGCACTTGAGTTATAATCGTGATGCATCGTGATGCATCGCGGAATCGAATCGAATCGTTGACCTGATAATCGTAATCGAATCGAGAGGCCAGTGAAGATGCGCACCTCTATTGTATATGCTCTTTCCCCTGTTGCGGCTGAGATTTTCACTGATTTAAGTATACAGTTTTCCACTTTCCCAACGCTAGCTACTCTACTAGTGGGGGATTTCAATTCGGTACTCGATCCTGAACGGGACCGTTTAAAACCTTTACAGTATGACTCTAAACTGTTTAGCCAATGGTGTGCCTCTTTTGGTTATGTTGACCTCTGGAGACATGGCCATCCTGTGGACCGGGAATATACTCTTTCCAGGCTGGACTATGCTCTGGGGACTCCTGACTTGGTCCCCAATATTAAGACAGTATCCCATATTCATCAGACGTTATCTGACCACTCAGCTTTATCTACTGAGGTGATGCTGGGCCACAGGTCCTCGTTTCGGGTGTGGAGGCTCAATCCTTTTTGGGTTGCCACCTCTGAACTTTAAGAACCGGTTCGGCTAGATATGTCCCACTATTGGGGGGATAATGCCGGATCGGCCTCTTTTGGCCCCACGTGGGATGCCTTTAAGGCGTCTGTACGGGGGTCATACATTTCCAACATTGCCCAGCATCGTAAGGCATCTCAGGCTACCCTGGTGGCCTTGGAGTCCTCCCTGGCGGCGGCCAGGGCCCGCTTTTCTGCGCTTCCCACCCCGGACTCCCACGGGGTCCTGGTGGGGGCGCATAGGGCTCTGGACCTCCACAGGGTGGAATTGACAAATAAACAGCAGCTGTATCTGTCGGCTAGGTTACATGAACATAGCGGTAAAAATGGTAGGTTGGTGGCCTATTTGGCCCGCACAGACTTCTTGGATAGGACTATACAGCAAATTCAATTACCGGACGGGTCAGTCACGTCGGACCCCTAGCTTATAAACTCCACGTTTAAAACCTTCTATGAGAACCTGTACACCGCCCGCCCACCCCCAGACGAGCTTGAGGTACTGGGATTCTTTGAATCTCTCCAATTCCATGTCCTGGAAGACACGCATAACCTGATCCTTGACAAGCCCCTGACAGTGGAGGAAGTTGCTGAGGCCATTGGTTCGCTCCCTCCTAACAAAGCCCCTGGATTAGATGGTTTACCTGCTGAGTGGTATAGGAATTATGCTGAAGAGCTGTCTCAGAGGCTACATTCCTTGTTTGAGCAAGCAATGCAGGAGGGGGAGCTCCCCTCCTCTATGTGTGAGGCCTTGATAGTGGTGCTCCCTAAACCTGACAAGGACAGACTGTAGTGTGGGTCTTACCGGCCAATCTCCCTGCTGAATAGTGATGTTAAGGTGTTGGCTAAGATTATAGCTTTAAGACTGCAAAAAGTTATCCTCCACCTTATCCACAGGGACCAGACTGGGTTTATGCCTGGGAAGAGTACGTATGACAATATCTGCCGGCTGTATTTGCACATTCACAGGGCAGCCGCCGGGAACAGGAGTGGCCTGGTGCTGTCCTTGGATGTGCTCAAGGCCTTCAACATGGTTAGTTGGTCTTTCCTTTGGGAAACTATGCACCGTATGGGATTTAGTCCTTGTTTCATTCAATGGGTCTGTTTACTCTATACCAACCCTAGGGCTAGAATAAGCACTAATAAGGATGTTTCTGATGTCTTTACTTTGCAGGGGGGCACCAGGCAGGGCTGTCCGCTGTCGCTGCTCCTGTTCGCTCTGGCTATTGAGCCCCTGGCTCTGGCGGTGCGGCAGTCGGCGGCGGTGGGTGGCATCTGTTATGGGGCCCTCTCTGAAAAAATCTCCCTTTATGCAGACGATGCCTTCATTTACCTGGATGGTTCCAAGCAATCTTTTGTCTCCCTTCTGGGGGTTGTGGAGGAGTTTGGGAAGGTCTCCGGGTTGCGAGTGGGGTGGGACAAATCGGTGGCTTTCCCCATAGACCCTATGCGTGATTATACTTACCTTTCAACGTCTAAATTGTCCATCCAACCCATGTTTAAATATCTGGGGATACACAATTATGCGGACCTGTCTTCTTATGAGGCTCTTAATGTTTCCCCGATAGTGGCATGTTTGGAAACCAGGTTACGGACTTGGACCTCCTTACCACTTAATTTGATTGGCCGGGTGAATATCTTCAAGATAATATACCTGCCCAAATTTTTATATGTTTTTCGGGCATCCCCAATTTTTTTATTTAAAAGACTTTTTACTAAACTCAACTCCCTCCTCTGCACCTGTCTTTGGCATGGTTCACACCCACGGATTGCGAGGGCCTCTCTTCAAGCTGCTAAACTTGATGGCGGGCTGGCGTGTCCTAATTTGAGACTGTATTTTTTAGCGACTCAACTAACGTACGTTTATGATTGGTTCCTGGAGACCTCCGCATCCTGTTCCACCGCTCTGCTGAGGGCATTTGTAGAGCCCGGGGACTCTCTGGATGACGGCCTACATAGGTCGGTGCCTAGGAGCTGCTCCCGAGACTCTCCGATAGACATCAGTTGGCTAGCCTGGCATGAGGGTAACGGTGTACTTACAAGTTCAGACGGGATGTCTCCCAAGGCTCCCCTGTGGAAAAACCCCAATTTCTCTGAGCTCCTGGGGCACCCCGATTCTATGTGGTGGACCCGACTGGGTGTCACGCAAGTTTCCCACATCTTTGTACAAAACACGTTTATTTCCTTTGCAGAGCTAAAAACATGGTTTGGGGTGGGGGACAAATTCCTGTATAAATATCTATTACTGCGCCACGCGGTTCGGGCGCAGTTTGGTGGGATGACCCAGGAGCTCACGGAGACACCTCTAGAGGTACTCATGTCATGCCAGGAGATTGAAAAGCTGGTTACAACTATATATTCCCGCCTGCAGTCGGTTGGGGTCAAACCCTTCCAGATTGCTCAACGAAAGTGGGAGTTGGAAATTCCAGGGGTGTCCGAGGAGGCGTGGGAGGAGGCCTCGGAGGCCTGCTTTCTTGATCTTATCGGCTCCAACGATCGGTGTGTACAATTTAAATTCATACACCAGTTACACTATACTCCTGCCAGGCTGGCCTGTATGGGTTTCAGTTCTGCTGCTTCTTGTCCCAGGTGTGGCTCTACTGAAGCTGGTTACATGCATATGTTTTGGTCTTGCCCTGGCCTATTGGCGTTTTGGAGGGAAGTGTTTGCTTTCTTTAAGGACATCCTGGGCGTGCCCATCCCTCACACACCAGAGGTAGGGTTGCTGGGAGTGCCAAATGAATTTGTACCCGCTGTCCATGCTAGGACCCTGGTACGCACAATATTATTTTATATTAGGAAAATGGTATTGTTGCAATGGAAAAGTGCCTCTGCTCCGGATATCCAAATGCTATACCGGACGGTGAATAAGGTTATACCCATCTTTAAATGCATATACAAGGGTAGGGCCTGTTCGAAGAAATTTACTAAAATCTGGCAACTCTGGCTGGATATTGAGGATTCCTTTTGGAGGGACACCCGAGTGGTTATGGGATACTTGGATATGTCTGGGGACTGATGGGGGGGTTCGGCTTGGAGGATGTATGGTGTTGGAGGGGTGTGGAGGGGGCGGGGCGTGAGAGTGCGTGGGTTTTTGTGTGTGTGTGTGATTGCTGCGAGCTGGTTTACAACTGTTGAGTGAGGATACTGTCTATTACTAAGGGGAGTGTTTGTGGGTACTACGGGTGTTTGGACTGGCTCACCCGGTACTAAGTTTATGTTGTTATTTTCCTCAGTTGAGGATATGGGGTTAACAATGTGCTCAGGTTTTATGCATACCTCGGAAGTGATATTTCTATCTGCTATATGTTATATGTGTAATGTAACCAACCGTTCATGTGCCTTCCTGGATGATGTATTGGCAAAAAACAAATAAAAAGAGTTTAAAAAAATAAAATAAAAATACTGTATGTGTGCGCTGGGGTTACATTCAGAACGCACCTATACCCATGCAAAAACATGGTGAGAATGGGTCTTGAAGGAAAAGTCTACCAAAAAAATGCCTATGCAGATAAAGGGGCATGTTGATAAAAACTGTGCAGCTCTACCAATGTTAAATAATGTCTTTGCCATAGGTGTAGGCCATTTACGTAACTCATGAAGCCTGACTAAATTACTCCCAGAGACTGTATTTCCCTGCCCTGCCTTGTTGCCAGAACATTGCTAAGACACATCCACCACTACTGTTCACATTCACCATTATAGGAGCGAGTTCTCAAACACTTAGCTTAGAGCTACTGCATCAAGGGAGAGAAAGCGCATGTGAAGGTTTGAAAGTGCTTACTTCTGTGACAATGAGGGTGAACAGTAACAGTGAACAGACTTAGCAACATCCGAGCAACAAGACAGGAAGGGGAGATGCAATTGTTGGGAATTTTTCAATCAGGCTTCATGAGGTACGTAAATAGCTTACATCTTTTGCAAGGGCATTATTCAACTTTGGTCAAATCTGCATAGTTTGTTTTTATCTACAGGCGCCCCTTATGTGCATAGGCAGGATTTTGGCAAAGGGTGAGTTATGCCTTTGAGTGTTTGCAAACACTGATATTGCTAAATGCAAAGAAAAGGGAAAACAAGGACTGGGTGAGCAAAATCCAAGGGGGAGATGGATAGCAAGCACTGGATTGGGACAAAGAATGAGGGCAGAAAGATAGTGGAACAAAGCTAAGGAATAGGTGGCAGAGAAAAAACAAACAGAGAACAAGAAGGGGACAATACACAAGGTGTGCATTGGGAACAAAAGGTAGGATGAAACACAGCCAGGGAAGATAAAGCACAGACAGAAGTTGCATAAAGACAAAAAAAGAGACAGAAAAAGGAGGTGCGAAAAACACCCAGTAAATATACACCTAAGTGGAAAATAGATGTGAGAACTCAGAAACACTTAAAGTGATACTAAACCCACACTGTTTAATGTACATTATCCCTTCTCATTCTGTATGTGGATGACAGAACTGTATAATTTAAATAAAATTGTCATACAAATATATATTTAAAATGAAATCTGTATAATTTTTTGGGCAAAAACATGGTGTGGGCAGATTTCTGCCAGCCACAGGCTGTGTCACGCCCTCCAGCCTGTGTCTTAAAATAACAGGGAGGTGAAGCCTTCATCAATCCGAATGTAAAATTCACCTCCATTGTGTTTAGTTGGTTAGTGGGCATGGAGGAGGAGAGAGGGACTAGGCTGTCATTTACCATTGTGTACACGCCAACATGTGTGATTCTATAGTCATATGGGCTGCTCAGATGTGATAGGGAGGAAATGCTCAGGGTAGAAATACATTGAAAACTGAGCATGTGCAGTTGCCAACAGTGTGCTTCAAAATACCCAACTACATTGGTGACATGGACAGAAGGGGGAGATAGAGAACAGGATCAACCAGGTTTTTGCAGAATACAGAAAACAAAAGAAGAAACAAGAAAGAAAACAAAGCAAGTATGAATAGCATATAAAACAGCATTTATCAATAGTTTTTAATGATGTGGGTTTAATGGCACTTCAAGAAACGGCAAACAAAGAAAGGAGGGCAGAAAAAATAGGATTTTTGTACTCACCGTAAAATCCTTTTCTCTGAGTCCATGGACAGACACAGCCTCTCTATTGACAAAGTGGGTATTATCCGTTAATTAGGAGTGACTAGGCAGAAAACTTGTAAAAAGTGTTGCATCACACCTTCTACAGTACCGCCCAGGGGGCGGACCCTCCGGGTATATCACCTAAGTCTGCATCTCGTAGATCAGTTCGTCAAAAAGCAGTACAAACTTAAAAGGAGGGGGGGTGCTGTGTCGGTCCATGGACTCAGAGAAAAGGATTTTACGGTGAGTACAAAAATCCTATTTACTCTTTCGTCCATGGACCGACACAGCCTCTCTATTGACAAAGTGGGACGTCCCAAAGCAGTGTCAGAGAAAAAACGAGGGGTGGTAACAGCATAAGAATAAACTTCACCCCAAACACAAAACAGCACTCCTCCACGGAGGAGTTGCAACTCTAAACAGCCGCTTGCAAAACCTTGCGGCCGAAAGAGGCATCTGAAGATGCACCTACATCAATTTTGTGAAAGTGTGAGCGGACGACCAAGTCGCCGCTTTACATAATTGGGAAACAGACACTTGATGTCGGAAAGCCCAAGAGGCACCTATTGCCCTGGTCGAATGCGCCGTGACCGGAAAGGGGGGTGCTTGACCCTTTAAGGCGTAAGCCTGGATTACCATCTGTCGGATCCACCTAGAGATGGTGGCTGACGAGACTGCTAGGCCCTTCTTGGGATAAGCCACCGAAACAAACAGTGAGTCTGACTTCCGGAACAGGGAAGTAGCAGATAGGTATACTCTCAAAGCTCGGACAACGTCCAAGGAATGCAACGCCGACTCCTTAGGATTCGACGGGTGAGGACACAAGGATGGAAGTACAATGTCTTCGTTGAGATGAAAAGCCGAAACGACCTTCGGAAGAAAGGAAGGCTGCGGCCGCAGCACCACCTTATCCTTGTGGAAAATCAAATAGGGAGCCTTGCAGGACAAGGCTGCCAGCTCAGAGACTCGTCTAACTGACGTAACAGCCACCAGAAAGACCACTTTCTGAGAAAGTGTCAACAGGGGAATATCTCTAATATTCTCAAACGGTGTCTTCAGAAGCACCGAGAGGACCAGGTTCAAGTCCCACGGAGGTAGTGGGGGATGGACCGGAGGGGCCACATGTCGAACCCCCTGCACAAATGTACTCGCGAGAGAGTGAGTCGCCAGGGGTCGCTGAAAAAGACAGCCAGGGCAGATATCTGTCCCTTAGATCGTACTTAAGGCAAGCCTTTGGTCCACCCCACGCTGTAAAAACAGCAGGATTCTGGAAATCAAATAAGTACGCGGATGCCATTTCATTTCCTCACACATGGAGATGTAGGCCTTCCAAGTGCGGTGATAAACCTTCCTAGAGGACGGTTTCTGAGCCCTTCTCATAGTAGAGATTACTGAATCTGATAGGCCCCGGTCTCTCAGTACCTGGTTCTCAACAGCCATGCCGTTAAAGCCAGTGACTGTAAAGCAGGATGGAGTATGCGACCTTGCGATAGCAGGTCCTTCCGTAGTGGTAGGCGCCAGGGGACGTCCTAAGGACGCTGAGGCCAATCTGGAGCGATTATGTCAGGGTTGTACGTACCTGATCAGCAAGTCCGTTAGAGCAGAGGAAGGTCCCCCGTACGGATCCGACTCGCGGGCCCCTGGTAGTGCAGACAGGAGACACGGGAGTGCGGAAGGGTAAGAGAGCCTGAGAGTGCTTACTGGAAGGCAGTTCTGGATCCTGGGTTCAGGAGAGTAGCTGAGCCGGGCTGGCTGCAGGCAGGCAGGTAGGCAGGCAGGTGTGTAGAGCAGCGCAGCTGGGCAGGTGCAGAGAGAGTGGTCAAGACAAGCATGGTTCGGCAACGTTCAGGCAGTATGGTACAGCGGGGTAGGCAAGTTCAGGGTCAAAGACAGGCCGAGGTCGGGTGCAGGCGGATAGCAGGAAAAGTCCAGTAACAAGCCGGGTGGTCAGAAGATCAGGTTTCAGGCAATTAACAGGAGCAGGATACACAGGGGACTGTAGATCAGACAGCACCGGTCTGAAGTGTTCCAGGAGTTTAAATGGGCAAACCGGCGTGCACTGGCGCATCGGCGTGCGCAATGGCACGCAACATGCGCACATGCACCCGCGCGCACAGGCACACCATCGCGCACAGGCGCGCGCGCCCGCAGTCTGGGAAGTGCACCAGCATGGACAGGAACATGCCCAACATCAGCACGCATCGGCGCGTGCAAACGCACACCACAGCGACCACCAACACGCCCGGCAAGGTACGTTCTCTGACAGATTAGGATCATTGGAATTCCCTCTGCCTCCACTCTGCGGAGCAGAAGAGGAAGAAGCCTTAAGGGAGGGAAGGCATAGATTAGCCTATACTGACCCCACAATGCCACCAACACGTCCGTTGCGTCTGCCCATGGGTCTCTTGACCGGGCCACAAACCTCAATACCTTCCGATTGAGTCGGGAGGCCAGATCTACGTCTGGTGTGCCCCATCTTTGGCAGAGGAGTTGGAACACCTCCGGGTGTAAGGACCATTCTCCCTGGTCCAGCATCTGGCGGCTCAGGTAGTCCGCCTGCCAGTTTTCCACACCCGGAATGTACACGGCCGACAGTGCCGGTACGCTCCTCTCTGCCCACTTCAGGATGCGAGCGACCTCCGATGCTGCAGCTGAGCTTCTTGTTCCTCCTTGATGATTGACATATGCCACTGCTGTGGCCCTGTCTGACTGGATCCTGACTGGACGCCCTTGCAGCCTCTGAGACCATTTGAAGAGGCACAGCCTGATCGCCCGGATTTCCAGGACATTGATCGGGAGGAGGGCTAACTCTGGGGTCCAGCGACCTTGCGCCGACTGAACACCCCAGACTCCCCCCCCCAACCTGTAAGGCTGGCGTCCGTTGTGATCACTATCCAGTAAACCGGAAGAAATGACTTCCCAGCCATTAGAGCCGGTGCTGTCAGCCACCATACCAGGGATCTCCTGACTGGGTGGCTCACTCGGATTTGCTAATCCAGAGATGATGGACATCTGTTCCATCTGGACAGAACTTCCTTCTGTAACACTCGAGTGGTATTGAGCATATGGGACCGCCTCGAAGGAGGCTACCATGAGGCCTAACACTCGCATGGAAAAACAGAGTGACGACCAATTCCTGGAAGTCACCTGCCGTACTGCAGCCCCGAAGGGTCTGAAACTTCTCCACAGGGAGGAATACCTTTGCCTCTGAGTAATCCAGAATCAACCCCAGGTACACTAGGCGTTGAGTGGGCACCATACTGACTTTTGCGTGTTTAGTATCCAACCACAGTCTCGAAGAGTCTGACAGGTAATGGACACGCTTACCTCTAATTCTGAGCTTGAAGGCGCCTTCAGTAGAAGGTCGTCCAAGTAGCCCATGATAGCGATACCCCGCTGTCTTAGAAGTGCCAGAATCGGAGCGAGCACCTTGGTGAACGTCCTGGGTGCTGAGGCAAGGCCAAAAACGGGAGGGCCACAAACTGGTAGTGGTTCTTCCCGACAGCAAATCAGAGACTTCTGGTGTCTGGAGTATATGGGGACATGCAGGTATGCGTCCTTGATGTCCAAGGAGGCCAGAAAGTCCCCCAGATGGAGAGCCGTGACTACAGATCGAACCGACTCCATCCGAAATCTTTGTACCTTCACAAAGCAATTGAGGGCTCTGAGATCCAAGATTGGATGAACCCCATCCTTCTTTGGCACAATGAACAGATTTGAGTAAAAACCCTGACCCCGTTCCTGTTCTGGAACTGGAATAACTACCCTGAGTTCCAGTAGACCCTGGACCGCCCCATACAGGCCCTCCCGACGGATCGGTAGTAGCTGGAGATTGGAGGTGATGAATCTGTCCGGTGGACAAGAGAGAAATTCTATCTTGTAGCCTGAGGAGATTGCTTCGCAAACCCACCTGCCGGAGGCTAGAGCTGTCCACTGAGTCGCGAATTTGCGAAGACGTCCCCCCACCCGAGAGCTGGGTGGGGGCGGACCTTCATGCGGACGCAGATTAGTCCACAGGCTTGTTGGGTCTGCTGGACCAAGGACGCTTTTGTCCTTGGGCAGGCGCCTTGTAAGCCTTTGGGTCTTTTCCCTGTCGCCCCAGGGGGACGAAAAAAACGCTTGCGTGCAGTAAAGGAGGGCCCTTGTCCTTGGCGTGGCCCCTACCCTTGCTAGTTTGAGGAAGCAAGTGCTTTTACCTCCTGTGGCATCCTTGATGATGTCATCCATAGAGGCCCCAAAAAGTCTGTCGCCCTTAAAAGGCAGATCCAACAGGGCTTTCTTGGAGGTCTGGTCCGCAGACCAGCCCTTTAGCCAGATCAGACGGCGAATTGCTACTGCATAAACCAAAGCTTTAGACAGCAGGGGAATAGTATCCATGTCTGACTCGCAGACAAACCTAAGGCCCTGGACCAACTGGTCGGCCAATGTTATCTCATCAGGAGGAGCATCTCGCTCCTTAACCCCTGGAGTAGCAATCTTGCCCATTCAGTAAGTGTCTGAGACACTAGGGCCCCCGCCAATGCCGGGCGTACTGCCGAGCCTACCACTAAGTATAGGTAACAAGCGAGTGCTTCAGCCTTCTTATCCACAGGGTCCTTGAAAACAGGAGCCCCTTCTACTGGAATTGTGGTGGCTCTATTAAGTATGGACACTGGAGGGTCCACTATAGGGAGAGAGGTCCATCTCTTCAGAAAACTCTCCTCAAAAGGGGTACCGTACCGCAAACCTCTTTGGGGCTGTAAAGGCCCTTAGTGGGTTCTCCCATTCCTTGTATAAGAGTCTATCAAAATAAGACACACAAGGGAACACCTTAGCAGTGCGGGCAGGTTTATGAAACCCAAGTGGACCGAATCTCTGCTGCTTCTGCAGTATTTTCCAACTTTAGCGTATCCCGCACTGCAGTAATAAGGTCAGATACCAAGCCGTCTCGCGTACTGACCTGGACCTGGAGTCATCCTCACTGTCCGGTCACGGTCTGCAGTCTCTGATGCGTCAGAATCCGGGCCCTGAGCCGTAGCTGGACCTGGTTCTGCATCAGAATTATCGCCAGAATCTTGCAGGGGACGGGGGCGTTTACTACCCCCTGTATTCCCGTGTGCTGCTTCCACCCTGGCAGCAAACGCCTCTAGGATTGCCGACATAGCGTTCATAGACACCTCAGGGGCACCAGCTGCTAAATCTGGTGTTTCAGGGGAGAAGACATCTGGCTCAGATGCCATGCTGACCACACGCTGACACCCACAGGGCTCCAGGCAAGATATCAATAGGCCTCCCTCCTGCGCTGCAGAGATGCTGGGTTACCCAGAGGACTCACCACCCTGGACCGGTACTGCTATGCTGCCGTGTGCTGTGCCTGTGATGCTGTCCCACTGCTGCTGTGTCAGTCTGCTTCTTTTATCAGCGCTTCCTGTGTGAATTTTCGCGCCAGTGTAATGCACCCTAGAGGCCGAAGACACTCGGAAAATGGCCGCCAAAAACGTCTGTATGGAAGATAATGTGGGCTCTAAGAAAATGGCCGCCGAGTCGAAGATAGAGGCCAAGCAGCCGTAGCCCACAAAAGATGGCCGCCGAATGGCAATATATACATACAGGGTGGACAAACATGCCAGCCGATCAGTTGATAGAGGCCAGTGGGTGTGGACTACAAGAAAATAGGATTTTTATAACAGCTTACCTGTAAAATCCTTTTCTTGGAGTACATCACGGGACACAGAGCGGCATAGTCATTACTATGTGGGTTATATAGATACCTTCAGGTGCTGGCACTGGCAACTTCCAAAACCGGAAGTACCCTCCCCTATATAAGCCCCTCCCATCCGGGAGCACCTCAGTTTTGTAGCAAAGCAATAAGTGTCCCCAAAGAGGGGTGGGAGCTCTGTGTCCCGTGATGAAAAGAAAAGGATTTTACAGGTAAGCTGTTATAAAAATCCTATTTTCTTTCTCGTACATCACGGGACACAGAGCGGCATAGTCATTACTATGTGGGATGTCCTAAAGCAATGCCCAATGAGGGGGGGGATACACCATACATAAGCTGAGCGCTATCAGACATGAGGATCTTTTGTGGCCTGCAACACACTGCGCCCAAAGGCGACATCCTCCTGACTTCTAACGTCCACCTGGTAGAACCTAGTAAAACGTGTGTACTGAAGACCACGTTGCGGCCTTACAGATTTGAGCCAGGGAGGCCTGGTGATGCACTGCCCATGAAGTTCCAACTGCTCTCGTGGAGTGCGCCCTAACTTTGAACGGAGGGGGTCTCCTTCTCAAGCCATAGGCTTGCATTATGACCTGTCGAATCCACTTGGCTAAAGTAGATTTTGACGCTGCCTGACCCTTTCTGGGGCCTTCCGGCAGGATAAACAAAGTATCCGTTCTGCGAATCTGAGCAGTGGCTTTTAGATAAGCTTTAACTGCTCTTACTACATCCAAAGAATGCAATAACTTTTCCTCTACCGAACTAGGTTTGGGGAAAAAAGAAGGAAGAACCACATCTTGGTTCAAATGAAACCTTGATACCACCTTAGGAAGAAAGGCTGGATGAGGACGTAACACTACTCTGTCCTTATGGACAACCAGATATGGCTCTTTACAGGACATAGCTGCTAATTCCGACACTCTTTTAGCCGAACAAATGGCTACTAGAAAAAACAATTTCCTGGTGAGAAGAACCAAGGAACTATGCTGTAATGGTTCAAATGGTTGTTTCTGTAGAACCGACAGAACCAGGTTTAGATCCCATGGACATATGGGAATATTAACCGGAGGACTAATACGCATCACTCCTTGTCTAAAGGCTTTGACTAGTGAATGCGAAGCCAAGGGCCTTTGAAAAAATATTGACAAGGCCGAAAACTGACCTTTGATAGTACTCAAGGCAAGCTTCCTATCTACAGCCCACTGTAGGAAGTCCAGACTCCTACCTATTACGTACTTATGTGGATGCCATTTCTTGGCCTCACACCACGCGATGTACACCTTCCAGATTCTATAGTAGATCTGCCTGGATACCGGCTTCCTGGCATTGATCATGGTAGATACCACAGGATTAGAGAGCCCTCTCTTTTTTAGAATGTAGGCTTCAATAGCCAGGCCGTCAAACCTAGGGCTGGTAAGGAAGAGTGGTATATCGGTCCTTGCGAAAGCAGGTCCGGACGACGTGGGAGAGTCCAAGGACTCCCCACTGACATTTTACAATCTCCGCGTACCACGCTCTTCGGGGCCATGCTGGAGCCACCAGAATCACTGGTTTCTTTTCTACCCTGATTCTGCGGAGTAATCGAGGTAACCATTGTGGCGGTGGGAATGCATATATCAGCTTGAACTGATCCCAAGGGAACACTAGGGCATCCGAGCCGCAAGCTAGGGGATCCCTTGTCCGAGAGACAAACCTGTCCACCTTTGCTTTGAATCTGGATGCTAGAAGATCTACATCCGGTGTTCCCCACCGCTGACATATTGTCCAGAAAACCTCGGGGTGAAGGGACCATTCCCCTGGGCATAATTGCTGGCGACTTAGAAAGTCTGCCTTCCAATTCTCCACTCCTGGAATGAATACCGCAGATATGGCTGGGACATATCTTTCTGCCCATTTCAGGATGTAATTTACTTCCCTCTGGGCTGCACGACTCCTGGTGCCCCCCTGATGATTGATATATGCCACTGCTGTGGCATTGTCTGATTGAATTCCGACAGGGGACCCTTGGAGTTTGGATGTCCATGCTACTAGGGCATACCGGGCTGCTCGTATCTCTAAGAGATTGATGGGCAGGGCCTTTTCTGCATCCGACCATCTGCCCTGGAGAGACCATTGCTCCAGTACTGCTCCCCAGCCTATAAGGCTGGCATCTGTAGTGACCACCTTCCAAGAAATCAGACTGAAGGATTTCCCTTTTTCCAGATTCTGGGGAACCAACCACCAACGGAGGCTCTTGCGAACGGAAGGGGACAAGGACATTGTAAGTCTAGGGCCTGAACTTTTTTGTTCCAGGCTGACAGTATGGCCCCTTGCAAATTCCTTGAATGGAATTGACCGTAGGGTACTGCTTCGAATGATGCCACCATTTTTCCCAGCAGCCTCATGCACAGGCGTATGGACGGCTGTCTTTTTTGTACCCACTAAGTGGATCAAATCTTTCAAAGACAACACCTTTCCACGAGGCAAGAATATTTTTCTCTGGCCTGAATCCAACCTTAGCCCCAAGTATTCCAGACTTTTGACTGGTTTTTAGGGCTGACTTGTCTCGGTTGATAATTCAACCGTGAGATTCCAGATACTTGATTGTCTTGTGAACGACCACGTCTAGTTTTTTCAATGAGTGGTCTATCAGCAACAAGTCATCTAGATATGCCATTATCATTACACCTTGTGTTCTTAGATTGGCCAATAAAGGGCCAGAATTTTTGTAAACACTCGTGGTGCTGTGGCCAGACCGAAGGGTAAGGCTCTGAACTGAAAATGGCGCCCTTCTACTGCAAAGCGTAGAAATTTTTGGTGGACTGGAAAGATGGGAATGTGCAAATAAGCATCTTTGATGTCGATCGCGGCTAACCAATCCTCCCCTTGTAGGGCAGTGGCCACCGATCGGATCGACTCCATCGGAAAGTCCTGATATACAGGAATTTGTTTAGCCCTTTTAGAATTAATATGGGCCTCCCGTCCCCGTTTGCTTCGGGACTGTAAAGAGGTTTGAGTAAAACCCGAACCCCCATTCTTCCAGGGGAACCTCCATAATTACTCCTTGGAGCAATAGTTGTTCTAGTGCCAACAGGAGGGACTCTCTCTTCCGGGGATCCCTTGGCACGTTTGACCTCAAAAATGGGAAGGAGGAGAGTCTTTTAACTCCAATCTGTATCCCAAACATACTGCGGAGAGCACCTATCTGTTTTGATCGTGTCCCGCCAGGTCTCTTGCGAACAACTGGAGTCCTCCCCCCACCCGACTAAGTGGGGGCAACCCTTCAATGAATTTAACTTTGGGGGAGGTTTTGTACCTCCCCTGACCCAGGGTTTCTCATTACCCTGCGATTGTCCCTGTTTTTTACCCCCGGGAATTGACCGAGGAGGCCATCGGAATTGTTACACAGCCGATGCCCCAGGGACTGGAGAAGCAGGCCTCTTAAAGAGGGACCTCTAACTCTGTTTTTAACCGGCAAGAGTGTATTTTTACCGCTGGAAATTTTCTGGATATATTTGTCCAGGTCTTCCCTGAATAAGCGTTCACCATGAAATGGGACGCTAACCAGCCATTCTTTACAGGGAGCTTCAGCAGACCAGTTTTTGAGCCATAGAAGCCTACGCATATGTACTACAGACAGCGTAAGGCGGGAGGCCTGATGGATTGAATCCTTTATGGCGTCAACCGCAAAGCCTAAGGCTCTAGGTAGATCAGCTAGGGCAAGGGCCTGCTGATCTGTCAAGTCCCTCAAGACCTGTTTCAACTGATCCTTCACTGCTTAGCAGACCCCACTGCTGGTTGTGTCACCAAGCTTGCTGTAGAAAGAAGCAGATTTTCATAAGGACTCCAATCTTTTATCTATTGGGTTCTTGAACATTTGGACATTATCCACTGGACATGTCAGTGATTTATACACACAAGAGATGGCTGCGTCCACTGTAGGGACCTTCCATTTTTTGATGAACTTATCCTCCATGGGATAGACCACCGGAAATCTCTTGGGGGGAATAAATATTTTCTCAGGATGTTCCCAATCCTGGTAAATGAGCCCTTTCAGTAAAGGGTGAAGTGGAAAAGAACAGACAGTCTGGGGGCTTCTAGCGACCCCAACGAGGATACAGTAGTGGTTGATGGTTCCGCAAGGTGCATTTTTAAATGCTGATCGGACCATGTTAGTCAGAGACTGAACCCATAATCTTTCAGCTTGAGATGCTGAGAAAAGGTTCCTCCACTGTTGATTCCTCTATAACAGAATCAACCTCATCCTGATCCCCTTCAGGCAGGTCGATCCCTGTATGGGACTGTTGCTCTGCTAACAGGCACTCTGAAGGAGGAGACGGAGATCGGGCGTGCTTTCCCTGACAGGGAGGCAGCGATCAATGTTGACAATCTCTCTCTAATCCTCCCAGAGCTGAGGAAAAAAACTCCTCTATTACATACACAGGAGCAGGTGAACTGAGGACAGCCACAGTACCAAGTACCCCTGCGGGGTCTCTACGGTCACTTACCTCTGAACTTCAGGGGAGACTGGTGCAGCAGAAGCATGCCCAAGATCCTCAGAGCCCGATGAGACCCCCTTCGCTTCCTGGAAGATTCAGTTCCGGAGCTTCTGGACGGCATATTCCTAAGCCTAAAGCTGAGGTATTCCAGCCGTAATACACCACTTTTACTGAGAATAGTCTAGCACAATTGCTGCTATATAACAGTTGGTGTCTACTAAAGTGCCTTTCTAGGGGATGCCTGCATCAACCGCCTCTGTGTGCCTTTATACTGTTGCTAGCTCTGTCTATGCACTTCAATAGCCAGCTATGATTGTGCTTTAAAACACGCTGGACGCCCGCACATGCGCAGTAGCGCCGCGGCGCACACCGAGCGTCATCCACCCGTTCCGCCCCTTTTTCCAGATCGCCTCTATATATAGAGACGCGTGCACGCGCACGGGCACGTGCGCCTTCGGCGCCTTTTTTGAAAAAAATAAGGAGCTAGATGGGAGCCAGGGTCCCTGCCGCAGGGCCCGGGGATGGATGAGCGCAGCAACAGGGCAGAGGAGACAGCTTCCCAGCAGAGAACTTACCAACTGCCTGGATTTGATTTTGGAAGAAAAAAATCCACATTACAAGAAAAAGAACCATAGCGGCCTCTAGTGTCTAACACAGGTACCACGGTCTTACATTTTTTTTTTTTCTTGCCTACTACTAAAATTTTTACATTTTCTCAGTAGTAACAGGCATACACAGAATATTAGCGGGAATACCTTAGGTAACAGGCAGAAAGACAAAATAGGCTTGGGGGTCCCTCAATAGAACCAAGTTCCTGAGGGCCCCCACTTACCTGTTCCCCGCCGCAGGACTCTGTTTGGTCCACAGAAGCCCAAACTTCACCTATCACGGCAGGCATTGTAATTAAACCTTCAGGGACCGGGTTCCCAAGGATTCCACTCCCCTGGACCTGTATAGCACCCTGCACAGAAAACATCTTGGTCGTGGGTATGACCAGAGCTCTGGATCCCAGGGTCCAGCCCTCCTAAGAGAGGCATTACAGGCAAAACCTTGCTCTTCTCTTGCAAGGCCCGGGTACCGACCGTTTAGCTATGAAGCTTTTTTGGTCGGATCCGGAATAGCTTACTGAGGCCCAAAAGAACCTGTACGCAAGCTCAGTGAAAAACACATGTTACTTCTTGGCCAACACCTTAGACACTGGCAAAAAACTGAGGCGCTCCCGGATGGGAGGGGCTTATATAGGGGAGGGTACTTCCGGTTTTGGAAGTTGCCAGTGCCAGCACCTGAAGGTATCTATATAACCCACATAGTAATGACTATGCCGCTCTGTGTCCCGTGATGTACGAGAAAGAAAATGGCGCCGAAACCACAGGAAGATGGCCGCCGGGCAGTCACTAGAGGCCGAACCCGGCATGGACCACCACAAAATGGCCGCTGACAGCATGGCGGAGGAAGCACACACAGGTAAGCAGAAATGACATTTCTTTTAAATGTTAGTTACAGCCAGCCCCGCTCCAGTGGAACCCCTTAGGTGACCCCCAGCACCCAGCAACCTTTAGCTAGAAGCCCAGGGAGGAGGGAAAAGGCAGGGAGAGAGAGAAGAAAGGGGCCACAACCACTTACTTGGTCTCTCCAGGAATGTCCAGCCAAATCACCCAGCCGAGGCAGGGGAGTTTACTTACCTATCCTGCATGTATTATGCTGGAAGTCATTCCAAACAGATCATCGTCCGCGCACGGAAGGTGGCTGTTGGCCAGGCATGCTGTGATTGGACCCAAAAGGGACGATCATATGTATGCCCTGGAGCGTGATGCTCACCGGCCAGGCTGCTGCGACTCGGCCGTAAGGTCAGCCGAAGCTGAGCGGTCCGATGCAGGCCCTGGAGCGTAGGCTCACCGGCCATCCGTGGAGCAACGGGCATGTCGTGGAAAACCCAGCGCGTAGCTAGGGTCGGCACACGCTCGATGGCAGAACTGGGGAGACTACAAGGATCGAGGATACAGCCTGTCACCCAGTCGGCAGTTGATCGAAGATCGCAGGAAACAAATGTAGCAAAAAATATATATCTTTTTCCCCCGGACCAATGGGCCCGAAGGGAGCCATGTCCCACTCCTTGCTAGACAGAAAAAAAAGACTGATCTGCGAGATGCAGACTGCGGCGATATACCCGGAGGGTCCGCCCCCTGGGCGGTACTGTAGAAGGTGTGATGCAACACTTTTTACAAGTTTTCTGCCTAGTCACTCCTAATTAACGGATAATACCCACTTTGTCAATAGAGAGGCTGTGTCTGTCCATGGACGAAAGAGTAAAAACTGTTTTCAGATAACCTTATAACCAAAGATGTGTTTTAAATATTCTTACCACACATTGAAAGAAGTGATGGTTGAAAATGGTTGTTCAAAAACATCAGGGAGCTTTGAAAATGATAATAATTATGGAATATAGGCCAATTATACATTCCCTTCAAAAATAATAGACTAAAGGAAACACATTTTAGTTATGGTAGATTTCCAAAATATTCCATATCTTAGGAAGATTTTGCAATATGCCTAATTTTCTCACCCATATTTAAGTTTAATTAAGCAAAACAATGTTCCTATTTCATTATGCATTTAAAGCACAAAAAAACACTGTATATTATTGTATTTGTACAAAGCAAATCAGATCATTTTTAATGAAAGAATAAGAGTGCTTAGTGAACAAAGTGGTAACAAACATTGGGGTGGACCTGTTAATTAGAAGCAACATACTGAATGGCATAAAACATGAATGTTTTTTGCATCCCTATTGTCCTCAAGGTATAAATGCTGAAAGATGAGGAGAATCTAGGTTATAGTACTTTAGTCGTCTACTTGTCCTCTGTTGTGGAGTGGAATCAAACGACATGGGCACTATTATAAGCTAACTGAACAACACAATTCAGCAGATGGCCCATCTGAAAAACATGTAGCTTCATAGTGGGGTAAAGCTTTATTCTTGGTGTTTTAAACAACTGCTCATAGTCACTTTGCCCAATAGATCTTAACCTATAACCTTCCATAAACCTGATTTGCTGCACAAATAAAGTGTACTTCAAATAAATCCCGAACACATGGCTTCTTTTGTTATACATGCACACCATTTTATTTAAAATAAATGATTGCATCAATGACTTTTAGTTAGCAGAAATATGGCTACCTATACCTCTTAGATTATAGTTACATATACATATTGTTACATATAGTAAGCAAGGTTGGAAATATAGACAGGTCCATCAAACCCAATTTAGCTGTTTGCCAGTTCAAGGTTTCATTTTTAAAAGTGTATATATCTCTGTATATTGTGCTATTTGAGGACGGCATCTAGAAGATTTTTTTTTAATTTGTCAGTTGATACTACTACCTAGGGAAGGGAGTTTCATATTTTTGCTGTCATCTCTATAAAGAACCCCATCCAGAACAGTCACCACCGACTATTTTGTAGATGGTGTTCATGTCTCCACTCAAAGGGGGGTTCCACCCACAATTTTTTTTTTTTTAAGTCAGCAGCTACAAACACTGTAGCTGCTGACTTTTAATAAGGACACTTACCTGTCCTACTCGCCCGCGTTGTCAGCCCCCCGAGGCAGATCCCTCTGCGCTGGCAGCTACCGGCGCCGCCATCCTCACTGCCCGTTTTCTACTGCGCATGCGCGAGCGGCGCTTTGTGAATAGGCCGGCTGCTCTCTGGGATACACACAGTTCCCAGAAGGCAGCGCACTCCATTCACAAGATAACACAGAGTGTAGAACGAGGAAGAAGACCCACCGCAGAGGATGAAGAGGCAGATTAGGGTCTACCGCATAGCAACCGCTATTTCTGTTAAGTAAAACACATTTTTTTTTTTATTATTATTTATTTGTAGATTTTTGGTGAAATTATTTTTTTCAGGGTGGAACTCCACTTTAAACACCTCCCGTCTAAGGTGAATGTGTTTTGTTTAGTCATTCCTTTTTTTAATTCTAAAATATCTTTCTATTGATTGGGGAAGTAAATTGCATACTCAAGATGAGACCAAAACAATGTTTAAAGTGGTAAGAGTATTGATTTGTCCCTAGAATAAATACCCTTTTTAATGAATGTGAATATTCAGTTTACTCTACTAGCAGCAGGCTAAAATTGCATGCTATTGCTAAGTCTGTAGTCTACGAAGACCCCCAAATCTTTTGTCATCACTTATTCTACCAGTGTAAACCATCCTAATGAATATATTTGCCTGTAAGTTCTTAGCACCCAAATAACTCTGCATTTATCAACACTGTCAAATCCCCACTCATCCCACTATATTGTCCAGGTCTTCCTGTAATGTTGCTACATCCTGTGAATTTTGAAATCCAACCTCAATGTTGTTTATAAACAATTGAGCAATGGCCCCAAGACAGATCCCTGGGCACCCCACTCAAAAAACTTTAGCCCATTCAGAGGCTGAGTAATTTACCATTACCCTCTGTACCTATTCTTAAAGCCAGCTTTTAGTGTATGCATTTGCACTCTCCTCCGCTCCAATAGACCTAATGCCGCGTACACGCGATCGATTTTCTCGACGGTGAAAACACCGTCGAGAAAATCGACGGGAAAAACGAGGAACGGCTTGTTCCCCTACACACGGCCGTTTTTCCCGACATTTTTTCTCTTGGTCGAGAAAACTGACCGTGTGTAGGCTCCCCGGCAGTGTTTCCCTATGGGAAAACTGCCGCGGAAAAAAATGCAGCGAATCACGACGAGAAAAATTAGAGCATGTTCTAATTTTTCTCGTCGTGATTAATGACGTTTTTCTCGTCGGGAAAAATTATCAAAAGCCCACACACGGTAATTTTTCTCGTCAAAGAGAAAAAATTTCATTTTTCCTGACGAGAAAAATGGTCGCGTGTATGCGGCATAAGTTTATATATTAAACATTTGTGGGGCAGAGTGTCAAATGCTTTTGCAAAATTTAGCTAAACATCTACTGCCCTTCTTTTATCTAGGTTACTGCTTACTGTATTTATTGGGGTATAAGGCCCCTTTCACACGGAGGTCCGTTCAGGTCCGTCTGTCAGTTTTTTAGGCGGACCTGAAACGGATCCTCCATGCACCCCTATGGAGACACGGATGTCAGCGGAGACATGTCCGCTGACATCCGCTCCGCTCCGCCAAAGTGTGACGGAGGAAAACCCTATTTTTCCTTCCGTCGGCGGAGCGGATCGGATGACAACGGACTCTACGGTCCGTCGTCATCCGATTCCCCATAGGGGAGAGCGGCCCCTGCACAGTGTGCGGGGACCGCCCAGTCATCCGTCGGCTCCGCGGGGATCAACGGAGCGATCCCCGCTGAGCAAGCGGAGCTTCACGGGGCGGATCTGCACGGATCCGCCCCGTGTGAAAGAGCCCTAACACTCACTTTTTTACCCTGAAAATAGAGGGTAAACTGTGCCTGCGTGTTATACTCAGGGGGCTGTGGAATTTTTTTCCCCCTGAAACTTCCCTCTTAACGTTAGAGTGTGTGTTATACACCTGTGCGTGTTATGCGCCGATAAATACGGTATTTTTTCATAGCATGTTAACAGGTTGGACTGACAAGAGTGACTTTTCAGAAAACATGGTTACCATTTTCTCTAACAAATTCTCCAATAAAATCTCTTAGCATTCCCTCAAACACCTTGCAAATTATTTATGTTAGGCTAACTGGTTTGTTGTTCCCTGGTATACATCTAGACCCTTTTTTGAATATTAGAACCACATTTGCTCTGCTCAAATCAGTCGGTATCATTCCCATCAAGAGGAGTGGTTTGGCTATCTCTGAGCTAAGCTTCCTGAGGACTCGTGGGTGTAAAGCCTAGTAAACATTGCTAGTTTTTTCTCATTTAACCCAGCGGGCTGAAGGAAAAAAACTGATAGCTCAGGTTGGAGCCGCTGTACTAACAATCCGATGTTAGTACAGCTATCTCCCTTGCTGTTCTATTGTGTTCTGACAGGGAGACGGCCCCCCTGCCAGAACACTCCGATCAGCACTCTCAGCCAATGGCTGAGAGCGCTGACTGGGAGTCGGTTGGCAGAACTTATTTTGGTCATGCCCCCTTCACAGGAGCCAGCCTGGCTGCAGTACACATGGGCTGAATGTCGGCGGGTTTCCATTCAACTGGCCAATGCCGCCGGACATTCAGCCCGGGCTTAAAGTGGCTGTAAACCCTCTCCTACACCCAGTAAAGTAAATAGCCTCAGATGATACACAGAGATGAAACAAATCTCCTTTCATAAGTGTTACATGTATATCTGCTGTCTTAACTTTCTAAAGAATGTAGACAGCTGAACATCGTATTACAAATATTTCTTCCTGTTTCAACAGTGGATGTGGAGTCTGGGCATACACTGTGTGAGAGCTGATTGGAGGAAAGGCACCCCCCCATTCCAGATAGGGAGAGGAACAAAGAAACTTGCAGAGCTGTACTGAGAATAGACAAGCGCTCTGTTTATCTATCTGTAAGTTCCCTCCCAACACAAATTTCCAGCTTCTTTTATCTCATGTGTCAGAGAACCTGTCAGAAGTTATCATGCTGATAACAGAGGAACGGAGCAACAGAAAGACACGCTACTTAGAGCTTTGGAGAGAGATAAGTAAACACTACAGATATACAGTGGGGCAAAAAAGTATTTCGTCAGTCACCAATTGTGCAAGTTCTCCCACTTAAAAAGATGAGAGGCCTGTAATTGTCATCATAGGTATACCTCAACAATGAGAGACAAAATGTGGAAACAAATCCAGACAATCACATTGTCTGATTTGGAAAGAATTTTTCCCCAAAAAAATGCGTTTGAAAAATCGCTGCGCAAATACTGTGTAGAAAAAAAAATGCAACACCCACCATTTTAATCTGTAGGGCCTTTGCTTTAAAATATATATAATGTTTGGGGGTTCAACATAATTTTCTTGCAAAAAAAAAAAATGTTTTCATGTAAACAAAAAGTGTCAAAAAGGGCTTTGTCTTCAAGTGGTTAGAAGAGTGGATGTAAGCTTCCTAATGTTGTGTATAAAATGCCAGAACAGTTCAAAACCCCCCCAAATGACCCCATTTTGGAAAGTAGACACCCCAAGCTATATACTGAGAGGCATGTCGAGTCCATGGAATATTTTATATGTTGACACAAGTTGCGGAAAAAAGACAATTTATTTTTTTTATTTTTATTTTTTGCACAAAGTTGTCACTAAATGATATATTGCTCAAACATGCCATGGGCATATGTGGAATTACACCCCAAAATACATTCTGTTGCTTCTCCTGAGTACGGGGATACCACATGTGTGAGACTTTTTGGGAGCCTAGCCGCGTACGGGACCCCAAAAACCAAGCACCGCCTTCAGGCTTTCTAAGGGTGTAAATTTTTGATTTCATTCCTCACTGCCTATCACAGTTTCGGAGGCCATGGAATGCCCAGATGGCACCCCAAGCTATTTGCTGAGAGGTATTGTGAGTATTTTGCAGATCTCGCTTTTTGTCACAAAGTTTTGAAAATTGAAAAAAAAAATATATATATTTTCTTTCTTCATTTTCAAAAACAAATGAGAGCTGTAAAATACTCACCATGCCTCTCAGCAAATAGCTTGGGGTGTCTACTTTCCAAAATTGGGTCATTTGAGGGGGTTTTGTGCTATTTTGGCATTTTATGGCCTTCGAAACTGATAGGTAGTGAGGAGTGAAATCAAAAATTTGTGCCTAGAAATCCTGAAGGCGGTGCTTGGTTTTCGGGGTCCCGTACGCGGCTAGGCTCCTAAAAAGTCCCACACATGTGGTATCCCCGTACTCAGGAGAAGCAGCAAAATGTATTTTGGGGTGTAATTCCACATATAACCATGGCATGTGTGAGCAATATATCATTTAGTGACAACTTTTTGTAATTTTTATTTATTTTTTGTCATTATTCAATCACTTGGGACAAAAAAAAAAAATATTCAATGGGCTCAACAGGCCTCTCAGCAATTTCCTTGGGGTGTCTACTTTCTAAAATGGGGTAATTTGGGGGGGTTTTGTGCTATTTTGGCATTTTATGGCCTTCGAAACTGTGATAGGTAGTGAGGAGTGAAATCAAAAATTTGCGCCCTTAGAAATCCTGAAGGCGGTGCTTGGTTTCCGGGGTCCCGTACGCGGCTAGGCTCCCAAAAAGTCCCACACATGTGGTATCCCCGTACTCAGGAGAAGCAGCAGAATGTATTTTGGGGTGCAATTCCACATATAACCATGGCATGTGTGAGCAATATATCATTTAGTGACAACTTTTTGTAATTTTTTTTTTTTTGTCATTATTCAATCACTAGAGACAAAAAAATAAAAAAAAATATTCAATGGGCTCAACATGCCTCTCAGCAATTTCCTTGGGATGTCTACTTTCCAAAATGGGGTCATTTGGGGGGGGGGGGGGTTTGTACTGCCCTGCCATTTTAGCACCTCAAGAAATTAGATAGGCAGTCATAAATTAAAAGCTGTGTAAATTCCAGAAAATGTACCCTAGTTTGTAGACGCTATAACTTTTGCGCAAACCAATAAATATACACTTTTTTTTACTAAAGACATGTGGCTGAATACATTTTGGCAAAAATGTATGACTAAAATTGAGTTTCTTCGATTTTTCTTATAACAAAAAGTAGAAAATATCATTTTTTTTCAAAATTTTCGGTCTTTTTCCATTTATATTGCAAAAAAAAAAAATCGCAGAGGCAATCAAATATCATTAAAAGAAAGCCCATTTGTGGGAAGAAAAGGACGCAAATTTTGTTTGGGTACAACATTGCATGTCCGCACTATTTACAGTTAAAGCAGCGCAATGCAAAATTCTGAAATCACCTCTGGTCCTTTAGCTACCAAATGGTACGGGGCTTAAGTGGTTAATGGGGTTTACAACCACTGTAAGCCATAAGTGACCGTATATACTCGAGTATAAGCCGAGTTTTTCAGCACATTTTTTTGTGCTGAAAATGAAATGCCCCAGTGAAAATGCCCCACTTTTTTGTGGTAAAATTTTGAATCACATTTTCTGACAACCACAATGGGGTTACTCTTGCGATACTATCTCTTTTAATGAAGGTATTCTATGTGAATAAACTGAAGAAATTTTTATTTAACACATTAGCCTTATCTGTGTCATTTGTGACTAAGCTCTAATGTTCATCCGTCATAGGGCCTACTTTTTTAGTCTTTACCATTTTTGCTGTTGATGTATTTATATTATGTGTTTCTCATACTAAATTTTAGCTGCTCTGATTGTGCTCTTGCATTTCTTATCACATTGCTTGCATCCCTTAAATGCCAAAGTGGTCTCTTCCATTTTATATTTTTTGAAAGCCAGTACTTTCTCCCTAATTTTCTTGGGAAGAATAGCATTAAGCTACATGAGTTTAACTTTTGTTCTTGCATGGAATGGAATAGTGAATGCTATTATTTAACATACCCTTAGAGCACTCCCACTTCTCCTCTGTGTTCTTTGTTACAGTTGATCCCATTTGGTATTACCTAGTAAAGAGTGCAGCCTGTTGAAGTTGGCTTCTTTTTTTTTTTTTTTTACATAAGAGCTTTAGTGGTACCCACATGTTTATTCACTTTGATGATGATGATATAGGATTTATACTGCGCCGAATACGCCCCCTTAAGAGCGTGTTTATAACTCTATCTTTCTTATGGGGCACACGATGAAGCAGAGGAAGCTGTCCAAGCACAAAAAAGCCAAATGTTTAAAAACACAAGAAACCTTGGTCACAGACCAGTCCCAATGGCATTACCCAGCCAAAGAGAATACATTTGAACTCCAAATAAGTACAAAATAGTTTTACCTGACAATATATTTTTAATTCTGTTCGAGCATTTTTTACCACACAGCACAATTTGTCAAGAAAGTCACCTTATTTTCCATATAACAAGATTGCAATACAGCTTGGACATCCACTCACCCAGTGGCGGACCGTTAATAGGGGGCGCTGGGGCTCCGCCCCCCCACCAAAGCTAGTGATCAAAAAATAAATAAAATAAATAAAAGGTGCCTTTAAGTGCCTGCGGGCGCCGGACACACGTGTCTATGGGAAGCATGACGTTTCTGTAATCATGTGACTACAGCTGGGAAGCTTGATTGGCTTCCTTTAGTGTTTCCTCAGGGCGCAGAGCCGTGCGCCCCAGCACGCCCACTATACAATTATGCTTTGTGATTGGCGGAGCCATGGAGGACATAGGGCAGTGCTTTTAGCTGAACTGCTTAACTTACGGTCTCGCTGGTCAACATTTCCGGCCCCATGGTGGTGGAACACAAGGATTGAGCCTCTCTAAGTCGGCTGGTCAACCACTCCTGTGAACCTCCCAGCCTGCTGCTACTTAGCCCGGAGAACACAGGATTGGATAGTGAAGTGCCCAGGGCAATCGCTGCCCAGCCTGCATACAGGTAAGTGGCCAACTGGTCATCCATCCAGTGCTCTATCCAGGGCTGCTGATAAGGGGGGACCCCTGGGCTGGGCTGGGGGGCATGAGTTCATCGGGAGAGCCGGGGAGACTGTAGCTGGATGGACTATTTTTTCTATTTCGGCTCCTATGCGGATTTACACTGGCCGCATTTGCCGATAGTAAGTTTAAAGTCCCGGCTCTCTCAGTCCCTGTGCTGCTGGCGGAGGAGTGACTCGGCTCACACTGCCTGTCTCCTTCAGCAAGTAAGTGCTGAGGGAATCAGCAGGAGAAGAAGAAGGCTCAACCATCTCCATGTGACAGCCAGCAGTGCACACAGAGCGATCACTGGAAACACACAGAGAAGGTACAGTACACGCAGGGCCAGGACTGGGGGGAGCACTTGCTATGCTATTGTCACTGTCCTGACTCCTGCTACAGCAACATATTTCACCAACTTTACTTTCCCCCTCTCCGTGTACTGCAAGTCTATAGATCTTCCCTATCAAACCGATCCTCCCCTTCTCCCCCTCCTTCACTTTCTGCTGTTTGCTCTCCCCTCACATGCATCTTTACTGCTCACATACACCCTGCATCCTCCGGTCTCAGATCTGACCATTCCAATCACTGCCTGACACATCCTTTCCATCCCAGATTACTTTATATCTATTTTACCTGTTCAGCAGCTCAGTATATTCTCTGCACTCATTTAAGGTGGCCATAGTAGGAATGAAATAATAAAAGGAATCATCAATTTTATGGCCACCTTAAATGAGTGCAGAGAATGTACTGAGCTGCCGAACAGGTAAAAGAGATATAAAGTAATCTGGGATGGAGGGTGTCGGTCAGACAGTCAATATGTGGACCCTTAGAGAGGAATGCCCAGATCAGAGACCACACTTGTAAAGAAGACCTTTGGAGCTCATTCACACAGCTGTGAGGGGTAGTACAAGCAGGCAGTTGAGCTGAAGTTTTACCACCCCTGACCACCCCACATGAAAAGAGATGCAGCCACTCAGTGCTGTTCAATGTCAAAAATTAAATGGCATTTCACCATGAATAGGGTGCACCACAACTACCCTGCAAGTCCGTGCAATGAACATGGCTGTGGCATTGTGGGTTTGCATATGATGGGCACAGTGAGGCTGCATTTGACGGGCACAGTGAGGCTGTAATTGACTTGCACAGTGAGGCTGCATTTGACGGGCACAGTGAGGCTGCATTTGACGGACACAGTGAGGCTGCATTTGACGGGCACAGTGAGGCTGCAATTGATGGGCACAGTGTGGCTGCAATTGATGGGCACAGTGAGGCTGATTAAGGGGGCAAATTTTCCAGGGCTGAAGTGGTTAAAGGCTAAGTTCACCTTTTTTTTTCTTCTTAATTACTGTTACCGTATGTGCTAATATATCATGTACTTTTTCAAAAATAAAACCGCTTTCCATTTATTCTACACACGCTTACCTCGCTGACTTCACAGATGTTTAACCACTTGCCGACCTAACGACGATATACGTCGGAAGAATGGCACGGCTGCAGAAAGCAATGTACCTGTACGTTGCTTTGAATTTGCCACCGTGCGGGCGCCCGCTGCGTTCTCTGTGACCGTGCCCACGGGACCTGCGGACTCTATGTCCGCCAGTGTCCAGTGATCGTGTCACGAAGCTGAAGAACAGGGCGATGCCTATGTAAACAAGGCATTTCCCTGTTCTGTCTAGTGACAGGACTGTAAACTACTGCTCCCTGTGATCGGGAGCAGTGATCATTGTCGTGTCACTTGTAGCCCAGCCCCACCACAGTTAGAATCACTCCCTAGGACACACTTAAGCCCTTCATCGCCCCCTAGTGTTTAAACCCTTCCCTGCCAGTGTCATTTACACAGTAATCAGTGTCAAAAGTGTCCGATGTGTCTGCCATAATGTCGCAGTCACGATAAAAATCGCTGATCGCTGCTATTACTAATAAAAAATAATAATAAAAATTCCATAAAACTATCCCCTATTTTGTAGAAGCTATAACTTTTGCACAAACCAATCAATATACACTATTTTTTACCATAAATATGTAGAATAATACATATCGGCCTAAACTGAGAAAGAAATATTTTTTTTTATATATTTTTTGGGGATATTTATTATAGCAAAAAGTAAAAAATATTGTTTTTTTTCCCAAAATTGTCGCTCTTTTTTTGTTTATAGCGCAAAAAATAAAAACCGCAGAGGTGATCAAATACCACCAAAAGAAAGCTCTATTTCTGGGAAAAAATAGGATTTTTGTACTCATCGCAAAATCCTTTTCTCTGAAGTCCATGGACGGACACAGCTCCTTATAATTCTTGACTTGTGGGTTATGTTCCCTCTATTAGGAGAGGACTAGGCAGACATGTTAGACATTTAAAACATGTAACTTTAGCAAAGCTGAACAGCCCCGCCTAGGGGGCGGTTCCTCTGGTTATAACCCCTCACACTGCCTCGGCAGCTCAGTTCGTCAAAAAGCAGTACAAACTTAAAAAGGAGGGGAGGGTGCTGTGTCCGTCCATGGACTTTAGAGAAAAGGATTTTACGGTGAGTACAAAAATCCAATTTTCTCTTTTGTCCATGGACGAACACAGCTCCTTATAATTCTTGACTTGTGGGACGTCCCCAAGCAGTGTCAAAAAACGAGGGGTGGGAACAGCAATTAAACAACATCACCCCAAACAACCAGAGCTCCTCAAAGGAGGAGATGTAGCCTCAAACAATCGCCTGCAAAACCTTGCGGCCGAAGCAAGCATCCGAAGATGCATACACATCAACCCTGTAAAACCTAGTGAAGGGATGAACAGGTGACCAGGTCGCCGCCTTACACATCTGTGAACAGACGCTTGATGTTTGAAAGCCCAGGAGACACCAATTGCCCTGGTCGAATGCACCGAAACAGGAAAGGGAGGCGCCCGCCCTCTAAGGGCATAGGTCTGAATAACCGTCTGGCAGGTCCACCGAGAAATGGTGGCCGACGAGACCGCCAGGCCCTTCTTTGGTTCAGTCACCGACAGAAACAGTGAGTCTGACCTCCGAAACTGAGCCGTAGCAGACAGATACACCCCGCAGAGCACGTACCACGTCTAAGGGATGTAACGCAACCTCTGTGAGATGCGACGGCCGAGGACACAAGGATGGAAGCACAATGTCCTCATTCAGATGAAAGGCTGAAACCACCTTCAGAAGAAACAAAGGTTGTGGGCGTAGCACCACAGTATCCTTACGAAGGATCAAGCATGGGGACTTACAAGACAATGCCGCCACTTAGAAACCCTTCTGACAGATGTAATGGCCACCAGAAGGCAACTTTCTGAGAGAATGTCAAAAGAGGAATCTCTCTGATGTTCCCAAAGGGAGGTTTCTGAAGCACCGAGAGCACCAGGTTCAAATCCCACGGAAGAAGTGGTGGTCGAATCGGGGGGGACCACATGTCGGACCCCCTGCACAAATGTACACACCAGTGAAAAAAGCCACCACGGGTCATTGAAAGAAAACAGCTAAGGCTGAAATGTTCCCCTTAATGTTACTTAGGGCAAGTTCTTTATCCACTCCATGCTGTAAAAAACAGCAGGATCCTGGAAACTGAATATGCCCGTGGACACCACTCCATCTCCTCATATAGAGGTGTAGGCCTTCCACGTGCAATGGCAAATCCTCCAAGAAGATGACATCCGTGCTCTTAGCATGGTGGAAATTACCGAAACCGACAGGCCTCGGTCCCTTAGTACCTGGCTTTCAATAGCCATGCCGTTAAAGCCAGCGACTGTAAAGCAGGATGAAGTATGGGACCTTGCGACAGAAGGTCCTCCCGCATCGGCAGTCGCCAAGGGACATACGCCACCAGGCACACTAGGTCGGCGTACCAGAGACGCCGAAGCCAGTCTGGGGCAAACAGAATCACCGGAATCCCCTCAGCCACTACTCTGCGGAGCAGACGAGGAAGAAGTTTTATTGGGGGAAAGGCGTAAAATTAGCCGATACTGACCTCACGGAGCCACTAACGCATCTGTGGCGTCTGCCCAAAGATCTCTGGACCTGGCCACAAACCTCAATACCTTGCGATTGAGTCGAGAAACCAGGAGGTCCACGTCTGGCGTGGCCCAACTCAGGCAAAAGAGTTGGAACACATCCGGGTGTAGCGACCATTCTCCTTGGTCTGGCGACTTAGGCAATAGCTTGGAAGTTTTCTACGCCCGGAATGCATACGGCCGATAGAGCCGGCACGCTCCTTCCTGCCCACCTTAGGATGTGAGCGAACTCCGACGCTGCAGCCGAGTTACTTGTTCCTTCTTGATGGTTGACATACACCACCGCTGTGGCGTTGTCCGACTGGATCCTAACTGGATGCCCCTGTAGCCTCTGTGACCATGTGGAGAGGCACTGCCTGATCACCCAAAGTTCCAGTACATAGTTCGGCCGGCGGGATTCTTCCTGTGTCCAGCGACCTTGTGTCGACTGAACCCCCCTCAGGCTGGTGTCCATAGTGATCACCGTCCAGTGAAAGAGAAGGGACAACTTTCTGGACTGAAGGGCCGGAGACCTCAGCCACCAGACCAGGGAAGCCCTGACTAGTTGGCTCACCCGGATTTGACAATCCAGGGACAATGGAGACTTGTCCCATTTGGACAGGATCTCCTACTGCAAGACTCGAGTGTGGATTGAGCATACGGTACAGACTCCAAGGAGGCCACCCTGAGACCCAAAATTTGCAGGCAAAGCATCAAAATTAATGTGATGTTAATGTATGATGTTATGTATGTCAATAATTATGTGTTAAATAAAAAAAAAAAAAAAAAATTATTATGAAAAAAAAAAACGCAGCGACCATTACCTGCGGGATGACAACAGCTTCACCACCACCTGAAGAGTCTGCAATTACTTTACAGGGAGAAAAAAAAAACCTTTGCCTCCGAGGAGCCGACACCGACTTCAGGAGGTTCAGTACCCAACCAAATCCTTGAAGGGTCTAACTGGCATTTACCACATTCTCCTCTAATTCTGAGACTGAAGCAGCTCTCAGAAGGAGGTAGACCAGATAGCGATTCCTTGTTGTCTCAGCAAGGCCAGAATCGGGGCGAACACCTCGGTAAAAACCCTTGGTGCCGATGCCAGGTCAAAAGGGAGAGCCACAATTGATAGTGATCATCCCTGTGTCACGTACCTGGTGATGAGCCTGGGGTGCAGGGAGCGGCCTCTTTTGCACCTCCTACTCCGGAACCCCTGGTGATGGGAACAGGGAGCTCGGGAGTGCGGAGTCGCACAAGTGCCTGTCAGGAACACTGGTGCAGGGATGGAGCTGGACCTAGGAAGCTCAGTGCAGGTTTCAGCAGCAGCAGGGAAGCTGGACGGCAGGCAGGCTTGGCACACAGGGAACCGAGGAGACAAACGGCAGACAGCGGGGAGGTGTCTTGTAGTACCGGGCACTGGCAGGTTCAAACAGGCCGGGTAATCCACTGGCGGGCAGACCAGGTACAGTGCGAGAGGCAGAAGCAGAGTCGTTAGACAGTCCGGGTTGGCAACGGGCAGGCAGCAGGTAGCAGAAGGGGCAGGCGGAAGCGAGGTCAACAAGCCGGGGGTCAGTGGGCAGGCAGAAGGCAAGGAGCGTCAGGAACAAGCCGGGTCACAGGAACAGATCGGTAGGGTAACAGCAGATAGCAGGTGGGTCTAGGAAACGCTGTAGACCGGACAGCAAGGAGCCCCAGCACAAGCCCCTTCAAATAGCCCCAGATTGGCGCCAGAACGTGTCACTGCGTGCTCCCGCGCGCACCGCCGCACGCCGTTACCGCGCATGCGCGCACGCGCTAACGCCGACTCGCCGCCACTGCGCCGGCGTGAACGCGCTAACGATGATTCGACACTATTGCGCAAGCGCGTACCCGCGTGCGCCGCCGCGTCGCCAGCTTGCAGGTGAGATTGCCCATCATGACATTGCCCCCCTCCAATGGGCAGCCTCCGGATGCCCAACTGGGCCATCTTAACTGGATGGGAGTCTTTGAAGGACTGAACCAATCTTTTGGCATGGATGTTGCACTCAGGTTCCCATGAGTTCTCCTCAGGGCCATATCCCTTCCATTTTACAAGAAATTGGACTTGGTTGCGCCTTTTTCTACAATCCATGATGGATTCCACCTCAAACTCCTCTTCACCGTCAACCAAGATTGGTTCAGGAGGGCCGGTGTCACGTCCCGAGAAGGGATCAGGAACAGTAGGCTTGAGTAAGGCAACATGAAAAACCGGGTGGATCCGGAATGATTCTGGTAGCTCCAGTTCATAGGCCACACTGTTAATCCGTCTCCTGACAGGAAAAGGACCCACAAACTTGGGACCCAATTTCTTTGAGGGACAGGCAAGTCTAAGGTTCAGTGTAGATAACCACACCTGATCCCCGGGTTCCAGATTGAGTTCTCCTCTTCTCTTTTGTCGAACACTTCCTTATTATATTCTTGTGTCCTAGTCATCGTGTCGCGTAGTAACTCATTGTTTGCTCTGAAAAAATCCAATGTCTCCTGGACAGCAGGTACAGCAGACTCCGGGATACAGTTGGACAAGAATGAGGGATGAAAGCCGTAGTTAGCATAGAACGGGGATTGCTTTGTGGCGGAGTGGACCGAATTATTGTATGCAAACTCGGCCAGCGGCAGTAGAGGTACCCAATCTTCCTGCGAGAACGAAGAAAAGCAGCGTAGGTATTGCTCAAGTGTCTGATTCGTCCGTTCAGTCTGGCCATTTGATTGTGGATAATAGGCAGACGAAAAGGACAAGTTAATCCCGAGAGCTTCACACAGGGCCTTCCAGAACCTGGAGGTGAATTGCACCCCTCGATCCGACACAATGTTTGCAGGGATGCCATGGAGCCTTATGATTTCCTTGACAAAAATTTTAGCTGTCTCAGGAGCAGAAGGCGTACCCCTCATGGGCAAGAAGTGCGCCATCTTTGATAGTCTATCCACGACCACGAAGATAGTGGTGTAAAGCTCCGAGGGGGGAAGTTCTACGATGAAGTCCATGGAGATCATCTTCCATGGCCTCTCGGGTGCGGGCAATGGTTTCAACAGACCCCAGGCTCTGGACTTACTTCCCTTGTTTCTGATACATGTGCTGCAAGACTCCACGTAGCTCCTACAGTCCTTTGATAGTTGCGGCCACCAGAACATGCGTTGTAGTAGTTCGGAGGTCTTGAGTACCCCGAAGTGTCCAGCCAGTTTGTTATCGTGACAGGAACTAAGGACCGCGACTCGCACACTTTCTGGTACAAAGATTTTGTCCTTGTACCATAAAAGTCCATCCTTGAGCTGTACCTCTGTACTAAGTGAGGGAGAGATCCCCCTGGATGCTTGCTTGATCCGAGATAGCAAGTCCTCTTGAAGCAAGAGGAAGTTTCCAGGTGACAAGATGGTATCCGGAGGGGCAGGTGTTTCAGGGTCACAGAACATTCGTGAGAGAGCATCAGGTTTAGTATTCTTTGATCCTGGTCTATACGTTATATGAAAAGAGAAACGTGTGAAGAAAAGTGCCCACCTGGCCTGCCGGGGTTTCAGTCTCTTTGCCACTCTCAGATACTCCAAATTCTTGTGGTCCGTATAGACCAGGATCGGATGCGCTGCTCCTTCCAGGAGATACCGCCATTCCTCCAGGGCGGCTTTGATTGCCAGTAATTCCCGGTCTCCCACATCATAGTTCTTCTCCGAATCTGACAGCTTACGGGAGAAAAAGGCAACCGGATGTAAGAGAGCCTTGGGCCCCTGTCTTTGGGAGAGAACCGCCCCAACTGCGGTTTCCGAGGCGTCCACCTCCAGTATGTATGGAAGAGCCGCATCAGGGTGCCTCAGAACGGATGCAGAGGTAAATAATTCCTTAAGGGTCTCGAAGGCCGTTTGGGCTTCTGAAGACCACTGGAACCGGACCGTCTGTTTGGTTAGGTTGGTTAATGGGGTGATAATGGACGAAAACCCCCTGATGAACTTCCTATAAAAGTTTGCGAATCCGATGAAGCGCTGTATGCCTTTCCTATCTACGGGCACCGGCCAGTCAAGAATTGCAGCCACTTTCTGGGAGTCCATCGTGATACCCTCCACCGAGATGACAAGTCCAAGAAATTGGATGCTTTGGCGTTCGAATTCGCATTTTTCTGGTTTTGCGTATAACCTGTGCATTCGAAGCCGTGCGAGCACATTCCGAACGTGTTCCCGGTGTTTCTCCAAGGAGGGGGAAAAGATGAGGATGTCGTCCAGGTAAACAATAACAAAAAGGTCAAGGTAGTCTCTGAAAATATCGTTCACAAAATGCTGGAACGTAGCCGGGGCATTGCAGAGTCCGAAGGGCATGACTAAGTATTCGAAGTGCCCGAAGCGAGTGCGAAAGGCAGTTTTCCACTCATCCCCGCTTCGGATCCGCACCAGTTTATAGGCCCCACGGAGGTCCAGTTTTGTGAAAATAACTGCAGATCCCAGTCTCTGAAACAATTCAGGAACTAAAGGAAGGGGGTATCTGTTCTTTATCGTCACTTTGTTGAGCCCTCTGTAATCCACACAAGGCCGGAGGGACTGGTCCTTTTTCTCAACAAAGAAAATCCCTGCCCCTGCCGGTGACGTAGAAGGACGGATGAACCCTTTCATGAGATTGTCATCCACATAGGTCTTGAGGGTCTTGAGTTCAAGTTCCGTCAGGGGAAAAATCCTGCCAAAGGGGATTTCAGCCCCGGGGAGAAGCTCAATCGGACAGTCGTAACGCCTGTGTGGAGGAAGAGTCTCAGCCCCTTTCTTGCTAAAAACGTCCAGGAAGCTATGGTATGCTTCAGGAACTGACTGGCGGGCCTCAGCATCAGAGTCCATGCAAAGCAAGGGAGAAGGGGTACTCAAAACTTCCTGCAGACAATGTTGACGGCAGTAGGGGGAACAGAAACTGACTTCTCCTGATGTCCAATTAATTTGCGGGTTATGGGCCTGTAGCCAGGGCATGCCCAGGATGATGGGAAACAGAGGAGACTTGATGACATCTAGGCATAGTAATTCCTGATGAGTACTGGCAATGGTTGTGGCCAGCGGTAGGGTCTCCTGTGTGACTGGTCCGGATTTAAGGCTCGACCCATCAGCGAGGTATACAGAAAGCCCTTTAGCTCTAGGGCGCAAAGGAATGTGATGTGTGGTGGCAAAAGCTAAGTCCAGAAAACAACTGCAGGCCCCGGAGTCAATGATAGCGCTGACTTGAATATTCCCTCCTGGGAGCTGCAAAAGAATGGGAATCGCCAGGTGAGCGGAATTACTGGGTATAACGGGTAAATACACAGACGACATGGAGAGGCACTTACGGATCTTCACCGGGCAGGTCCGTACATAATGTCCGGGTTCTCCGCAGTACAGGCATAGGTTAAGGGTTTGCCTGCGTTGACGTTCCTCAGGGGTGAGAGAGGGACGGAGAAGTCCCAGCTGCATGGGTTCTGGGTTGTCAGAGGAGGCTGAAGCTGGGAATGGAGGAGCTGAGTTGGCAGAGCTGGGTACCCGGGGCAACATCCAGACCGGGCGAGGTGGCCCGGTGGCTCGTTCAGTCCTACGTTCTCGTAGGCGACGGTCAATCTGGATGGTCAGGTTGATTAGAGCATCCAAAGTTCCGGGCACACCCACACGTGCCAGTTCATCTTTGAGTGGTTCAGAGAGTCCCAAACGGAATTGATAACAAAGAGCAGCATCATTCCAATTAGTGTCTGAGCTCCATCTCCTGAATTTAGAAACATAATCCTCGGCGGGTCTGCGGCCTTGCTGAAGGGCATGCAGGGCTGCTTCGGCAGTGGCGGACTGGTGCGGATCCTCGTAAAGTTGGGACATGGTTTGGAAGAAAGTGTCCAAGGTATTAAGCGAAACGTCTTTATGCTCCAAGAGGCGGTGGGCCCAGGCTTGAGGCTCACCAGACAGGAGGGAAATAACGAACCCCACTTTGGTGGATTCCAGTGAAAAGGTCCGTGGTTGCAAGGCAAAGAAGAGCTCGCAGGCATTCCGAAAGGCTCTGTATTTGCTCCGCTCCCCTGAGAATCGCTCAGGCGTGGGTACCTTTGGTTCAGGCGGCATCATGACCACCGAGGGAGAAGTGGAAGTCCCAGTGGAGGAGGAAGCTGAGGAGGATAGGGCCTGGACTCGGCCCTCCAGTCGGGTATAACCCTCTTGCAGGCTTCTGACGGCCTGGGTTAGCCCATCCAGGTGTCGGCAAAGTTCCTCCATTGGGTCTGCTCCCTGCGCAGGCTCGGACATGGCTGTCCGGTACTGTCACGTACCTGGTGATGAGCCTGGGGTGCAGGGAGCGGCCTCTTTTGCACCTCCTACTCCGGAACCCCTGGTGATGGGAACAGGGAGCTCGGGAGTGCGGAGTCGCACAAGTGCCTGTCAGGAACACTGGTGCAGGGATGGAGCTGGACCTAGGAAGCTCAGTGCAGGTTTCAGCAGCAGCAGGGAAGCTGGACGGCAGGCAGGCTTGGCACACAGGGAACCGAGGAGACAAACGGCAGACAGCGGGGAGGTGTCTTGTAGTACCGGGCACTGGCAGGTTCAAACAGGCCGGGTAATCCACTGGCGGGCAGACCAGGTACAGTGCGAGAGGCAGAAGCAGAGTCGTTAGACAGTCCGGGTTGGCAACGGGCAGGCAGCAGGTAGCAGAAGGGGCAGGCGGAAGCGAGGTCAACAAGCCGGGGGTCAGTGGGCAGGCAGAAGGCAAGGAGCGTCAGGAACAAGCCGGGTCACAGGAACAGATCGGTAGGGTAACAGCAGATAGCAGGTGGGTCTAGGAAAAGCTGTAGACCGGACAGCAAGGAGCCCCAGCACAAGCCCCTTCAAATAGCCCCAGATTGGCGCCAGAACGTGTCACTGCGTGCTCCCGCGCGCACCGCCGCACGCCGTTACCGCGCATGCGCGCACGCGCTAACGCCGACTCGCCGCCACTGCGCCGGCGTGAACGCGCTAACGATGATTCGACACTATTGCGCAAGCGCGTACCCGCGCGCGCCGCCGCGTCGCCAGCTTGCAGGTGAGATTGCCCATCATGACACCCTGACTGCAAAACGCAGAAAAACTCTGATGCCTGATGCATATGGGGACATGCAAGTGTGCGTCTGTGAGGTTCAAGGACGCTAAAAAATCCCCCGGATAGAGTGCAGTAACCACGGAGCAAACTGATTCCATCCTGAACCTTTGCAGTTGTACAAAGGTGCTGAGGGTATAGAGATCCAGGAATGGACGGACCCCATCCTACTTTGGGAGTACAAACAGAATGGAGTAAAATCCCTGAAACCCTTCCGGCTGCGGTACAGGTACTTTGACCCCACGCATCAGCAGGTCCTGCACTGCCCCAAACAAGGCGTTCCGACGAGCTGGAGGAAGATGAAGGTTTGAGGGAAAAAATCTGTTTGGTGGACAAGAAAGAAATTCTATCCTGTACCCTGATGAAACCACTTCGCAAACCCACTGGACGGAAAGCAGGGAGGTCCACCGAGCTGCAAACTCGCAAAGGCGACCCCCCACCCGAGAGTCGGACGGGGGCAAACCTCCATGCAGTAGCAGATTTTTTTGCAGGCTTGTTTGGCTTGTGAACCCAGGGATGCTTTTGTCCCTCAGCTGGCCCCTTGTCGACCAGGGAACACTTACCTGCGGGCCCAGCCTGATGAAAAAACGCTTCTGAGCGGAAAAGGAGGGCCCAGGCCTGCGGCGTGGCTCCTTACCTTTTCTGGATTGTGGGAGCAGTGTGCTCTTCCTCCCAGTGACATCCTTAATAATGTCATCCAGCGAAACTCCAAATAGCCTCTCACCCCTGAAAGGCAAATCAGCCAGAGCCTTCTTGGAAGTCTGGTCCGCGGACCAGCATTTACCTGTATGCCAAATCAGGCAACGCAGTACCACAGCAGATACTGAGGCTCTTGAAATCAGGGGAGCAGTGTCCAGGTCTGCATCGCAGACCTATTTGAGGCCATTCATCAACTGGTCAGCCAGTTCTACGCAGACCGGGGAAACCTGTTATGTTTCCAACTCCCGGTGCAAATTTTTTGCCCCTTCTGTAAGTGCCTGTGACACCAGAGCCGCAGCCAAACCTGGCCATAATGTATCCTTAAATGCAGGGGTCCCCTCAACCGGAATAGTGGTTACTTTGTTTAACCGTGATACCGGGGGGTCCACAACCGGGGGAGATGCTCATCTTTTCAGCAGGCTCTCCTCAAAGGGTAACGGACCGCCATGCGTTTTTGGAACTTAAAAAAACCCTCTACGGCCATTCCCATTCCTTGTCTATGAACGTATCAGAATAAGTCCCATACGGAAAAAACCTTAGCAGTGTGGGTCGGCTTGTGGGACCCAAAAAGGGACCAACACCTCAGCAGATGCCCCAGCCATTGGTGATAAGTGCTCCAACAAGTGCTTAGTTCTGCGATGACCCAGACATGGAGTCCTCCTCACTGTCCAAATGGTCCTGTCAGCAGTCTCTGACCCGTTAGAAGATGGTGGGGGGAGGGGGCGGTTTGTACCCCCCTTTAATCACACACACCGCTTCCACCCTGGCCATCAAGGACTCCAGGGCTGCCGACAAGGCGTCCACAGGCACCACAGGTGCAGCATAAAGCATACACATCATTACAGCTACCACCGGACTATCTGGGGAAGAAAAAACGCCAGCTTCTGACGCCATGCTGACCCCCTGACAGTCCATAAGGACTAAGGCAGGGCACATGTGTAAAAAGAGGCCCCCCTCCTTGCTGCTCGTGACTAAGGATTTACCCAGGGAACTCACCACCCAGGCGAAAGAACTGCTCAGCGCCGCCGTCCGCTCCCTCTCTGCACACAGAGTGTGTCTCTTGGGTGTTCTCCGAGATGAACAGCGCTGACCGTGCCGTTCAGGAAGCCAGCCAGCGCTAGAGGCCAAATGTAGAAAAAACCCACACCAAAATGGCCGCCGGGCGCCTCGGATAGAAAAGGGCGCGAGCTACAAGAAAATGGCCGCCAGCAGCAAAGACCTGCGCAACAGCAGGCTACAGGAAAATTGGCGCCAATGCAAAAAACAACACAGCAGCCAGACAATTAGAAAATGGCGCCGGCGCTACCAGAATGGCGGCCAAACGTTCTGAGGTGGACGAGAAGGCCGCAAAGACGCTGAGCGGGGGCTTCCTAAATGACAGAACACCCACCCATAGAGCGGACCCGGACACCCCGCAGCCCCAAGCCAGGACCCGAACCCCCCCCGCAGGTACACCCCGGTCACACATAGCAGGCCCACGCATGGGGAGGAGGAAAAAAGGGGGACAGGGGAGAGGAAAGGGGGGACAGGAGACCCCCTAATCGACCCCCCCAGGAATGCCCAGCTGCGCGTTCCTGACAGACCTACATCCGAGCAGTATGGAGTAGCTGTCAGCCCAGTTCATTGTGACTTAGACAGCAGTAGCCCAGTCATATGTGAACCCCGAAGCATATAGCTCACCGGCCACCCCTGGAGCCACGGGGTACGTAGCTAAGGTCTGCTCACGCTCGATGGCCGGACTGGGGGGACTACAAGGATCTATATTATCCTGCCTGTCATGCCCAGCCGGCAGTTGATAGTAGATTCTCAAATAATAAAAAGTAAAATTTTCTTCAGGACCCTGGGCCCAAAAGGGAGCCAGGTCCTTTTCCTCTACTAGGAAGAAAAAAACTGAGCTGCTGAGGCAGTTTGAGGGGTTATTACCAGAAGGACCACCCCCTGGGCGGGGCTGTTCAGCTTTGCTAAAGTTACAGGTTTTAAATGTCTAACATGTCTGCCTAGTCCTCTCCTAATAGACGGAACATAACCCACAAGTCAAGAATTATAAGGAGCTGTGTCCGTCCATGGACAAAAGAGAAAATAGGATTTTTATAACAGCTTACCTGTAAAATCCTTTTCTTGGAGTACATCAGGGGACACAGAGCCTCATAGTAATTACTAAGTGGGTTATATTCCACCTTCAGGTGCTGGACACTGGTGTAATAAATTAGACAGGAAGTTTCCTCCCTATATAAACCCTCCCATACTGGGAGCACCTCAGTTTTTGGAGCAAAGCAATAAGTGTCCCAATATCCCCAAATAAGAGGGACGGGAGCTCTGTGTCCCATGATGTACTCCAAGAAAAGGATTTTACAGGTAAGCTGTTATAAAAATCCTATTTTCTTTATTGTACATCACGGGACACAGAGCCTCATAGTAATTACTAAGTGGGACGTCCCAAAGCAATGCCTACTGAGGGGAGGGAGACACAAATTAAGCAGACCGCCATCAGACGTGAGGACCTATACTGCTGCCTGCAGCATACTGCGCCAAAAAGCTGCCTCCTCTTGTCATCCTACATACACCTGATAGAAATTAGTGAACGTATGCACCGATGACCAAGTTGCGGCCTTGCAAATCTGAGTCATAAAGGCTTGGTAATGCACAGCGCATGAAGCGCTTACTGTCCTGGTAGGGTGCACTCTAAAAAGAAACCGGGGAAAACCCTCTCTTTAAACCACAAGCCTGAATAACAACCTGATGAATCCACATAGAAACAGTTGATTTAGACGCTGCCTGCCCTTTCTCGGGGCCTCCTGATAGCACAACAAACATCAGTTTTCCGTATCTGAGCAGCCGCTTCAGAGAGGCCTTGACTGCTCTCACTATAACGATAGAGTGTAACCATTTTAATAGCTGATTTGAACGCTTGCCTGCCCATTTCTTGGGTCTTCTGGCAAGACAACAAAATGTCAGTTTTTAACTGCTCTCATCTATATTGAGAGAAAGGTAATAACTTTTCTTCCATAGAAAAAGGTTCTGTAACAAAAGGAAGGCAAGAAACGTTTTGATTCAAAAGAAAACTAGATCCTTTTAGGAAATAAGGCTGGGTGAGGATTTAAAATCACCCTATCCTTAAGAATAATTAAGTATGGCTCTATAAAAAGAAAGCTGCCAATACTGAAAACTCTTGCGGAGGCTACTGCAACCAAGAACACCAATTCCTTTGATAGAAGGATGAAGGAAAATATGGTGCATCGGCCCAAGGTGCTAACCTTGTCAGCCGACAAAACTAGACTCAAAACCCCGAGCACAAGCACTTTTGGACAGTGCTAACATCAATCTAATAGGGATTCACTGTTTTATGCATGTTTTTCTTAAAACCATCCTTTGTCTCGCTTTTGTACTTACCAGAGTTCATATTTTAAACTTTTGTACATGTGTCATGTCCTTGTTCCTTTTTGATAATAAAAACAAATAAAAAAATTATATTTTTTACAAATGTCCAATCTTCATTTGCTGCTAATAAAAATCCTGGGGAATTTTCCTTTTCTTAAAAGTAACAAGCACAACGGCGACCTAACTGGCGGACTTATACGAGTTACCCCTTGTATAAAGGCCCGGATCAAAGAGTGCGAAGCAAGCGGCCTTTGAAAATACTGACAAGGCCGAGATTGGATACTTGATGGAACTTAAGGCTAGCTCCATCTCTTTTCCTAATGTAGGAAGGTAAGAATTTTACCTATGACATACTTCCAAGGATGCCACCCCTTGGTTTCACACCAGGAACATGGGCCTTCCAGGTCCTATAATACATGGTCCTGGAGGTCAGCTCTCCTGTATGAATCAAGGTAATTTGCCGCGCTGATTCTGAAAGCCCCGATCCTCAAGAATGCGCGCTAAAACAGCCAGACCATTAATTCCCATGTTTGCAACACAGGATGGAATACCCCCTTGCGAAGTAGGTCTGGACGAGATGTAAGGGACCCTGGATCCTCTACTACCACCCATACGATCCCTGCACAGTAAGGTCGTCTGGGTCATGCCGGAGTTATTAGGCCGGCTTCTGCTCCCCTCTGATGTTGCATAGAAGCCACGGTAGTGTAAAGGTATGTACTTACCGAGGCCGAGATGCCGAGAGTGGTTCACCTTTGCGACTTGACGCACTCCACCCCCTGGAGTTGAGACAGGGAGTGGATGGCGAGAAGCGGCACCGGCTACCGGCAGGTGGTGGGTACTTTTAGACGGTCCGGTAGTGTTGAGTAGACTGAAGAAACAGGCTTCAAGCGGGAACTAGTCGGATTGGTAAAGTTCAAACAGCAGGAGATAATGGAAGCCGGTGCAGGTTGAGTCCGGGTTGCAATTGCAAGGTAACAGTCCCGGCTGGGGGTCTAGCACAGTAAAAGGCAACAAGTCCAGAGAATACCGGGAACCAGGCAGGAGTTCAAAGGAAACGCGGAAGTCCAAAAGGTACAAACAGGAGGTCAAGGATTGTAGACAAGCAGCGGATCCGAGTCACAGGCCGAGGGTCAAACACAGGAGAAGGCAGAAGTCCGTATAGCAAGCCGAGGGTCAGGTCCAGGAGAGAGATCAGAGGAGTCAAGCCAGTCCGGGTCACAAGGAGATTTTCAAGATAGTTTTCCAGAGTCTTGGGTATACAGGAAAGCTGACAAACCAGCAACTTGTCAGTGCAACTGGATCTCTTTAAATAGGCCCGCCTGGATTCCTATTGGTGCGCCGCCGCGCATGCGCGCGCGCCGCTGCGTCGGCGCGCGCACCCGAGGACGTAGAAGCGCCGTCCCGCGCACGCGCATGCGCCGAAGCATCATTCCGCCGCGCGTGCGCATTGGGCGCTGATTGGCGCCGTTGGACGGATTTCCCTGACAGTGCCCCCATCCTAGGGGCGGACTCCGGACGCCCAGACTAGACATCAACTCGGGATGTTCCTGGTGAAAGACTCTAATTAGGCGGGGAGCATGTAGGTTCCTAGATGGTTCCCAAGAGTTGTCCTCTGGGGGATACCCCTTCCATTTGATTAAATACTGCAACTGCCTGCCTCTTTTCCTGCAGCCCAAGATAGATTCCACCACATACTCATCTTCACCATCAACCTCCACAGGTGGAGGAGGTGGCTCATCCCTTCCCGGGAAGGAGCTGGAGACTACTGGTTTCAACAGAGACGTGTGGAAGACCGGGTGTATCCTGTAGGAGTCGGGCAGTGCCAATTCAAAGGCCACAGGGTTGATTACTCGCTTGATTTTAAAAGGGCCTATAAATCTTGGTCCCAATTTCCGTGAAGGGATCGGTAATTTGAGGTTGGTGGCGGAGAGCCATACTTCCTCCCCAACTTTGAAGACTGGATTTTCCTTCCTACCCTTGTCATAGTATCTCTTGTAAGACTCCTGGGCGTTTTGCATCATTTCCTGGAGTCTCAGAAAATTAGATTGAACAAAGGCTATCCGATCTTGAACAGCAGGAACAGAGCTCTCCGGAATGTCATCAGGGAGGAAGGAAGGATGGAAGCCAAAGTTGGCCCAAAAAGGAGTTTGACTGGTGGCTGAATGCACCGAGTTGTTATATGCAAATTCAGCGTAGGATAATAGGGAGGACCAATCGTCTTGTGAGGC